>JAFIDM010008419.1:34822384-34840760 GCA_023159025.1 Thereuonema tuberculata | reverse complement strand
GGGAGGTTTTTTTTTTTACCAAAAAAATACACATGATTTTAGATGGGGGGGGGGGTTGTCAAAACCCTCACCCCGTATCACCGGGGGGGGGGGGGGGGGGGAAAAAGTTCCTAAAAACCCTCACGTGATTAATGGACGACCCCTTACATCGATTTTTCTATTGACGTTTGCTTTTGTGGGGGTCCCACTTCCGAGAGCTGGAGAAAGATCCATAGGCTTCCATGCGTTCTGAGCTTGATCATCAAGACTAAATCTGGCTGATGAGTCCTAATAAGAACGAAATAGCTGTCCCAGATTGCCGTCGATGACGGCTCAAAGGCATGAAAGCAAACGAATTTGTGTATTTCTGTATTTTTCCCCGTTTTCATGTTACATTTGATGCACGTTAAACCTTCTTACATATTGATTTATTACAAACAATCTGATACGTTTAATTTCATTAGTTCTTTTTCATTCTGTATTTTTGATTGTAGTCAAACCGTCGCATTACAGTTACAGTTCACTGAAAACGCTGTAATTATTTCCCACTGTCTGTCTGCTTCCATTGACCTTGTATTCCTATCACGTAGTCTCAATATCCATTTTTGCTGAGATTTGACTCTCAATGAAGCATTAAAAGAAGAACAATGGGTCGTTGTAAGTTCGTGTCGTTATCTTTCTTCATTAAGTGTATTACTCATCACCCGGAATATAAAAAGAGTTTTATTCGCGTTATTAATTGCTAGTGTAAGTAAATACAGACTTTAAAAAAACTATATGTATGTAGTAGGCGTGCCAACGCATATCCACATCACATAAAAGTTGGGGGAAAAAAATAGCTGAAATGCCAACTTTGGAATATCGGCCTGCTCAAAATCTCATAAAAAAAAAATTTAAGAAAAATAAAAAGTTGTTCAGTTCACTTATACGGATGTCGTTCCTTATGTACTGGTCTGGTTTTTATCAAAATCAACAGGGATCTTTCTTGTAACAACCAATATATACCTCTAAAATTTCAGCAGTCTAGAATGCTTAGTTTTTGAGTTTGATCACGGACTGTCGGACGGACATGTGTAATTGCATTTTAAAACATTGTGTTTTAACACTTTTTTTTTTTCTCATAAATGGACAAGACCAGTCTGATCAAAAATTTAAAGGTTATCTATTCCAGGAGGATGAGATTCTAAATACAGTTATTCGAAAAGTTCGCCCGCCCAAATTATATCTATTTTTGCAAATGTTTCGGTTTTGTGTCACGGTTGGCACCTTGAGGCACCCGTTTCAGCATTGCTATCTTTCATCAGCCAAGGTTTCCCAAAATAAGCGTGTCCTTGAATGGAGTAAGACAGAAATGCAATATTAAATCAAAGATACTGGTTTCCCAGAAGCAGGAATTAAAAATAAATAATTCATAACATTTTTTTTAATATTCGAAGTATTCACAGCCTGGATTTCTCAGGATACGAAAGCATTTGCGTGAAGGGAAGGAAAGAAGGAAAAGAAAAAAGAAGGGGAAAAAAAAAAAAGGCGTAACTGGTTTTTAACTTTCTGTTTGATTCTGTCACTCAAAATAATTGTTTTCTAACTCACTGCTTAAAATTTTATTTACAGCGTGTTAAAAGTAAATAAATAAATAAATAAATAAATAAATAAGTGAGAGGGCGTCGGACTAATCATCCTACCCTAATTTCATCCCGTTGGTCGTTCAGGGCCTATTCCTCCAAATTTCACCTGTGCAGCGGATCTTTTTGTTCTTGAAGGACTGTTATTTTTACTCGAACTTGATGATCAAGTGTTTCCGGGGCGAATCGTGGTGGGTCAGTGTTAGAATCAGTCGACTTTCAAGCATTGTTTAAAGAAATTCTTTAATAGGAGATGATTCTGACTTTTGTAATTATATCAGAGCCCCGTGAGAAAGAAAAAAAAGTCCAGTTCACTCCTGCAATGGAAACTGTTGCTGTTCTTAAACCATTTCGAAGCGCCGTAACGACAAGGCTGCCATTGAACTTTGATTATTCATGATCTTTGTTGATTGACCTCTGGACCTCAGTCCATTGCCTCGTCCTTTTCTTTAGATAAACAAATAATAAATCCTATTCAAGTCCATTTCAGATGAGAAATCGAGCAGAACATTGGTCGTCTCTTAATAATATTATTATTATTTTGTAAATGTTTCAAACCTTGGGTTTCCCCAGCAAAGACAACAAGCACCAAAGCACATATTGCCAAGTGTAAAAAAATGTGTGTTAGAATGATTAGGATTATTATTATTATTTTTTTATTATTATTATTACTATTATTTGTTTTTCTGATCGACGAACAATAGAACTGTGACTCAAACATATTCTAACTATAAGTGAAAAGTTCTTACGCCAGTTAAAAATTTTTTCTGGTTCTTACCAGATTTAAACGGGTGTTAATGGCCTAAATTTTTAATTCCAAAAATATTTAAAATGTTCATTTAAACCCAAATATTTTTCGAGATACGCCATCTTTTAGGCTGGTTTTTCATGAAAAAAAAAATTATCCCTTTGCCATTGGAACCGATTTTATGATCCCAATAATTTATGAGGCCGTCCAAAATATCACAGAGTTCTATCCATCTCAGAATACCTTTTTTTTTTTTTGTTTTTCAGAAGAAAAAAAAAGTTTAGAAAACAATTTTAATTCGAAATAGGCATGTCCACGCATTCGTCTAGCCGTGTTCAAGATAACAAGAAAACCGTTTGTCCTAGGAAGCTGAAATTTTAGTTGAAGATTTAGTTTTTTTTGGTACATATCAGACTGATAGATATGGTGTTGAAATTGCGTTTAATTACAATGCAAAGTAATTGCGTATAGCGTCTCTACATAGTTCAAGAGCTTACCACTAGGGCAAGAACTTGTGGTTGCATAGCAACGAGAGTTGCTGTTTCACTTTGCTGCTGTTTATTGTGTGTATTATTCTCAACTTGTATGGAAGCATGCTTTATTTAAGTAATGAAACGGAATCGAAGTAGCTAAAACGGATGGAATTCTAGGATGTGATTTTTACGATATTAACTGAAAGTTAAAATCTTTAAGATATATAAAATCAGTGGTTATTAAAAATGAAAAAATAAAATCTGCTTCTTTTACTATTGATAGTCAGGTAACTGAATTTCCTAACAAGAAAATGTAAAAGTAAATGTATGTAAAAGTTTCAAACCTTGGGTTTCCCCAGCAAAGACAAATTGGCGGATCAAGGACCAAAACACATATTGCCATGTGTAAAGACGTGTGAGGAATGATTAGGCATATGTTGTTGTGTCCATAAATTTCCTAACTATGCGTGTTGTGTTGAGTACCACAGCCTTCTGCAGTTGTGCATAAGTGTTTTTGTGAAGTCCTATTGTGCTGAGACAGTGGTGCAATGTGTGAGGCACCAGACCAGTGGCGGATAGGACGATGGGTACAACACGTACTCGATCCTGCCTCCACTGCTTCTGGAGCTCGTGTGCTAGGTCTGTGTATTTACTTATCTTGTCTGTATGAGTTTTCTGCATGTTCTTGCTGATAGGCACTGCAATATCAATGAGATAGGTCTGTTTGTTGACGTTATCAACAAGTGTGATGTCAGGTCTGTTGTGATGTATGGTTTTGTCTGTGTGAATGGGGCTGTCCCAGTACAGCTCATATGAGGTGACCTAACACGCTTTGTAGTATGTACTTGTAGTACGGGACCGTGTTCTTAATAAGTGAGTGTTTGTGTGCTAGCTGATGATGGACGATAGACGCTACCTGATTGTGTCGGTGGAGGTTGTCTGGTTGAGAGAGAAGGGGGCAGCCAGATATTATGTGGTCGATCGTCTCATGTGTAGTGTGGCATTTCCTGCATCTGTCATCGTGTGTGTTTGCGTCGTGTAGAATGTGTTTCTTGTAGTTGCGGTGGGGATGACTTGGTCCTGTATCGCGATCATGAACCCTTCAGTCTCCCCAAACAGCTCAGCACTCGTCAGCCATCTGTTCGACGCTTCAATGTCGACATGAGACTGGCTGAGTTCGTGATGATGTCTGCCATGGAGTTTCTTACGAGCCAATGATTCACGCAGCTGCTGAATGTGAATGTCGGAGTTGGTGAGTGTTAGAGAAGGGTTTGCGAGGTCCAGGGGTGTGAGGTGTATGTCAGCCTTGACAATGGCTGAGTGGAGTGAGGAGTGTTGTACTCTTTGGTGGAAGTGTTCCCTAAGTGTGTGTACTTGTTTTTCGTGTAGGGTAATGAGGTTGATGAGTCCTCGGTCTCCCTCATTATTATTATTATGTTTGTGTGTTTCAAACCTTGGGTTTTCCCAGCAAAAACAATATGGCGGGTCAAGGACCAAAGCACATACTGCCAAGTGTAAAGATGTGTGCAAGAATGATTAGGGATGTGTGCTTGTGTCCATAAATTTCCTAACTATGCGTGTAGTGTTGAGTACTACAGCCTTCTGCAGTTGTTCATAAGTGATTTTGTGAAGTCCTAGTGTGCTGAGACTGTGGTGCAATATGTGAGGCACCAGACCAGTGGCAGACAGAACGATGGGTACAACACGTACTCGATCCTGCCTCCACTGCTTCTGGAGCTCGTGTGCTAGATCAGTGTATTTACTGATCTTGTCTGCGTGAGTTTTCTGCATGTTCTTGCTGATAGGCACTGCAATATCAATTAGATAGGTCTGTTTGTTGACCTTATCAACAAGTGTGATGTCTGGTCTGTTGTGATGTATGGTTTTGTCTGTGTGAATGGGGCGGTCCCAGTATAGTTTATATGAGGGTGACTCTAATACGCTTTGTGGTATGTACTTGTAGTACGGGACCGTGCTCTTAATAAGTGAATGTTTGTGTGCTAGTTGTTGATGAACGATCGACGCTACCTGATTGTGTCGGTGGAGGTAGTCTGTTTGAGAGAGAAGGGGACAGCCTGATACTACGTGGTTGATCGTCTCATGCGTAGTGTGGCATTTCCTGCATTTGTCGTCATGTGTGTTTGCATCGTGTAGAATGTGTTTCTTGTAGTTGCGTGTGGAGATGACTTGGTCCTGTATTGCGATCATGAACCCTTCGGTCTCCCCAAACAGCTCACCACTCGTCAGCCATCTGTTCGACGCTTCCATGTCGACATGAGGCTGGCTGAGTTCGTGATGATGTCTGCCATGGAGTTCCTTACGAGCCCATGATTCACGCAGCTGCTGAGTGTGGGTGTCAGGGGTGGTGAGTGTTGGAGAAGAGTTTTCGAGGTTCAGGGGTGTGAGGTGTGTGTCAGCCTTGACAATGGCTGAGTGAAGTGAGGAGTCTTCTGCTCTTTGGTGGAAATGTTCCTTAAGTGTGTGTACTTGTTTTTCGTGTAGGGTGATGAGGTTGATGAGTCCTCGGCCTCCCTCCTTGCGGGGAAGAGTCATCCTTTCCGTAGCGGACTTGGGGTGGTGCATGTTGTGTTTCGTGAATGTAGTGCGTGTTGCGCGTTGTAGTGCTTCGAGTTCGGTGTTTGTCCATGGAATTATGCCGAACGAATACGTTAGTGTGGGAACAGCAAAAGTGTTGATAGCTTTAATTTTATTTCTGGCGTTGAGTTGTGTTTTGAGTATTTTGTGAACTCGAGCAAGGTATGTGTTCTTCAGTGCATTTTTGATGTTTGCGTTGTCAATGACGCGCGCTTGCTGGAAGCCCAGGTACTTGTAGGTCTCTCCCTGTTCCATGGATTGGATGGCCAAACCATTGTCCAGTTCAAAACACTCCAAATTCGAAGTCTTCCCACGTATTATGTGTAACTTGCGGCATTTCTCAATTCCAAATTCCATCCCAATGTCTTTGGTGAACTGTGTGGTGGCTTGTAGTAAATTAGTAAGTTGTGCATTGTTTGTGGCATAGAGTTTAATGTCATCCATGTAGAGTAAGTGTGTGATTTTATATGGTGTCACAGTGCCTGTGGTAAGCCTATAACCGTGTTTTGTGTTATCTAGTATATGGCTCAGTGGATTCAAGGCGAGGCAGAACCAAAGAGGACTCAAGGAGTCTCCCTGGAAAATACCTCTCCTTATGGGAATGGGATCTGTAGTGATGGAGGTGTTAGAGGTGCGTAGGTGTAATGTTGTGTTCCAACTCTTCATCGTGGCAGCTAAGAATGCCGTGATCTTGGGGTGTATTTTGTAGATATGAAGAGTGTGTAGGAGCCAGGAATGAGGGACAGAATCAAATGCCTTCTTGTAATCGATGTATGCGATATGTAAGCTCCTATTCTTCGCGCGTGCCTGGCGCAGGATTACAGAGTCAATAAGGAGTTGCTCCTTACAACCCTGGGAATTCTTGCGACAGCCCTTCTGCTGTTCGGAAAGAATGTTATATGTCTCGATGTGTGTGTAGATCTTGTCTGCGAGGCAGGAGGTGAGGAGTTTGTAAAGTGTGGGGAGGCAAGTGATTGGGCGTTAGTTTGCAGGTTGCGCTGTTTCAGTGTTCTTGCTCTGTAGGTATGTGACACCCTGTGTGAGGAAACGAGGCATATGTTCTGGGTGTTGGATTATGTCAGTGAGTGTAAGCGCTAGTTTTCCATGCAGGGATGTGAACCTCTTGATCCAGAAGTTCTGGACTCCGTCTGCACCAGGAACCTTCCAGTTGTGTGCATGTTTTAGTGCTGTCTGTATGTCTGCGAGAGTAATCTCATGGAAGGACATGCAGGGTAAGTGTTCAGTGAGTTGCTGTTCCTCTGTTATCCATGGTGCTTTATCATTGTGGCGGATAGGGTTTGACCACAGAGACGACCAGTATTCATGTAAAGCCTCGCTGTTGGGAGTGTTTGTGTTAGTTGCAGTAGAGGAATATGTAAGGGATCTGTAGAATTTTTTCTCATTGTATTGGAAAGTGTTGTTCTGTTGTTTGCGTAGAGTGCACTGTTTGTATCTTTGTAATCTTTTTGCAAGTGCACTGAGTTTTTGTTTTAGTGTGTCGAGATGTTCCTGAACCTGGTTATGATGATTTGAATGTGAAGGGCGAGTATTTATGTGCTTGAATATCTTTCTAACCTGGGACATAAGTTTCTTTGTTTTGTTTCCTGCACAGTATTGTGTGAGCCTGGCTATGTCTCCTCTAAGGTCACTGATGCGGCCCTCAAGGCGACGTCTCCAAGGGGGGATGTATTCTTGTGTCCGTGCAGTGGGAGGTATGTTGTGTTGTTTGATTCCAAGTGCCCGAATGGTTCCCTGTGCGGCACAGTAGAGTATTGTATGTATGTCTTCTAATGTTTGGATGTTGTCAAGGTGTTGTGGGATAGTGCGTGTGTTGAGATGGTATATGACTATGGCGAGTTGTTTTGATGTGTGTACTTTGGGGAGTGGTGGCCTGAGTGTGGCGTCTGTGCCTGTGTATTGTGCGAGTGCAGTGTAGAAATGATCATGAGCTGCACGTAACATTTCATTAGTTGTATTGTTGGGGCATGTGTACTGAGGGGTAGAGATTGTTTCTGTGTTTTCCAAAATGGTGTCTTCTGGTGGGGTGTGGTTTGGTGTCCTGTGGTTGGATTCAGCGACTTCTTCTTTAATTTGTGCAAGTATGCATGGGAGAATAAGACTTTAAGAATTTAAAACTAACCCCATTATTGGCTAATGTAGGGATTCGTATTGCAAATAAGGCAAGAAACACCATCAGAAATATCCTAAATAATGAACGTGACATAATATCTAAAGAAGAGATAAAGAAAACAAATAAGGAGAAAAAGGGAGCGGTATATGGAATAAAATGTCAATCGGGAGGGGGTGGGTGCCAGTATATTGGTGAGACAGGCAGAAAGGTAAAAATTCGAATGAATGAGCATTCCAACGCCATAAAAAAGGGCAATGACCAATATTTCACAGCAGTTCATCACAAACAAACTGGCCATCTAATAATGGTGGACAATCCGATCATTTATAATATTATTACAGATCAATACTTAAGAAAATTTTATGAATCATTATTAATTAATTCCAAATTCAACAAATGTTACAATACTGAATTGTCTATAAAAAATGTATTGCATTATCAGCTCGATTAACTATTTTTTATTGTTTTATTAATAATTGGCTAGCATTGATATTTGATACTTTGATATTATTGTAAAATGTAATCCAAAATTTATAAAGGCCTAATTTGCTTCTGTTATTTATTTCTAGTCTGATGAAAAGGCCTGTATACGATGCCTTGTAACATGTAACGAATATGAATTTTTTAAATGTTTTTTTTATATCTAGTAGTGTGTTTGGTCCCATTTTTTCAATTATTCCCTCCACACACTGTATTAATGAATAATGATTAGGGATGTTTGGTTGTGTCCATAAATTTCCTAACTATGCGTGTTGTGTTGAGTACTACAGCCTTCTGCAGTTGTGCATAAGTTATTATTATTATTATTTATATATTAACGTTATCCATCGCATAAACTGAGCATGCTGAGCTGGGATGTGGAGGTCAGTGTTGAGGACGGGAGGATGGACGCTAAAATAATTGTATTCATATTTCTAAGTTAGATCATTTTTAATAAGCATCAACCAAATCTTATTGAAATCCGTCCAAACGTTTCTTCGTGATGCGCATACAAATGGACAAACAAGAAGAAATATTCAAATGGATTAGTTAGGTCTGCTCAGCCAATGATTACGTCTGTTAAAATCATTCCAAAGAATACGGAAGAAAATAAGGAATAAACGTATGCCTTCAATGAATTCACGATGGAAAATAAATATCAAGAAAGTGTCCTTGATTTCGAATCAGAGGTCAGACATGAAACGAAAGGATCTTGACCTGTATTAACAAACGAAAAAAACAAGCCCGTTTACATCATTTAGTTATTTATCAGAAATCTAGAATCAGAACTGATTCCTATCTAGGACAGGGAAAGACTAGTTTTCTTGTATATAGGCCTTTGTTTTTTAAATTTTAAAAGTGTACCAAGGTCACGATGTGAAAATATTTCCCTCCCATTTTTATAATTAATTCTTAAAACCGTCAAAAAATGTTTTTCTTATTTATTTGTAACTTGATAATTTGTTGTTTTCAATATCTGTTGTTGTTTTCGAATTGCAGCCAGCGATTGGGGTTTGTTTGTTTGTTTTTCCGTCTATTTTTGAAAGGAAAGGAGGGCTTATAATGTCACCGTGTCTGTTAGTATGTCACTTCTTCCAATAACCAGTGAGTATATCTTGAAATTTGACAAGCGTGTTTATGGACAGGAGACTATCTCTCCTTTAGATTTTATTTATTTGTTTGTTTATTTATTTAGTTATTGT
Source organism: Thereuonema tuberculata (assembly GCA_023159025.1). Lineage (NCBI taxonomy): Eukaryota > Metazoa > Arthropoda > Chilopoda > Scutigeromorpha > Scutigeridae > Thereuonema > Thereuonema tuberculata. The sequence continues at coordinate 34,831,530 of JAFIDM010008419.1, read as the reverse complement.
TTTCGACACATTTAATTTGGCGGCGAGAAGAAATCAAGAGAAAGTTTACAGTACGGTCCGCTTTTAACATTGGCCGCGTGATTGGTCAGTAAAGAAACAATGTGATTGATTTATTAAGAAAACAGCTGATTGGCTTCAATAAAAGAACTCTCCTAATATCGTATGGAAAGTAAGCTTCAAGTTCTTGTTTGAAGCTCCGTATTGTGTAAAAATCGAAATAGAAAAATTCGGTACTTCCTATAAAACTGTAAAATTGTTTACATTTATCGGATATTTTTTATTGTTATTTTTTCCTTAATTTTTTTTAATTAAGTACACTAGTCTTAAAAATCGCGTTTTACGAGTTCTCAATTTATGCAAGGTAGTAATAATAAAAATGCGAAAAAAAAAAAAAAAATCAGCATTTTTCAAAATTTTCTTTTTATTCCCGATTTTTTTGTTTTTGTTTTTGTTTTTCATTTTTATGTCTGTGCTTTTTAACTTTTGTCAACTTTTATTTTAATCTATTTTATAGAAGCTTTTTCCCTAGCCGTAAGATAATATCCATTGTATGGAGAAGTGATCTCGATTTACGTCAATCTTAAATTACGCCTCCGCTTCGGAACTTACGCTTCTCTTAAATCATGATCACATTGCAACTACGAAGTTCACAGTTTATTTTATGCAAGAGAAAAAAAAAAATCCTCATTTTCCCAGGTTTAATTTTTGTGGTGTAATTATCAATATTCACGACAGGACTTAGATCTCGGCAGGCTGGGCAGTCACTGAGCTCTTATAAGGATAGGTATTTCAAGAATTAAAAGCATAACTTTAATATTACTAATAATAATTAATAATATTATTAATTATTATTATTATTAAAAGTGGCAATATATGCTATATCTTTATATTCGACCTTATCAATATCTAATCAACCTTGACATATTTACAAGTAAATGATGCAGCTGTATGCCATACAATACCATACAGTACCATACGGTACCGAACAGTAATAAATTCAATTTGTAATAAATAAATTGTCATTTTTTTTTTGTGTGTGAAAAATACCTTAATGTGAAATAAAATTAAATTTAATTGTTAATATAAATTTGTCCAGTTTACATATCACCAATATCTTCTTTTTTTAATCTGTAATAATAATAATAAATATATATTAATAAAGTTACATAATGTAATATAGAATGGCACAAAAATGAGGAGTAGTGAGGACGTCATGTAGAAACAACCTATAACAGGTTATTTGGGAAGGGTTATTTATAGTTTGGTTATATATAAATATATTATAATTTAAGTAAAAAGATGATGTTTAATAAATAAGATTTCTTATTATTATTTTTGAATTTGTAATATATAGCGAAAATCGACAACTTTTATAAAAGAACCACCAACAACAACTCACTAATAAAATATAAAAATTTATGTGTGCGCATAGTAATTAAAAAAAAATTGCGGACAGCCGACACACAAAACTATTTAAAAAAACATTATATACAATTAAAAAGTTCACAACCGGTTTCGCCTCCAATATGAGGCTTTCACAAGATTTTATTATAGTGGCCATAATTTTTTATTCGAACAACTAGAATCGTCAAATTTAAATAAATAAATAAATAAATTCTTAAATAACATGGAGTTGCTGAATGTACTGAATCGTGAAAATAAAAAGCTATATAATGGCTCACCTCCAGTCCTCACGACTCTTCATTTTTGCGTCACCCTGTAAACTACTAATATAAATTTTTCCATTTCTAGTTATTTACATTGTTTCCTTTCCCTTCAGTTTTTCCTTTCCTTTCCCTAGGTACGGACAGAGATACGAAGACCGGAAGTTCTATGAACCGGAAGAAATTACTGGGTAAGACAACTTGTTTATTATCATCAATATACAGGCCTTTAATTTATCACTGTCACATCTTCGTGTGTGATTCTCAACTGCAGCGCCACCATTACCAGAGCGGTAGACAAAAGAACTACGAGTTCATACGAAATTGCCTTTCTGCCCAATAGATGGCGTAACGGACGACATTGGCGTAATTTAATTGATGATGCCAGTAATTCAACGACACAACAACAATCGCCTGAATAACAAGTTCTTAATAAGAGAGTACAGTAGAGCCTCGATTATCCGCGGAATTGGGTGGCAAGGGTACTGTGGATAGTAAAAATCGCGGATAACCCGAAAAAAGACTAAAAATGAGGTGTAAACATGAAAAAAAAAATTTCACCATAAAAACTACGTTTCATTATACAAAAACATAATAAGCAAAGCTTTTAAAATATATACAGTACAGCAGAAACCTTAAATGCAGAGCAAGAGCCTGCCACTCATCCACAAATTCCGAGAAGGCCTACAGGATTACGATGCACAATAAATCTGTCAGTAATTTTCGACCCTCGCACTGTAGGGCCTATAGTACTTTCCCTGTTGTTGGCTTGGTTAAAATTGGTTATCTTGAGGTTCGTAATTAAAAAAATTTTCTGCGGCACTCGTGGATAATCGGGGCTCTACTGTACTTAGTTTCATACCCTTATTAATTTAGATGTTTATTTCGTATGCTTACAGAGGAATAATAAATACTAGATTAAATTATTCCTTTTTCTTTTATATACATAAGAAAAATTGGAGTAAAACTTCAAAATTAAAAATTTAAATGATTTTATTTCAAATTAATAATATCCGTAAAAAGTAATAGTTCTTAATTTGTCCGCTTTAAAGAAAGGCGCCACAGTCGGCTCTTATTCACTTTCAAACTTAGTAATTCCTTTTAGTACAGTATGGCCGAAAACAAACGACACTGAACAATTTGACCACATGAAAGGTGGCACTGCGAGATGAACACGTAGGCGATCGTTATATTCGGAACCCTAATGATAGTGGATTTGAGGTTAGATTAGATTAATTAAAAGTGGGTGGCATGATTGCCGAGCACGTCGACCTGAAAGATCTTTTTGTACTATCCCACGGAAAGAAGGGGAAACGGGAGAACCCCGGGAAAACCTGCCCAGCGCGGATCGCCACTATCAACGAAACCCACATGAGAACCGAACCCGGGACTCAGACGTGAGAGGCTGAAGGAAATGCTTTTTCAAGGACAACCTCCGGCAAACATTGCTGAGCTGTGACAAAAGATTAGGACAACTTTTAGGGGAATGGAACAACCTGTCTTCCGGGACATGGTGGACAATCTACGCAACCGCTACGAGTACTGCTTCGAGCGCCAAGGAGATGAAACTGAACATGCATTTGTCAAACAACCACCGTTGATTATTCTTTCGGTTGCAGCGTTTTCTGTTCAAAACTGTTCAGTGTCGTTTACTTTTGGGCCGTAGTTCAACATTCGTTGACGCATTCAACGCGAAATTCAACAGAATGAATTATTGAAATAGTTCACGATTCTTCCGCTAGAGGGCGCCAAGTAGTTCCCGCAGGAGTGGCGCTACAGTTAGACAGTCAAACAGAAGTTGACTTTTATATTTTATAGTCTTTCTTCAATAAATAGTAAATGCTTGTTGATATTGCTGAAATTATTATTTAAAGTATATTAACAGTAACCCTAAAATTCTCTCGTCTTTTAATATCGAAATAGGAATATTACTTAATAGATATTCATGTAGATTCTGGTTTGTGTTTTGCTTCTAGCCATAAATGTTTATTTCTGAATTTTGTCAGGCGGATAAATAAGGCTGATTATTTTAATTTAGGGATTATTTACTTATTTCTTTCTTTTGAGAATCTGATTTTTAGATTTCTTATCTCCTTTCATAAGTTAACAAGCGATTTCCTATACAGGGTGTATCTGAAATGTGATGTCAAACTTAAAGGTTATATTCAATCATGCAAAACAACGAATAAATGTCATATAAACATGGGTCTGGAACTGCGTTATTTCCAAGATATGAATGATGAAACGATACAGAGGTGTGTGGGCCTTTACATCGTATCCTGACCGTTAGATTGGAAGAGGAGGACCAAAAGCATGGCCTGCTCGTCCCCCTGATTTAAACCCTCTGGACTTTTTCGTATGTGGTTATCTTAAAGCATACCACATCGGTTCCTGACGCCCACGCACTTCATGATCGCATAGTGGATGGGTGCAACACAATTCGACGTGCACCTGGTATCTTCGACCATGTTTGGCAGTCGATGGAACGACATTGTGTTGCGTGCATTGCGGCCGGTGGAGGACATTTCGAGCACTTTCTGTACAGCCAATACCTCTGTATTGTTGCATCGTTCATTTCTTGGCTTTGCTCAATGATTCCTAAGATCAGTGTACCACTATGGTTTAGATTAGTCATTAGAGTAAAGATCGTCTCGAAGAGATTTTCAAAAAGTTATGTATTATTACCAAAAAAACCCTGCCTTTTTTGTACCGTACAGGCAAACAGCAGAATGAATCTTGTATACTTGGTGGGCATAAAATAATGTGAGATATTCAGAGCCTTCGAGCGAGGAATGTGTTGGACGAATCGTAACAACATTCGGTTCCATATACAGAGTAGAACTTTCTGTTTCAATTTCTAAAAAAAAAAAAAGGGATAAAAAAAAAAAAAAAAAAAAATTAAAAATTAATACCAAAAGTCGGCAACAGGGGAAGATGTGGCGCTGCAAAGGTTGTATGATCGCTCTACACGTAACGCAGTTATGCAAATTAATGCGTTAACATCGCCACATTTTCCCCTGATGGCGACTTTTGGTACTATTTTTCTGAGAAATCGAAACCGCATGTTCCACTCTGTATGTCCACCAAATTTTGTTACGATTCGTCGAACATATTCCTCGCTAGAGGGTTCTGAACACCTCATGTTACTTTATGCCCACCCGGTATATCTCTGAAACTACTTGACCAGTTGCGAGGAAGGATCGAAGATTATTTTAATTCAATAAGATCGAAAATCGATTACATTGTCTTTGAGGCATACCTTCCCAATGAACTATCTCAAGCAAGTAAATTCATTTAAGATAGTTTATTCCTAGTTATGTTAACATTTGCCTTTTTGCGGTGATCATTGTTATTCTAAATTAATGAACACAAATAGAGAGAAATTGCTGAATGTTAATGGCTTGCTTTGATATTTTGATCTTATATCAGTTCCTTTCTTTTTCAGATTAATTTCCAGAGCTTCTGGCAGTCGACTGCGTCGTCAGAAGATAGTGGTGGTGTGTGGGTGTCTCTTCGTGTTCGCTGTTTATATCTATTTGGCGAAAAGATGGACAGACAGCGTTGGTCTTCTGCCTGCGATCAAACCTCTGCAGGACAACAACATTCTTGCAGCCGACGCATCTCGGTTGAACAATGACGTGTTTCTGCGGCCGCCCCCTACGACCGCCAAAGGAGCCGTCAATCCACACGACTACGAGTACTTGATCAATGAGGGTCACCTGTGTGCCAATCGACGCGTCCGCCTGCTCGTGTTCGTCAGTTCGGCGGTGGAGCACACGGAGCGACGCCAGGCCATCCGGGACACATGGGGGGCTCCCCGGGCAACCACGCACGGCGCCGGCAGAGACGTCGTGATCGTATTCCTGCTCGGCAGGCCATCCAAGCAAGAGCTGCAGCACAGAGTGGCGCTGGAGAGCAGTCATTACCACGATATCATCCAGGAGGACTTCTTGGACTCCTACCTCAATCTCACCCTAAAGAGCGTCATGGGATTGAAGTGGGCTATGACCCACTGCTCCCATGCGGACTACGTCATGAAGACGGACGACGACATTTACGTGAACATCCCCCGTCTGGTGACGTTCCTGCACGCCGAGGGCAGGCCCAGGTGGATCGTCGGCTGTATTAAGCAACGGAAGTCGCCGACTCCCATCTCGCTGCACGGCCTTCCAGCGCCTCCAGGACACCCTCCCTTCGTGGCCGGCGCGGGCTATGTCATCTCCGGCGATCTAGTAACTCCTCTGTATGAGGCGTCGTTGTTGAGGCCTATATTACCCGTAGAAGACGTCTATATTACCGCCCACTGTGGCAGAGCGATCGGCGTCCTGCCCGATCACAGAGAGGGATTCAGCTGTGGTGAACCAGTGGGACACGAGTGCTACATGGCCCTCCAGTACACCGGACATCATGTATCACCTGATAAACAACGCCATCTGTGGAAAATATTGAACGACCCATCAGGACCATGTTCTTGACAGGGACAATCCCCCCCTTCTAACTATTTATTTAAATTAATAGATAAATAAAACATATATTTTTTTAAAATTCCAAACAGGATTGTGGTAAACTCAAAGGAATAACAAATTTTCATGCAGGGGCATACATAGGATTTTTTTTTGTGTTGACTAAGTTAGGAAGCCGAACTCCAACGTCCTCTCACCTGCCATCCAACCGAAAAAAAAAAAAAAAAATAGAAAGAAAGAAAAAGGGCTTATTCTACACATTTCGAGATTTCTTTAGAAGGGATAGCGCCTCCTCGCATCCTTTCCCTACATACGCCTATTCCTTCACAAGTGCCTAGAAATTACTTCAAGTTTCTAAATAATTATTTTTTTGTAGGGCGTTACACTGTAACGGAAACGAAGGCTACGACATTCTGATCATATCCAAACCCATAACCATGATAAATATACAACAACGAACTTAGAATGTTTGTTAATTTTAATATGCTAATTGAGTGTAATGTGTTTGGGTTGATGGAGAATGTCTCATAGAACAAATTAGTGAGTTTTATAACATGTAATCAACATTGATAAAGAAAAACAACAACAAAAGAAACACTTATTGAAATAAAAAATATATATTTGATTCATACTATTATTAAGTAGAGGACTTTGAAACTTAGAATCATAGCTTTCCGAATCCTTTATATACACTGTCCGGGCACTTTATTAGGTACACCTACCAAGTAGCATGTTGGGCCTCCTTTAGTCTCAAAACAGCCTGAATTCGTCGAGGCATGGATTCCACAACATGCTGAAAACGTTGTTGAGGTATTGTGTACCATGCAGACATGAGTGTGTCACGCAGTTCCTGAAGATTTGATGGAGGTGTAGGCCTGGAGCAAACAGCCCGTTCCAGCTCATCCCACAAATTTTCAATCGGGCTGAGATCCGGGAACTGAGTGGGCCACTGCAGCAAGGAAAAGTCATCGTCATGTTCCTCAAACCATCCCATAGTGATGCAGGTTTTGTGCACCGGCGCATTATTCTGCTGGAAGTAGCCATATGCATCAGGGTAAACTGTTAACATGTACGGTTGCACTTGACCAGCTACGATGTTTAGATACGCTCTAGCAGAGATATCTATAGTCGTGCCTACAGAGATATCAATGGACCCAACGTGTGCAAGGAAAACATCCCCCACAAACACGACACTGCCCCCACTGCCCGTGCCATTTGTGCACACAGCAAGAGTGTACCTAATAAGTGTCCGGACAGTATATATAGATATTAAAAAAAAACCAAAACAACTTATTATGGTTTGGTAATTTGGTGTGATAAAAATTGTGATTCTAATTTTTTATTCTAAAAATAGATATTAAATTCGACTTTACAATTAGCAAATAACCTAAAACTCGCTAAAATTTATTTACAGGCTTTTGTTTATAGAAACAAAACATGTAAACAAAACAAACAAAAATGGCGAATGTTTAGTAAATACAGTATTTTCTGAACCCTATCGTACAGTGCGTGAAGATCCAATAAATATTAATAACAGGTCTTGTTTTTCACAAATCCTGTAGGAAGAAAAAGTAATGAAATGATTCATAATAGCTGTTGTTGCTAATATTTTAAAATAATAAAGTTTATTTACTATCGAAGTTTCCCGACCGGTAAAGTAAATAAATATGTATTTTACAGTTAGTCAATTTTTAAGGAAAAAAAAATGTTTTTTTATATATTCCAGATTTAGATTTATAAGTTTTATTATTATTATTATTATTATTATTATTATCCGTCCATTTTTGACAATTGAATCTCTTACAGCAGGACTAAAAATCAAAGGTAACTTCGTCTTCCCAAATGTGTCCATTTCTACTTTAAACCGCCATTTTATTGGATTGTGACGTCATCTGAAAACAATCGACCAATCAGAAGTACTAACATAAATTATAAATTAAAATTTCTAGTAATTTACTAGTCTTTTTAAATAGCAGTCTCGAAGATGAAGCGTCTTTGAAGAAATGAAACCGAAACTTTTGTTTACAATTTTAGCCACTAGAGTTCGCCTTTTGCAGAAATTCTGGTTTTAAACATAGTAGCTATCGATTCAGAACGTTAAATGGTGAATTTATTGATCAAAAGATGTCTTTTTTTTTAATTTTTTTTTCTCCCCTGTTTGGCCAATACAAGAATGTGTTACAATAATACATTGGTTTTCTCATTGGCTCACAATGCTTTGGGACGAATCGGTCAGGCAATCACTTAGAAATTCTGAAACATTCTTATTACTTAATAGTTTGCACTATCATTATAAAAGCATTTCATTATTTTTAATTTAAAGCGCCATTTTATTGGATTGTGTCGTCATTTGATAGCAATCGAGCAATCAATAGGTGAATGGCCAATTATTTCGATTTCAACGTCCAATTTAGACTCCGGAAATGGCAAATTTTTCCTTCGATTTCAACATTATTTCTGAATTTTCATTAAATAATTAAATGACTTACTTTATTTAATGAATTTTTTCTGTATATTTAATGAATATACAGAAATGCTGAATTTTTTAGCGATAAGTTTCGTTTTAGAAAGATGTAATTTTCTAAAAAATTGTCGACTTCCGGAGTCGGTTTGATTTGTTTACACCGGAAGTGTATTTAGAGCCCATCCATCTATACTTTATTAATTAAAATATATTTATGTAAATCTACATTTTGATATTAAGAGAATCCCATTTGAGAATAAGATTATGTTCTTAATTGAGAAATATCTTTATCTCTCATGTAAATACTTTATATTTGTTTTAGTATGAAATGTTTACATATCTCTATAGAATAAAATTTATTTTGCATATGAGGTATTGTAGGAGTCTTCTATGAAAAATACAACTAGAAGTAAGTATTAAGCCCCGCGAACACCATCCAACTTTGCACCAACTTAGTCGGCCGATTTTGACGTCACAAGTTGGTAGAGATAGTTTTGAGCCACATATGTATAACTGTCATTCACATGTATATTGTCCTCCAAATGAAAGTTGGCC
>JAFIDM010008419.1:34771351-34807384 GCA_023159025.1 Thereuonema tuberculata | reverse complement strand
AAAAATTGGAAAACTATAGACCTATAACGATCATTAGTAATCTCTGTAAACTGTTCACCAAAATACTAACCAACAGATTGGATACAATAATGGAAAACAACAACATATTAGGAGAATTACAGAATGGATTCAGAAAAGATAGAAGAGCTTCAGACAATTTATTTGTACTCACTGAAACCATAGATAAATATAAAAATGGCTGTGCCTGTTCTAACATATTATGGTAATGAAATCATAATTAATACAGAAACCGAACTTCAAAAATTAACAAATATCCAAAACACATTTGGAAGAAAACCTATAGGAGGGAACAATTTGACACCTACTACAGCAGTTCAAAGTGAATTGGGGTGGTCATCGTTCTTTAGCAGAGAAGCTTCAAGCAAATTAAATGTCTGGGGAGTTTGACTTTCATGAATAAATATAGATGGTCTAGAAAGGTGTTAGAAAATACAACAGAAAAAAGCAAATGGGTAGATAAATTAGAATATTTAGCAGAATATTACGAAACAGAAGAAATTAAAATAAACAATGAATCGGAAAAAAAATGGCACCATCTTATTAATAAATGTGTAAAAAGTACAGAATTAGAACTATTCGTTGATTCTATTAATAAATATAAAATTTTAAATCATTAGGGTTTAAAAATAAAAGGGCGCCCCTATATCAGGATATTAAAGATAATTCCTATGGAAGTTCTTTACTTTTTCAGTGCAGAACGGGATCATTGGCGCTAAATAAAAGAACAGAAAAATGGTCTGAAAAGGGGCCAATCTGTTTAAATAGCGATAAAAATGAAGAGGAATCTCTAAAACATTTCGTTTTAAGATGTCCACGCTTCGGAAGAGAGAGAACCGAACTCTTAAAAAATATTAACATAAACCCAAATAACTGGGAAGAGGATGAATTACTGGATTACATATTAGGATTCAAGGGAAAATTGGACCTGAATAAAATTAAAAACTTCTTAAAACTTGTTTGGATTATAGTGTAGGGAAATTAGACAAAAAAGTGGCCGAACCCGGACATTTGAAATAACAAGCTGAAAATTGGTAGAAATGTTGAGAATAGTGTTCGATATCCCAAAATTCCCAAAAAATCCATCTTGGGGAAAATCCGCCATTTTGAAAAAACCACAAAACAAATCACATCGTGGATTTGTCGAGTTTTAAGCATAGCAACTGAACCGAGATTCTGATTGTATTCGTTTTTGCACCAAATTACTTAATTCCGGCTGCGTTCTCTTCCAAAACACTAAAATTAATAATTATAGACCAATTTTCGTGATTGAGAAAAAATAATATTTATTTAAATACGACAAACGAAAATTGGTCTAAATTTGTAATAAATATTATCGTAACATACAAAAAAATGAATCAAAGAAGGCTTCATAACACAAGGCGTGAAGTACAGGCAAAAGCAGCAATACAAATACATTATGAAGGGTAAAAGTTAGGTAGCTTATTTCGTGTTGTCACTGGAGCTCGACTGCCTGTTCACTAACTGGCCAAAATCTTTCACTCACTGGTAATGCATGATCTGAAAAATTATAACCTAAATTAGCGTCGCTTTAATAACAGTAAAAACTAGTATTTAAATTTTGTAGTTATTTACCTTTACTATGACAACACGTCGGCCAAAGGTTCAACGTCATCATCGCGATCGGAGTCAGCGTAGTCCATACGATGTGTGCAGCCATGTCCTGCGCAATAGCCGCACATACTTGTGCAAAGAAAACCATGCCTTCTTCACCCGCGTCTCTTCTCGCAACCACATTTACAGTTGCAGGATATGATGTTCGGTATCCCGTCCGATGCTGATTCTTCTTTAGTTGGAATGGGTGTCAGCTGACAGCATGATTCATCCATCCCCACTCTACTTCCGGCAGGCGATTCCCCATCCAAACCTAGAATTATTAGTTGATGACCGACACTGTCTCCCTTAAACAAGCTTGAACTTCTTGAAAGATCCCTTTGTGCTTTTTCTGAACGGAGCAGAAGTGGTATCACGTCCACTGATTTTCCACGTACTTCACATACTGCAGACAGATGTGGCTGAAATTCCCTGGACGCGCCCACACAACCCGGTGCAGGAGGAACCCGCCATCGACTGTAAACTCTGCGTTCACAGGAAAGCTTGTCTTGGATGGCGCTATCTCTTCTAAAACGTCGATCAATTCAGACATAGTGCCTTTCCGCATCAACATCCCGTCAAACAGCGCTGGAGGCCTTGCTGCAAGTTTATATGTCAGATACTCCTCGATCGTCACGCACAACACACAGCAATTGGTGAAAAAGTTGGTTAGGGTTGATTTCGACGACAGTGTCTTTGATCTTGGCCGTTTTAGATGAAGTGGCAAAAGTCGTGACTTTGTTGTTTATTTTTAAGTGGACTTTACTGAATCGTTGGCCTGTGATTGATTTCCTTGCTTGAAAACCACGGGAGAGAGCCTCATCACAGTAAATGTATCGTCGGCTACTATACTGGTATACAAGAACATTAGAAGGTTCGTTGAGTCGTTAAAAGGATGGTGGGACTGGAGCCAGTCTACCATCTTGCGAACGTCTGCCTTATCTCTCACTTGCCAAGACTCTCTTAGCTCCACATGTTGGTCGGAGGTTTCGGCGAAGACTCCACAAAATCTTTCAGTGGCGTCGATTACATGTGCAGATGAAGGCATTGCACAAACCCATCGAGCAATGACGTTATACGTCAACCCACGTCCACGTGTGAGCCCACCCGCCGTCTTCATGTTTGTCATCAACACTTGCTCTATAGTTATATCGATCCATATGCCTGACCAGAACTTTGCAGATCTCCTTATAGTGAAGCAGCCTTCCTTAACAAATTGCCGGAACTCCAAGGGAGTCATAACATCCTGGAGCTGAGATGTCCCGCAGAGTGGAAATACGGAATCATTCTTTGGACACACAGCAAGTGAAGAACCTAAACTCCAGAACGTTCAGCTCTGACAAACAGACGCATGATGCCAACCATCTTAAAAGAATCGCACCCACAGCTTCGCAGTGAGCCGTCCAGATGAAAAGAGGCCTTTCGGCTTTGCTTCGAACAACTCTGCTGCCTGGGCGATGTACTCTGACGACAAAACGTCATCCACCGAAGTCGTTCCAGGGTGTGGTCCGAGTGTGTTCGTTTCAAGCGATCGCTGAGAAGAGAGTCTGCGTCTTGTATATCCTGAATGATCAAGATCGCCAACGACAGCTGCATCAGAAGATGTGTGCGGACAGCTAGAGCGTAGGCATGGCCGTTTAGCATCTCGGTCACCGTGTTCTTCGCGTACACCGTCTCCCACAATTCTTCCAAGCAGGAGAACTACGTGATAGCCAAACTGTGCGAGTTGAGCCATGCGCAAACTCGGCTAATTTAAAACTTGCTCATTGGTGCATCTTTTTTTGTTTGTTTTAAAAATGCAGTTAGGTTTTTATCAACAACGACAGCTTTTAAACTGGCTGTTCAATGTTTAATTTGTTTCATTCTAGGTTCCAGTTTGGATGGGGAATCGCCTACCGGAAGCAGAGTGGGGATGGATGGCTCATGCAGGTCAGCCGACACCCAATCCAACTAAAGAAGAACCAGTACCGGAGCGGATACTGAATATCATATTCGGTAACTGTAACTGTGGCTGCGAGAAAAGATGCAGGTGCAGAAGAAACGGTTTTCCTTGCACAAGTATGTGCGGCTACTGCCCAGGACATGGCTGCACAAATCGTATGGACTACTCTGACTCGGATAGCGATGACGACGTTGAACCTTTGGCAGACGTGTTGTCATAGAAACGTTAAATACCTACAAAATTTAAAGAACACTGTTTTACTTGTCTTAAATTGACGCTAATATAGGTTATATTTCTTCAGATCATGCATTACCGTCAAAGATTTTCGCCAGTTAGTGAACAGGCAGTCGAGCTCCAGTGGTAGCACGAACAAGCTACCTAACTTTTACCCTTAATAATGTACAGTAAAACCCCGTTATTACGCTCGTCAAGGGACCGTGACCTACAAGCGTAATAAGCGGGATAGCGCTATAAACGGGGAATGATTTATATGATGGGGAAACATTTAGACACCATTTTACAGGAAAGATACTTGATTCTGAAATAGATATAGTGCAAATGTGAGCTTATTTCCTATTAAAAAAATCTTTGATTGTGGTTTGCCGTGTGTGTATGCTACTGTTATAAATTATGACATTTTCAATGCGGTTCAAGAAACTATTAACATCAATTGATATTCCACTAGGAGCAATACAAATATATTTTCGGAGCAGTTTTAGTGCACTGCCCGCTATTTCATGCGCCTTTTCTTGAATGATTGGGTCACTTAATGGCACTGATGCATCACGGGACTGATGAATCCATTCAATTAGAATTTCCTCGGCATCTTCACATTTTCCACACTACTTTTTTACGTTTGCAACCATCCTTCGCTGAATTGATAATTCCATTCTTATTTTTTATTATTGTTCTCAGACTGGATCAGGGAATTCTTAGATTCTGCGAAAACCTTCTGATTTAGTGTAGAATTCTCGTCGTACTTACGAAGAATTTGCAATTTTTCACTTATAGAAAGGGATTTCCGCTTCGACATTTTGCACTAACTTACTGTATCACAGACCCGCACTTCAAAGAGTTCAAAGATTCCCTCCTACCAGGGAAAGAAAAGATTCGTTACAGTGTTACATTTCTTTTCGATACAAAATTTCCGATATAAAAAAGCGCTACAAGTGGGATTTGAAGCGTTATAAGAGGGTAAAAGTATACAGAGTTATATAGAAAATTCCAGGGACCGCATGAAAGGAGCGTAAAGAACGGGATAGTGCTATAAGCGGGAGCGTAATAACGGGGTTTTACTGTATTTCTATTGCTGCTTATGCCTATATGTCACGCCTTGTGTTATGAAGTCTTCTTTGATTAATTTTTTTTTATGTTGTAATGACATTTATTATAATTTTAGATCAATTTTCGTTTGTCGCATTTTCAAAATTATTATTATTTCTCAAGAACCACAATTGATCTATAATTATTAATTTTTAGTGTTTCGGAAGGTAATGCAGCCTGATTTACGTAATTTGACGCAAAAACGAATACATTCAGACGCTCGGTTCAGTCGCTAAGCTTAAAACTCGAAATATCCAAGATGGCGGCGATTTTTTTTAAAATTGCGGATTTTCCCCAAGATGGATTTTTTGGGAATTTTGGGATATCAATCAGAACACTATTCTCAACATTTCTATCAATTTTCAGCTTGTTATTTCAAATGTCCGGGTCAATGTCTAATTTCCCTGGACTATTAAGAGAGAAACTCTAATAAATCCTTAGGGAATCCTGTCTGAACAGAAAGTGCATTTTAAAGCATATCCCTATAAACATACATACATACATACATACATACATACATACATACATACATACATACATATATACGTATCGAGAAACACCTGGAAGTTGTCACCCTAACATCGAATGTGGCTGTTGCCAGGATCCGTCAGTGGCTCTCAACGGTTGGATTACAACTAGCAGATCACAAGACAGAGGCGGTTCTTGTGACCAGCAGGAAAGCGAGGGAGATCGTCACCCTCACTGTGGGTGATCATGACATTCTGTCGCAGCTTTCTCTCAGGTATCTGGGTGTTCAGATTGATGCAAGGCTTCGGTTCGATGAACACCTTCGAATCGTGAGTGAAAAGTCTGCACGAGTGGTCAACGCCTTAGCTAGAATCATCCGAGGACCTCGGCAGAGCCGACGAAGACTCCTGTCCAGTGTGGCTATTTCTACCATGCTCTACGCAGCTCCGATCTGGTTCCATGCCATGGAGTACAAATCATATGTATGTCAAATGACCTCGGTTCCCCGGAAATGCGCTCTACTGGTAGCTTGTGCATTCCGCACAGTTTCATATGACGCCGTGTGTGTATTAGCAGGGATGCCGCCTATCGATCTCTTGGCGAGAGAGAGAAGCGCAATATGCAGTGGTATTCGGGAACGTCGTGACACTCACCGACCCAAGATCATGAGGGCCGTGAAGAGCAAGACAACGGACAGATGGCAGAGACGATGGGATTCATTGACCAGTGGAAGATGGACTCATAATCTTATACCTAATCTTGCAACGTGGATGGAAAGAAAGCATGGTGAGGTGGATCACTACCTGACTCAGCTATTAAGTGGCCATGGTTGTTTTCTATCGTATCAGAGGCGCTTCGGAATTGTCGACAGTGCGTCATGTCCGACTTGCCAGTTCTTGGACGAGGATGTGGAGCATGTCTTTTTTGTCTGCCCACGCTTCCACGAAGATTGAAGTGAGCTGAAGAAATCCCTTCGACAGCGTGTGACTCCAGAGAACATCGTTGGCTTGATGACTATCTCCCAGGCCAATTGGACGGCAGTGGCTGACTATGCTGCCACTGTTATACGGAAACTTTGTATGGCAGAGAAAATCAGACGTGATCAGTTGCGGAATGATATCTGAATCGGACTTTTAGTCATTCTGCCCTACTCGATGTAGTACCTGACGGTGGTTCCGTGTAGGGTGTTTTGGAAGTCGGACGTAGGGTTTTAGTGAGTAGCAGTCTTTTTGATTGAGTCTCATATTACCTAATGATGGTATGCGTAAATGCATTTCCCCCGTCCATAAAAAAAAAATAAACAAAAAAAAAATGCATACATAAACAAAAACGGACTGTGACACTGGCAACGGTTCGGCCAATGACATCGCACACAATAAACGCGGACTTGAAAACGAGGATAATATAACAGCAATTACCCGTTGAATTCTTGGTCTGTAGATGACAGCACGATTGTTTCCAGTGTTAATATCGTATTTCAATCTATATCATGTCAAATACACATTTCGGTATTTTCAGAAAAAATGATTTTTTTTTTCCTCATTAAACTGTTAAAAAAATTTTATCTTTCCTTTTTTTTTTTTTAATTATAATATGTAAATATTTTCGCAAATTTTAAGCAAAACACTTTTTTTCTCTAAAAAAAAAAAAGAAAAAAAGAATTAATGTAGAAATAAAGCTTAACGTGCATTGCAAGTAATAACAAAACAAAACAAAAAAAAATTGTAATGCACCTACGTAAAGAGAATTCTCGCACCCCGAGCTACCATTTCGGGAATCATATTTTGTTATTTTAGATTGTAGGGCTTTTTTGGAATGCACAGAAAAAAGTTCATTGTGCATAGTTAAAAGTGCCATCTTAACTTTATCATTTAAATCACTGCTAATGAGGTATTCTTGCATGGTGTTGAAACCCGCCAAAGCTTGTTGAAAACTTGGCAGAGGTTTTTCATTGCGTTTTCTAAGACTGGACAATCGGCAGTTGGGAATTTGAGGTTGAAATGCGTATTTTCTCTGTTCTTGAGTTCTTGAAAAAAACGTATAAATGAATTTTGCGATTTCAGAAAAACGAATAAATGAAATTATTTAACGTTAATATGCATTGGATTTTGCCGGGACCATTTAAAAAAACGTATAAATGATAAAAACGTATAAACGAGAAACGTATAAACGGTGCTCCACTGTAATTATTTAAGTTGTCATTAATATTTATAATACTCCTACATTTATTCACAAAAAATTATCTTTTATCATAAATGTATGCATTGTATAAGTGTTACCATCAATAAAATGTGTGGGTTGCATTTTTTTTTTAAATGTAGGAGGCCTACATTTTCCAGAAGATTGGCAGTAATTGTTTTGGATCAACGTAATGGCAGCAGATGCAGCGAAATTTAAATTTGCATGGAACATGAAGATTGGTTGAAGCCTGTTGGATTTTCTAATTAGATGGAACCTTTCTTGCCAATATTCATCTGGAGAAGCTGCCAGTGAATCGATAATCTTTTTAACTTTGTCCTAATTTTTTTAATTGTGTGTGTTGCTGTATTTTATCTTTTAATCAAAAACGTTTCTATACGATAATTGAAAAACACATTTGCATCTATAACAGGGATTACCAAACCACGGTTCGCGAGACGGCTGTTTGACATCTAATGTGAGGCTCTTGGAAATATGTTGACTGATCTGTCCATCCGAATAAAAATGGACAAAGGGACAAACACAGAAGACAAATACAGAACAGGAGGACTGTTCAAACAATTACTATCGGGCAAACCAAAGAACGACCGTGACCACCAGATGTCGCAATAGTAGAATTTGAATCGATTGTATATGTCAGTGTTTATGGCGGGAAAGTGCTTGGCTTCTGATTGGCGATTGTGAATAGTTTCTCTATACAAACTTCAGTCCTGGAATGATTAAGAGATCATTGTTGTAGTTCAAGGTCAGAGTCATTCTTTCGCTAGGAGGACTTTAAGCGCATAATTTCACTTATTTTTAATAGAAAAAGAATCCGTTATAATGTATTTTCTTTAATACGTAGCATCTTCGATACAAAGGAACAAACTCAAAGATCTAATCACTTAATGGAGATAAAACATGCAGCAAATGGTGGGGCTGAAATCATTTTTTTTGATATTACCTCAAAATAATCGTTGTTCCTATTATAACTTATGTTCCAAGAAGGGACTTTCAGGAAAATCAGATTTTAGAAAGCAAATAAAGATTAGAATATTTATTGCAAGTATTTTTCAGTAATAATATAATTAGAATGATTTATTTTTAATAATAAGGCGAAATAATAATAAAATATAATTATATTATTATATTATCATTATACGAGTTGTGATGTATTTAAAAACATTTAAAAAAAAGTTTACTATTAACTATTTTATTAAATTTTTATTTAAAGCAAATTCAGAGTAACTAAAATATATGTATATTTGGATGCTGAAATTTTTGGCAAGTATAAATTGAAAAAAGAAAGAACGCAATTTCAGACCAATTAGTAAAGGCCTGTGGTTTAAAATTACCAGAATACGATCAAACGCAGTACTAGTTACTATTTTGTATATAATGTGATTTATTTATTTGATTATTTTATTTATTTATTTATTTATTTATTTATTTATTTTTGATTTTATAACTCCCTTTTGAAAACGGTAGTCTCTGTATTTATAAATTGGAATGTCTGATTATGAAATAAAACAATTTATTGTTAAATTTTCCATTTGCTAAAATTGAATGAAATCTTCAAACACTAATTGAAATTGACTAAAGTCATTTAACTTTAATCAATCAAAGCATGTGAATGATTTTAAGGAATTAAAATCCAAAAACTCCAATATTAGATAAAAAAAAATCATTGTTCTCAAAATACATTCACTAAAACTTTATACAGTTCTTTACTGTTTACAGTTAGTAATAAACTAGCATCAAGAAGATCAATAATTTAATTAATATAGTCTGTGTGTGTGTGTGTGTGTATGTATGATAAATAGACACTTTCTCTCTCGCTCTCTATCTTAAGCCCGTTTTACATTTACTATTTCACTCGCCATAAATGCAAGCCATAACGCAGAACATGTCGGGGTAGATTGCGAGTGATTAGTGCACCGCTTTACACTTACCATAACGCCTTCCATCAAACGGAACATTTACACTTCTCAATTGTCATCATGCCTACTTTTTATTTACGAAAAAAATAGCAGTGATTTATATAAAAACCATTTAGTCAATGCATCAGATAGGTGAAAGAATGTATTTAATTAATTAAAATAGGAAATATTCATGTTTTTTTTTCATCGTTTTGTGTTTCTTTGTTTTCAGTTTCGATAAATCAGTTTCGATAAATAATTCAGTCTCGTTAAATCTCGATCAAGGGCGATATCTTTACGCGATCTCCGATCGCTGTCGATTCGAATTTTCAAGCCGAAATTCTGAAATGATTTTATTTAATAACGTAACATTTTATGAAAGCATCCACGAAAACATAAGGAAAAGATGCCCTCCGATCGTGAAAATCATTTTTGTAATCTGTAATTTCGAATAAATGGAGACAAATCGATTGGACTTCCAAGTTCTACAATTCGTCACCAGGAGCGCTAGTGGCGATGTCCAGCCATTTGATGTCGAGACATTTCTTCGAAAATAGAGCATGGGCTATCGCTGGACATCTCCAGGACATGTCTGATGGCGAGGTGATGGCGAGTGAAATAGTAAATGTAAAACGGGCTTCACACACACACATACAAACATGTAAGTAGATTCTGATTTTTATCAATCAATATTTTTTTTTAAAGAAAATAATCTAAACTTGGGATAAGGGTTTTTTTTTTTTTTGTTCAATCTGTTTTCTACGTCTCTGTTCTTCTTCAGTAACTTTTGAACTACTGGATGGAAGTTCTTGAAAAGTGCATATTTAAGAAAGTGAGATGAAGTAAGTTTTAATAGATTATCAGAAATAATAAAATAAAATCTTTACAAGTTTACAGACCGAAAACTAAAGAAATTATTAAATATTTCAATTTTTTTATATGTTGAAAGGAACTTTAAAGCTACTTAAAAGGGTCATTCCACGTCAGATTACCTGATGAGTTCACCAAAACATCAGATTTTTATGAAAATGTATTTGCATGTAAAGGGTCGTAAGATAACACATTCTGCAAAATATCGGGTTTTTTGGTTAAATATTTGCCGAGATGAGTTTTTGAAGTTTTTTTGTTTTTTTTCGGTGCAACGCCCCTTTTTTGACGTATTTTTTTGAATATCCGATAAGGGAAACCATTCCTGCACACGGCTGTGGCTTCTCTCCTAAAGAAAACACATTTAAAAAAACAAAAAACAAAAACACAAAAAAAAAACCAGGCAAAACTTCAAATCCTGGCCTGCGAAATCATCAGGCGCAAAGGAATTTGAATATAAAGAAGGTATCTGTGTATCTGTGAAGACTGAATCCAACCTGGTTTAATATAAACAAAAGATTTAACGTATCACATATTAATTCCTTCGTGACGGTTTCGCAGGCCAGGATTTGAAGTTTTGTCTGTTGTGATGTCTTTTTTTAAATGTGGTTTCTTTTGGGGGGGAGGCCACAGCCGGGTGCGGGAGTAGTTTTCCTTAATACATTTCCACTGTCTGAGCATTTCATCTGCTGAGTGGGTTTGGCTGATGAGTCCCTGAAAAGGACGAAACGATCCGTCCTAAAACTCTACCGACGAAAGTTCAGATATTTTTTTTATTTCTGTGTTATTTCTCTATGCTTTGTAGTTTTTCATCAATGCATCCATAGATACCCAATTAAAATAACAAAGATTTCATACATCAATAATAAGTAACAATCTTTTTTTACCAGCCAGGGCCGGCGCTAGGAGGGTGCGGGGCCTCGGGCGAGATGAATTTTGCGGGGCCCTTGCCAATCCTATTTTAACAACCAAAAAAAAAAAGAAAATCTTACTTTAACAACCAAAAAAAAAAGATGATCCTATTTTATCCTCTTTCTTCTAACCAGGCGCGGGGCCCCCCCCAAGCGCGGGGCCTTGTGCGGTCGCCCCATTCGCCACTCCTAACGCCGGCTCTGCACCAGCGCATCTATAGATGACAATAATTTAACTAATTGCTCACAACATACATAAAGTAAACGCATTATTGACATCACAGAACTGCTACATTTTGTTGCCAGAAACAACCGGATCAATGTAACGCGCAAATATTGCATAATAAAAGAAATGCGCGTTACAAAGCTTATCGTTCTTCCTTTTTAAAACTTAATTTATAAAATATATTGTTTTATATTTAATCAAGGATTAAATAACCGGGTTATTAATCCTGCTTTACTCGTTTTTCATTCACCGTAATTCCTGGTTTTAACACTAGATGTCGCTTTGGTAGCGGCTAAATGCTTATTTAGTTAATCGAAAATATTATTATCGTATTTTGAGTTGAGTTTTTTGTTTTATTTCATTTTGATTTTTGTTTTATTCGAATTTAATTATCATAGTTAAATAGAATATTAAAATGTAAACTCCCGCGATCTCTCTCAAGTGCCCTCTACTTAGATACAAGAATAGGTAAGACATAGGATGATAGGACTTGAATTTATTAATTGTCAAAATTACACTCGCAAAACCTTACCTAAGGTTATCTATTTCTTTTCAATTATGCTTCACCCTTCGATGTTAAATTTTAAAACATATTAAACATATTAAATTATTTTTTTTCCTTTTTTGTTTTATTGTCAAATGTCGTCCAAGCATGACAAATCACTAAAAACAAAATCACAAAGTGAATTTTTCAGTTTTATATTCAATTTTGAATATACAAATTGATTGAAAGTTAATTAATTGGTGCCAATCTCGCTTTTTGTTTCATAATAACGTTTTTAAAATTTGATTTTATTAATATTTTAATGATTATTTCCTTTCGGTGTTTGCTCTAATGTTTCGCAAAACAGACACAGGATGGCGCCACTAATACTAATATAATTCAGACGTGCAGGAAATAAAATCATTTACCCAACGATTTTCACGTCTGGTAAGGACAATATTGCATAAAAAAGTAAAATATTGAATGAATTGCAGTTGAATTAATATAGAAGGGATAAAAATCATTGAAAGGGTTGATCTTATGAACGATTAATGCAACTTTTATTGAAACTTAAATATTGTAGAGAAATATATCTTGAATTTTCATTCATATTTCTATTATAAGGAACATTTTTTTTCATTCTCGTGTTTCTAACTCTTTCGTTTGCTTCTACCATAATAAATTGATTTAAATCATTAAATTTTAATTGCTAATACTTTTTTATTAAATTCAATTTATTTAAATTAAATTTTATTTAATTTCAATCAGTTTTATACTGATCTGTATGAAGAATGGGCTGAACATTTTCAGATATAGGTAATTGACTGACGACTGAACATTTCTGATTTATAAATTATAATAATTTATAAATCATTTTTGAACCCATTATTGTAAACCTTGACATTATATTCGGTTTTCTTTCATTTATATTGGTTTCAATCCACAATAATTCTTTTATTAAGTTACTTTCTTGATAAGTTCCTATTATAAATTTTTAATTTCAGTACAATAAAAAAAATCAAATTTAATTTCTTTTTTTCACTTATCTTTACTTAAAAATTAAAATTTTTAGATATATATATCTTCTCTTAGAATATTAAGAACATTGTTTAATTTTTAAAAAGTATAAACAATTCTAAAGTCTGAAACAAATTTTTCTGTAATACAATTTGGAAGGAAAATTTGATTCTGGTACTATATTAAAACTAAGAATTTTAATTCTTGTTTTAAGAATTGTCTAATAATTTCAGTAATAAGTTCTCAAAGATTGGTCTACGTTGAATACTTAGAAAATTGGTTGTTTTATTTCACTTTTTATAGAAGTAATAAAATGCGTTTGATTATGTGTGTGAAATTCTTTACCATTTTCCAGTTTTTCAGTTTCACAATGCTTTTTCTATACTTCAGTTTTTGAACAGTTCAATGTAATTTGTTAATAAATGGCGGAAGGGAGGAAGTTGAAGTTAGTTTAAATTAAATATAAATTAAAAGGCATTGTCGACTTTCTCAGATTTTGTAGTTTTCCCCCTCCAAATGTAATGGTAACCACTGGCGTACTACTGGAGTTGATTGAGGGGGGGGGGGGGATGTAAGGGTTAGAGCCCCCTTCCCTTGGTTCGAAAGTTCAGCGATTCTTCTCTAAAATCCCCTGTAAATTATCAAATATAAATTACTTTTTTATTTAATTTATTTATTTTTTTAATTTTCTGATTATTAAATAAACGATTTATTATAATAAATTATTAAAATTATAAAATATTAAATATAAATTACTTTTTATTTCATTTATTTATTTTTTTAATTTCTTAATTGTTATATAAATGAATTATTATAATAAATAATTAAAATTATAAATTATCAAATATAAATTAATTTTTTATTTAGTTTATTTATTATTTTAATTTCGTAATTAATAAATAAATTAATTATTATAATAAATTGTTAAAAATAAATGATTTATTTACTTATTTATTGTAAGGTTGTAATTTAAGACAAATTTTTGAAATTTGATTTATATAGGAATTTCGAATAGAATGATAATGAAAACAGGCTGTTATTGGTTTGTTCCTTTTGTTTCGTTCATCAGGGGCAGTTGGTTCATGGCCGAGGGATACGCGTTGATATTTTGACCTGCCAAATATCTCCTTTCTTACGGAACTCGAATTCAGAGTCATAAAAACGGTCATTTGTTGCAAGAAAAGTGGCGGGAAGGAGTCTTCTAATTTGTTCACGCTCCTAGGCGGGTTATATAATGGACTCCCCCCTCCATCCACGTTAACTCTCTCTCTTTTAATATTTTAAAATAAGGCTTCAACTTTTGAATCCATTTCCCCAGCTGTGATATATTTGTTTCCCTTGGGGTTGGCGCCCCCTTGCGGTATCTAGCCTAAACTCCTCTGGTAGGAGAGCGTCCATACCCAGTATTGGGTGTTACGGGCGATATAGATAGATAGATATATCTGTACATTATTTTAACTTAGTATTTCGTTCTAATTTAGTATCTCTTCTTACTATTAATATTTAAATACTGGTTAATATTATAATGGTGTTTGTGGGAGTGTCGTTGAGATGAAAAAACGAGTCAAGTTCTGGAACTGAACTGAATTAATTTATTAAATGAAAAACATTGGTTTTTATAGATTGTACATAGAAGAATTTGATTGGAAGATTAATTAAAAATATACAAAATGATTCGATAAAAACATAACGAACTTAAATTAACTGACTGATTCAACGGAAAAGAATTTAAAAATAAACAGAACATCAGTAATTAGAAAATAGAAAAAGAATGTTTTAAAATAAATAACGGTTAACGATTAAAATGAATAAAATACAGATAAATAATAATTTCTACAAAAATACAAATAAATGATTTCTAAAAATATTTATATGCAAGCTGTTACAAAATTTTAGTTGAAAACCAGTTATTTTATTATTATTATTATTTGGAAGTCCTATGAAATGATAATATTACTTAATCTATTTGTTTTGAGAATTCGATAAAAAATAAGTACTGAATTTAAAAATACATAAAAATATATGTAGTCTATAATTTACTGTTGACCAGAAATGTAACTAAAATAAACTTTCTTATATTTTCTTCTGCTGTTCATCAACTTAAATGCAGTGATTAATAAAGCAATAATAAGTGTTTTGCACTTGTCTGTCTGAATGCGAATCACGTTAAAACGGCTGTACGGATTTTCATAAAATTTAATATGTAGCTGACATTCAGTCAGAACTGACCCTGAAATTTCCTTGCTTCAGACGGATTTTTTTTATAATTTGATACAACGCTTATTTATGGTCCAACTTAAAAATATTATTAACATGGGCGTATATAAAGGGGGGGGGGGTGAGGGGACTCTAGCTCTCCCTGCCCCCAAATCCCACAATGTATATATTTCTTTTGTTTCTTTTGTTTTTTGGTTGTTACTGGTTAGTTTTCTAACTTGGCTACTTCCTCTCGCATACTACATAGGCCTACGTAAACCCTGATTATAATGAGAAAAAAACGTGCGTGAAATGATTATTAAGATACAAAAAGAAATAAAAACGCACACAAATAAAAATCACGGAATTACTTTTGAAATTTTGGATACCGGGAATTCAAGACAGACTGTTTCAGGCTTATTAGCCATCATCAATTGGATTTACCCAGTATCTGCAGCTCAGTGAAAGCAACAAAATGTAAACAAAAAAAATGGCCCTTCCTATAAAAAGCATTAACAAGAAAATTAAAAATAAAAAAGTCATCATCATCATCATCATCATCTATGGCGCTACAGCCCTGTGTGAGCCTTGGCCTCCTCGATAACGAGCCTCCATTGTGCTCTGTCCTGTGTCATCGGTCCCCAACCCAACAATATTCATCCTTCTCAGATCTTCTACTACGTTGTCAAGCCATTTCATTCTTGGTCTCCTTTTTTTTTTGGGCATAGATTTTGGTACTCAATACTTTCTTTGGCATTTGGTGTCTTCCATCCGCTGAATATGTCCAAACCATTGGAGTCGCCGGGATTTAATAAATCTGACAATATCTTGACTTTCCAATATATTATCTATTTCCAGGTTATATCTTATTCTCCATTCATTATTCTCAAAGACAGGACCATATATTTTCCTGATAACTTTCCTCTCAAATCTTCTTAATCTTTCTTGGTCAGCCTCTGTCAACGTCCATGTTTCACTGCCATATGTTACAACTGGTCTAATGAGAGTTTTGTAGATAGTCATTTTTGCAGTTCTATTCAATCGTTTATTTTTCAATATGTTTAAGTTTGTGAAGTAAGATTTGAAGCCAGCTTGTATCCGATCTTTGATGGCGGTGGTGGATCGCCCTTCATTGTCTATTAGGCTACCAAAGTATTTGAACATTGTGACAGATTGAAAAGTCATCTCCTCTATTTTAAGGTCTTCAGTTCTTCTTCTTATTTTATTTGCAGACATTTTCAGGTATTTTGTTTGGCTTTCGTTGATAAGTAATCCCAGTTTCTTAGCTTCCGTTTAATTTCTTTAAAGACCTCAATCAATCTGTGCTTCGTCCTCGCTATAATTCCAATGTCATCAGCATAGGCACAAATTTGACTAGATTTATTGATAATGGTGTCTCTCTGGTCAACTGATCTGATAGCTCAGATCAGTGTAGTACTATAATGAAAAGAGTTGCGGAAAGCCAATCTCCCTGCCTAACTCCTTTATTGATGTCAAATGGGTTGCTTAATTTATTATTCACTTTGACTTGCGCTTTTGACCCATTCATTGTCATAATAACTTGTCGTATTAGTTTCTTTGATACGCCTAGGTCTTCTAGTACTTCTTTAAGTTTGCTTCTTTTGACGTTATCAAAGGCTTGTTGGAAATCTATAAATAATATGTGAAGGTCAATATCGTATTCGTAGCATTTTTCCGTTACCTGCCTCAATACAAATATTTGATCAGCAGTGCCTTTATTTTCTCTAAATCCACTTTGATATTCAATTTTCAGTTGTTTCCTTCATTCAAGATGGATGTTAGGATTTTGTATGCAGTGTTAAGGAGTATGATACCACGGTAATTATTGCATTCCATCTTGTTCCCTTTTTTGTGAATTGGGCACAGCACACCATTCGTCCAGCTAATGTGTAACAGATGGATGTTGACGATCCCGTATTTTCGTGATTTCACGTAATTTACGCGAGAATAGCCTCTATCCATGTCTTCTCACAAAATATTGAAATATTTAAATGAAATATAATATGGGGAAATGCATGAGACTTTTACTACATTTTAATATAGTTTTAATAAATTGAAAACAGTCAATAAACAAACAATAAATTCATTAGGTAGCATTTTCCTAGTGACAGACATTAAAAATACTAAATTCCTTGAGAACTGCTGAAGAGGCTAATGGCGAGATCTCGTGTGTTCCGTAATTCTCGCGCAAACGTGATCGTCAACATCCATCTGTTAGACATTATCTGGCATTTTTTCTTGTTTCCATATTGTGCGAAATGTTAATCCCCCGCTAGTAACCACTAGCTTAGAAGGGATTAAACTATAAATAACACATATACATAATAGGAAAATTTAACATCCGTTGAACAATTATTAAGATATAAAAAGGAATAAAAAACGCACCGCGCTGCTTTTATTGTTACTCTGGAAAACATTATAAATGCCGAGTGCGTGTACTTGTGCGTTCCCTTCACGATAGATAGCGAAGATTACACAATTTTGTGAGTTTGTGTTTTTTCTGAGCCAAAATGGGCAGTCGGATTTGTAGGCTACGCGCTGTTCGCTCAGCAGTAATTGTAGTCCATTTTGCTGAATAAATCATTTCCCAGTTGTACATTGCAGGACATAGATTACATTATGTGTGAAATGAAAAGAACACAATAGGGTTACAGATCTTTAGAATGTACTATTCATTGTGTAAGGTAATGAAGTATTAATAGAAACGAGATAACGACTTTTCAATGGGATGTTTTGTTGTCTTCTCGAACTACGTTCTCAACATGGACCCAATTGGAAGAGATTTAAAATATAAAAAGTGGATCGTCCGTAATCCTCTAATGAGTATACAAAGTTTCAAAAGGCGATTCAAAAGTTGTTAGCGGGGAGGACACACATACAGACTGAGTGATCTGATATCTCACATCTAGGAACGAAGGCTAAGAATTCTTAAAATTTTCCGACCCTCGTTTTTGGTGTAACTACACAGAAGCTCGGTTATAACGCGGTCTTTCGGATCCAAGATCTCGAAGATCGCGATATAATCGCGATATAACCGAACTTTTATTAATTCGCGATGTCAAATGTCGCGACGTCAAATGTCGTATATCGCACCCTATTATCGCCCACACGATTCCAAATCGATTTAAAACTGTCATTTCGCGATTACGTACATCATTCAGAGCTATGTGAGAGAATTTTATATTTATAAATACGTAAATCATTATCTTTTCAACACTTTGATGGGTTATATTAGCCAAAATCGATTTGGCGCCGCCATCTTGGCATCTTGTACAATCGACGAGTCACGTGGATCGAAACTAGGTATTCATACGCCTATTAGATTACATGGGCCTCTTTACTGGTTGTCATTGGCAGAAAAATAGATATTCATTTTGGTTAAACGAAAAAGTCCGCGATTCTGGTATTTTTTTAAAAAATATATTGTATTTGACGCATTTTCGTGATATTAGGGTGGGTATAGAGTCTCAATTACTGTAAATAATAAGGAAACAAGCATATTAATTTACACCTTTGATTTGATTTTAGGCGAAAAAACAGTAAATTTTGCAATTTTACAATTATACACCTTTTCCAAAATAGAAGGGGTCTAAGACCAAATCGCATTATAACCGAACTTAATTGGCGCAGCTTAGCCGCAGCTGCTTTTGCGCCATTAAACACCAACCAACCAACCGAACTTCTGTGTATTTGAATCTAATCTTGAGGGTAATCGAAAGTTGGTACGTTAAGTATCTTATTTTGAACTGCGTGTGTCCCGGGTTTTTTTTTCTTTTAAGTTTGAAGGTGGTTGACTTCGTGGTTCCTCCGATGACTTCCTCACACCTCGGAGGGGAATCAATCGATGAAACGGAATGCAGGTGTCGAACTTCGTTTCCACCACCCCTCCCTCCCCGCCTCCCCTAAGGACCATCGTTGGTGCTTCTCGTTTCTTCAGTTGCAGAGCGTGGGTGGCGTTTTTAGTAACATGGCTACCACGCCCTCCCCGTGCCAAAGGCCGATGAACAACGACGCCAACGAACCCCGCGTTGCTGCCTACACACGGAATGACGCAATGACGAAATATAGCTGTCCACACCAACACCACTTGCCCGAATTATGCTAAGTGCACTGAGATGTGCAGGGAAAAGGAGAAAAAAAAATCTTGCCACGTCAGCAGGTTCTTGAACAGAGCATATGTAGCCTAAAATACAATAAATTTCAAAAAAAGTTTGGGTTTTGTTTTTTTTTTGTTTTTATTTTTTGGGGGGGGGGGGTTGAGTTTAAAATTTTGAAAATGCGACTCCAACTCTATGGTTTTCATAGATATATTTTATAGATAGATATATAGTTTTCATAGAGCGAAACGATAACTGAAACAGTTAAAGAAAACGCATCACAGCAGACGACTTCTCACAGACATTTGAAACTTGCTCCTACGCTGTTTATCGAAAAAATAAAGAAATTCATTAGTTTTTTTTTATTACGTACATTAATTTACGTTTGTAATACCGTTATTACAAAGACGAACAGTAATTAAAATAATCGCATACTATGGCTTATTAGAAAAGGATATAAAGGATATTCCCTTGAAATAGCGTTTGTCCCTTTCTGTCTTTCGACTTTAAAAATAAAAACAAGGTAATTAATGCTTTTAGACAGTGTCAAAAGCAAAGCGGCCCCATAATATGCACAAATGTATAAACAAAATAATTAAAAGCAAGAGCATATAAATGCAAGACCGTTCCTTTATGTTTCACAGGCAAGCTGTAACCTAGGGTCCGCTAATACAATGCTTAGTGCATTATTTGGATATGTTAAAGAATTTATGAAACATTTGTAAATATTAACAATGACGTCCTGTTGGCAATTGTTTGTATTGTTATGTAGGAAGCATCAGTATTATTACTGTGTTAATTGTTATCATTATTACTAACACTGCTTAGGAAAACGTTAATTTGGGGGGTCAGGGAGTTGTCCTATAGGTCTGATTTTTTTACACGTGGTCACACCTATTTTTTGATGCTGAACATAATGGTGAAGGTTTCATTCTAATATCTCTAACCGTTTGGCCGCTACAGAGTGTGACATATAGTCAAGAGCGGTTATCTATGTTAACTGTAACATGGGACCGCTAATAAATACGCACAAAAGACAATTCTGGGGTTTTGCAAAATACACTAAACGCCGAGTACGATCAGTTTCAATTTTTCATTTTTTAAAAATTTATCAAACCATCAAATAACTAAGCATCATCTAAATTGTATTAAATTTAATCAAATGAAAGCACCAGCGGCATGTACATCGCACTTCGTAATTGTTTAAGGAATTTTTTTTTTTTTTTATGATATTGCAGTTTCATTTGCTGCAATACCACAGGCTTCAATTTTTTTAGGAAATTCAGAAAATTCAGAATAAATAGTGTATTTCCGAAAATTACTACCACGTTTCAGAAATTACATATTACAAACAACAAATTGTACATAAACAAGGAATCATCAGCAGAATTTACCCTTGTTTGGCTCAGTTTGCGCGAATGCGTTACGTACAAGCATTCTCGATCGCGGGAATGGCCGCCGAAATAAAACAATCAAATAAAAAATAATCCTATGAAATGCACAGTATTAATCCCTTGTTCTTTCACTGAAAGGCACTAAGGAATTTAATTATAAATAAGAAACATCGTAAGTGATTATAAGTGTTAATATATAATCAATAAACGTTTTAAGATATTATTATAAATATTGAAGTAATAAGATTGAATGTGCAATTGTTATATGATTGATTATATATAAAACAAAAAAATACTAAAAATAATTACAATTATTTTTACTTTTATATGTTTATAGACATTACGTATCTAAATTAATTATTATTGTTAATAATATTACAGTAAATTTATAGGTATCAGTTTAATACAGACATTTTTGAAGACATATTTATTCATATTATTATTTAATTTTAAAATTCTATATTAATATATTTATTAATTTTAAATGTACATATTTCAACCCTATCATCTCTATTTTCTAATGATGAAGTTCAGTTTTTAACTGGTGTGATTTTCATTCCCAGATGATATCGTCATTGTGAAATGAAGAAAGGGTTATAAAAGCCACTAGTGAAAAAAGGTCACGTGCAGATGTTCTTTTCCGCTGACCCCCACAACAGGTAAGGTTCGTTTTTCTCTCTTCTGACCCTTGTGGTTCGTTCTCTTTGAACCCACCATATTTTAATTCCGTTGTTTCTGACAATGAAGGATCGCGTGGGAGTTACATTCACCCCACCATAATTACATCACTTCTTTTCTTTTTCTCTAAAGTATTTTTTTTAATACTAGAATAAAAAGAAAATAAATGAATCGGAGAGAAAAGAACTTTGCTGTCCTGAATTCACGTTTTGTACTTTTTATTTTTATTTTTTTTTTCTTTAACCATAAAAGTTATACTAAACTCAAGTGACTGTTCATTCCGCTTTTTGTGTATGCGCATTACTTAAATTGTTGAAATCCTCTTAAACTTTAACTAGCAAACATGTAATCACGTGATCTTGGATTCTGAGATAATTTTCTCACCACCCGCGACCGCGTTCTCACAACCCACGAGCGCGTCTCGGAGAACTCACGTTTGATCGTAAGTCTCATGACTTGCGGTTGACCCACGAAGATAACAATGAAAATGTGAACATCTCGGAGATCCGGAATGTCTCGTGATGTCCAGTTGACCAACTTAGATAAAAATGTGAGCATCCTCAATACTAAACAGGTACTCCTCACTTTACGACCTATCTGCTTAACGACCACTCGCACTTACGACCTCCACCCTTGAAGGTACAACTTCTATTTCATCGTCGTCATCTCCCTTACCTAGATCCTCTACAGCTCCAGATAACCAAATAAACAAATGTTAAAATGTACATAGGCATGTCTTTTTATGAATAAATTTGAAGTTTGTTGCATAGTTTTTATAATTTTACAACGATCCTACATTCCCGGCGCAAGCTCCTCACTTACCGACCAATTCGCTTAACGACGGATTCGTCGGAACGGAACTCGGTCGTAAAGTGAGGAATACCTATACCTAATATCTTACACCTAATATTTGCCACTTTATTTGTATTTCTGTGTCTTATGATTTCGGAGGAGATAGGCCCAGGAAAAAAAATGAACTTTTCTTTTATATACATAGATTAGATTCAAAGATCGCGCATACAATAAGAGGAATAATAAACCGATTCTTTAAGACACGATAGAGATTCAGTGTTTAGCTAAACTTTTCTGTGTTTAGTTTTATCACCTTCACGCGCTGACTTAAGCTGGGCGAACACGTAGCAATATGAGGCAATATTGTTGGACAATATTGCTCGTTTTTATTGCTGCAAACGAATATTGCCCTGAATATTGATGGTTACAGCGCTTCGTGTTTCACTAGGCAGCCCTAGTCATTACACACTCAGTGAGAACGCCTTATAAACACACCACACGAGCAGAGCATAAATGCACTGGGAACAATATTCCCAGCAATTGTACGAAATCGGTTTTATTTATACAATTTATTTGCGAATAAAATGGGAGCTATCCAGTGTAAGCGTACTTGCGATTAAGCCTAAACTTGTTACGAACGTACAGAATCGATCTAGTATTAAATGCCTTACCGGGTAGAAATCAATTACGATTCTTTCATTATCAATTGACAACATGTTGTTGTTTGAATTATCGTTTTTGGGCCGACCCATTTTGCTGATTTTAAGCCTTCTTTCTCAACAAAAATGGTCGGCGTGAGTGAGTGATTTTCCGATTTTCAAAGTCCCGCCTTCCTTCTATGTCACCATTGTCACGTGATTTCATCCGTTCATGTGATTCGCTCGCGAACCAGCAATATTTCTCGACAATATTGTTCCTTTTGTACCGACAATACGAAATGGGCAATATTGTCCCACAATATTGCCTCATATTGCTACGTGTTCGCCCAGCTTACCAACAAGGACCCACGTAGAAACATTTTAAATTTAAAAGTTCGATTGCCCTTCAATGTGCATGCTATATTTCAAGAAGACTAACCCAGCAGTTCAAAAGTCATTTGAGGAACGCAAAAACATTAATACAATGAACTTGACTCTATTAGAAAAATAAAAAAAAGAAAATTCATTGAAAGTTTTATATTAGATAAAATAAACAGCAAAATATTATATTAATATTCGCTTTATACAGATTATATCAAATGTAAGTGAATTTTTGTGAGACTCTTTCACTTTCTTTTATCATTAACAACACACGAAGTCTCGCATTTCCACTTTTTTCGCCTTTTATCTGTTTGTGCATCACGGTAAAACGGCTGGAAGGATTTTCTTAATGTTTTCCTAATCTACTTTTTTAAATTGCGCGTTTACAGATGGATGAAGAGATCGCTGAACACACGGCTAAAACCTATAGAAATAAGAGGACTGTTGATTGATTGATTGGTTGGTTGTGGTGAATGTGGGTGGCAGGGAAGCCAAGAAACGCGACCTGGAGGTCTATTGTGCTATCCCACGGAAATGAGGATATATATATGTTGAACCTACAACAAAAATGTATGAAATATGTGTTTTGTTCTTAACGTTATTTTAAATAACAATTATTTAATATTAACAGAAGTCCACTATAAGTTACAATATCGAACTAGTTGACCCGTGCGAATAATTCGCAACAAAAAAACCAACTTTGAGTAATAATAAATAAATCCAACAGTTATCGTGCATGTTAGTTAAACACATTGTCAATAGATGGTTTATTTTTATTAAACTATAAATCTTTGTTTGTTTTTTTATCTGTTCTTATTAAATAAACGATGAAATATCATTTTAAAGTGCATTTTTATTCAAAAAAGGGTATATTTGAAGTTTACGGCGCTGTAGAATTATTTGAAATGCTGTTTCGCTTTTGAAAGGTCAAGTCGCTTCTGTTGAAGCGTGTCTACATTTTTATAAAAAGGTTTTTAAAATAAAGTTTTTAAACGAAAACATTAATTTTAAACAATTTGTTTATTTTTCGTCGTTAGCGGAGATCGTAATCTTCAAAATGTAGTTTTACAGCTTGAAATCATCTTAATTTCAAGACATCCTGTAGCATCAATTCCGTCCATTCTTCGCCCTGCCGCCTGCCCTGTGAGAACGTCACCGTTTGGCAGTGATACGGTAATTTACTGACAACGTGAAGCGACTTTCAGAGTTATACGGGAATCCGACGCGTTTTGACTGGTAAGAGCATTTTTTTTGCTATGACGGGAAGTAGTGAGGGCTTGTTTTATTATTATTTTTTAGTTAATGAGTGAATTTTTTTAAAAAAAGAACGAAATCTGCAAGGTTGAAAGTTTGTTTCAAAGTTTTTTTCAAGTTTCAAAGTTTCTTCACAGGCTCATTTCAGGTTTTCGAGTTGGCAACAACTCTTCGTTGATTTTAGCTGCATTCTTATGGCTGCTTTACACGCTCCCGTAAACTTGCCTCTCGTTTTGTTCTCGTTGAGATAGCGAGAATAGCTGTCGTCGCCGAAGCTACAAACAAGAGGATTTTGCAGTTTTGTTTTTGTTGTTAATTCTCAATTCATTTCACAGCAGAGATAAAGAAAAAGGGTGAGAATGTGGTGAATGAAGCCGTGGATTGAAACCATGAATAAAGAATATCCAGATTTCAACGTGAAGTTAACACTGTCGTAGTTTTTAAATAAATTTTCTCGCCGCCAGGAGGGCTGATGTCGACTTGCTTCTAATATTTGCCTGAATTTAGACCGTATCTATTGAGAGCAACTGGCAGATTTTTCGAGAAAGTGGGAGTTTTTCGAGCCATTTATCTGTTTGAGATAAGTTTTCGAGAGCGTGTAAAGCAGCCATTGGGGTTAACATATATATCCGTATTAGTACGAACAGTCCGTAATTTCAAGGCGCTTTCTGTGTCCGTTCCGTGCTTTACAGAAATAAAACTAACTGTTCGTATTTTTCGAATCGATCGTGCAATTATTTCATTTAATACAACAGGAGGAGTAAAAATAAATCAGAAAAATAACGATGTGCTCGGGAGTTTTAGGTTCATATGATGCGGGAGACAAAAGTGTCTATGTGAGAAGGATTGCAACAGGTCGAAAGACGAAGGCCAACAAGCCTTAACGATACAGAAGCCTAAAATAATAATTCTGCAAACGTAATTATTATCAACACGCCGAAAGATGAACCTCCCAGAATGCAAAGCAGATTATAGATTATCCTTTCCTGGCCGACCGCTAACATTGAAAAAGAAGAGAAGCGATCTCTTCTCTTTCAATGTTAGGGATCGGCCAGGAAAGGACAATCTATAATCTACTTTGCATTCTGGGAGGTTCATCTTTCGGCGTGTTGATAGTAGGGTTGGGTGAATTGGCCTAACAACAAAACTCGCCTAATTTGATAAAGCAACTTTTAATTTCAACGGAAATATTTAATGTTTTGGAACCAATTCCGGCGCTCGTTACATCCGTTGAGGTCAAAACTCATTTCCATTACTCCCCAATTCTTTTAATAGTTCAGGGTACGTAAAGTCATCACAATATACTGGATAACTGAGCTAAGAAAGTCTAGAGTTAATCGTAACGAAATCAAATCAAACAAATGCTTTAAAGCCAGCAATTCTTGTAAATTTTATCTTGAAAACGGGCCTAAGGGTTTTGGTGAAATGTGGTGAATGTATCGTTTTCGGGTGCGAGAAAGCGATTTAGCTAGGTCTCGACTGCGGAAAAAATTTTATATCCCCTTGGATCAGGCTACTTCTTCATTGGTGGTCTGATGATTTAAATAGACTGTATGTTGGAGGTTCCGTAGCATTGAGAAAGGACTGGATTGAGGCAGTCCGAAACTGGCCTGCCCTTTTTAGCGGTCCCATGTTACAGTTAACATAGGGAACCGCTCTTACTTTTCTGTTTGTCTGTCTGTCACACTGTATGTCACACTCTGTAGCGGCCAAATGGTTAGAGATATTAGAATGAAACCTTCACCATTGTGTTCAGCGTCAAAAAGTAGATGACCACCTTAAAACAAAAAATCAGACCTGTAGGATCACTCCCTGATCCCCCAAATTAACTTTTTACAGAGCAGTGTTAGTAATTATGGTAACAATTAACACAGTAATAATACTGATGCTTCATACATACCAATACTAACAATTGCCAACAGTACGTCATTGTTAATATTTACATTAGCGGCTCCTAGGTTACAGCTTGCCTATAAAACATAAAGGAACGGTCTTGCATTTATATGCTCTTGCTTTTAATTATTTTCTTCATATACAATTGTGCTTAGTATGGGACCGCTTTACTTTTGACACTGTCTAAAAGCATTAATTACCTTGTTTGTTTGTTTTTTACTTTGTAAAGCTTTTTAACTTTAGCTTTGTGTGTAATTCGTTTTTAAACTGTACTTCCAATTTTAACACACGTAAAAAGAACTTAATTATTAAGTAAATTATAATTTTTATTATAAAAACGATCACGAATTTGTTAAGAATAAGATAAAGCGAAAATGAAGTAGGAACAATGTATTACAATAACCTGGTACTCAGGTCAATCATTACCCCAAAATGAGTTTCCTGAGGTCGAGACCTAGCTAAATCGCTTTTTCGCACCCGAAAATGATATTTCATCAAAATCTTTAGGCCCGTTTTTAAGATCAAATTTACAAGAATTGCTGGCTTTAAAGCATTTGTTTGATTTGATTTCGTTGCTATTAACTCTAGACTTTCTTAGCTGAGTTATCCAGTATATTGTGATGTATATACGTAGCTCTGAATGATTATAAGAATTGGGGATTAATAGAAATGAGTTTCAAGGGTTTTGACCTCAACGGATGTAATGAGCGCCGGGATTGGCTGCAAGACATTAAATCCCTCCGTTGAAATTAAAAGTTGCTATATCTAATTAGGCGAATTTTGTGATTAGGCCTATTCGCCCAACCCTAATTACGTTTGCAGAATTATTAGTTTAGGCTTCTGTATCGTTAAACGCTTGTTGGCCTTCGTCGTTCGACCTTTGAACCGTTGCGAAGTGACCTTTACCCTCGACATTGGTGGCAACAAACATACCCGTCCACCCGCCCACCCGCTATTCGAGCACCGAAACTGACAAGGAGGAAAATGGCAGCACCGCCACTTGGCTTGTTTCGGAGCAAAGGTTACGATGCATGTCAGAGGTTTTTCTTTTATTTCAGAGGGGGGAAAAAGAAGAAAGTTGGCGAAGGAATATCGTTGCATTTTGCACCGTACGCCTTTTCTGTCCCCCTCCCCCACCTTTTTTCTTTTCTTAACATTCTCCATTAACATGAGTGAACGTGAGGACTGCGATAGAAAAGGAACATATTTCGTAATGTGGTGCCTCAACAGAAGCGCAGTGGTGCCTCAAAAGAAAAAAATTAACAATAAAATAAGGTAGCGATAGCGATTAGTGAAATCAATGACAATGCTTCGCAATAGCTTCTGATACTATAAGAAGATATAATTGATATGGCTTTAATTTCCTTACTATAAACGTGATTGTTGCGAATGCAAAAGGCGCAATTGTTGCGATTGTTGTGATTGTTGTGAGTGTTGCTGAGCTGTATTATAAATGTGATTGTTGCGAATGCAAAAGGCGCAATTGTTGCGATTATTGTGATTGTTGTGAGTGTTGCTGAGCTGTAGTATAAATGTGATTGTTGCGAATGCAAAAGGCGCAATTGTTGCGATTATTGTGATTGTTGCTAATGATACCTGTCCACAGACGGACAGGCAAAGCGGGGATATAAGACGGATATAAAACTCAGTAATGAAAATTTGGTGAGAAAATTCATGTGCCAGCAGTCCGCCGGCCAAAGTAAATTTTTTTTTAAAAGCACAAAAAAATAATTCAATCTGCGCATTGAATTATTAATAATACTGCGCTTCCGACGATCATTTATATTGGCCTCAGTACGGAGACATCGTTGTTTACTGGTAACTGCTCCAAGCTGATGATCGCTAAAGAGCGTGAAACAGCTGTTCCAGGATTCAATTTGGTCTCACTGATTGTTGTTTATATTTCGTAATTATTATTATTTTATATTTATTTATTTTTTATTCTAACGCCATAGCTATTCAGTGGCGTAGCCGCTGGTCTGCGGACTGAAGTGCCGGGTTTATTTTTCAATTTCAGCCGGAGTTCAAAGATTTTTGCTGATAAAATTTAAAGTGTGTGAGTACGGTTACGGACAAATTTAAAAAAGCCAATATATTTGCTTAATTTTTTTTTTTAAATTTAAAAAACTAAAAAATCTTTAAAAAACACAAGTTAACATTGAAACCTGGGTTTGGTTTCTCAATTACATGTTTTCGTAAAGATTTTTTTAGTTTTTTAACTTTAAAAAAAAAGTTTTTATTTTCGTCGTGGCGAAAGTTGGACCCGCAAACTTAACATTGACTAAATTCTCCAGTATCAATGCCGTAAGCTCCGCAGAAAATATCAATCTCAATTATCAAAAATAGGAAATATCAAAAATCTCACATACATCTTCTTGAAATCGACGAGCAACGTTAAAAATAATTTCCCTAGCTTGACTGTTGAGAACTTTTCCTCGTCGAAATGTTGAATGTGAATCAACGACTGCCATTTTCTCTTACATTTGAATGTGACCGACAGGCCAGGAAAGGAAAATCTATCATCTGCGTTGCATTCTGGGAGGTTCATCTTTGGCCGTACTGATAATAAGCATCTATGTTAGGTTTTTTTAAAATTCGTTCGATGATTTTTCTCTCTGTGTTTCTGTTCCAGAATGTTCTAAGATTCAGTAAAATTGGTAGTGTTTTTTTCACGGAATTAAATCTGGGTTGTAAGACTTATTACCCGACCGTAATACTTCATTCCAATGGTAGAGGAAGTGTTCCAATGGTGTTTGTGTCTTCAGCACACCCTCACTGCGACCAACATGGCCTGTAAATGGGATCCTTTAACCTTTTTTTTTTGTTGATGTGATATCTACCAAAACCAAGAGTTGTCTTCCTTTCAAAACCAATTTCTTGTAGATGTAGAAACTTAAACGTGTGTGAAATTAACGGTGTTTTAAAAAAAGAAAGAAAGAAAAAAAAGAACAGACACACAGCAATTAAAAAACACAAAAACACATTAAAATCTCGACCAGGTTTCGATCGGACTTGCCGATCTTTTTCAAGTCAGATCGGCTTGAAAAGATCGGCAGATCCGATCGAAACTTGGTCGAGGTTTTAAAGTGTTTTTATGTGTTTTAATTACTATACGTCTGGCCATTTTTTTTTTAAACTACACCAATTTCTTGTAATTTCAGCTTCCTCAGATATTAAGTCTTTGAATTATCTTAATCATCGACTGATTAAACGACGGACAATTGTTTTGTTTGGTTTTTTTTTGTTAAACGTCCATGTTAACCATCCTGGATACACCTGTGGCAGCTAAAATACGGACAAAGTATGTTAAGAAGAATCGCCATATATGGCGAAGAAGGATCAATTAGTTTATTCTGGAACTCATTGCTGCAAAAGCAATATGAAGGCGTCATTAGAACAGGTTACCGTAAGGCCTTTACAGCCAAGCTAGAAGTATAATTAGGAACGTTTTCCACTATTTTAGAGTCAGGGTGATGGAATGTATTTCTGAATTACTAAACTATTCCCAGCGAAAGAATGACTCTGACCTTGAACTACACCCATGATCTCTTAATCATGCCAGGACTGAAGTTTGTATAGGGAAACTATTCGCAATGGCGACTCTCAAGCGAGGCAAACCTATCAAAAGCCAAACACTTTCCCGCCATAAACACTGACGTATACAATCGATTCAAATTCTACTATTGCGCCATCTGGTGTCCACGGTCGTTCTTTCGCTGGGAGGACTTTAGGAAGAAAAGTTATTGCTATAAATTTATCCCATTTGAAGGTAAAGAAAATTGTCAACGAGCGAACAATGGTGCAACCGCGCTTCGTTTTTCTCACCAGGACATTTTCTTTTTCTTGTCCGAAGCCACTTTTGGATATGGATTATATTTACAAAAAAATTGAATAATATAAAAATAAAGTATATAGGTACGTTAAAGATGCAAAGAATAAAATAAAAATATATCGAAAATCTTGTTCTCTTCTATTTTGCCTTGCAGAAAGATAGAAAATAGTTACGATGTTTTGCAATAGCGGTCGCTGTGTGAACATGGAATTAGTAATCCATAACCCACGATTTTAATGTTTTTTGTTTTTTTTGGCTCCTACAAATAAGAAAAGAAATTTTAAAGAACGAGGAAAGTTTGCTTCAAGTTCTTTCAGGATATACATATTCTCGTTTATTTGTTTGTTGCTTTTTTTTTTCAGCTTTAAATTAATTGCAAGGAGTTCATTACCTGCAGTACTTGAAAAAAGAATATAAATAAAAACATTGCAGGACGAGCAACAAGAAATATATTTCGCCGTAGACAATTTATTATAACAGCTGGAAAAGAAAATCAACACTTACTTAATAATAATAAATTTAAAAAAACCCAGAAAACATAAGAGCATCGCTAAGAATCCATGTCTCGCTTTCTTTTTTTAATTCCAAAAGTGTTTTGATAAATGAAGCCAACGTGGTTTCGTCTAACTAGTAATAATTTAATTTCTGGACACAAAAGAGCCGGAAGAAAATGAAATATTAGTTAAAAACCGCACGCGTCCCACGAACACTTAATGAACGCTTTGATTAATGAGGGAGTGTCAGAGGGAAGGCGTAGAATGCCTCTGTTTCGTACCGAAAAAAAGAAAAGCATCAGGAGCCGAAAGTGGCTTTATATGGGATTGTAATCATTGTTGAATAAAAGAAGCTTAAAGAATTTTAAATCTACTTTCCTTCTCGTTTTAGCTTTCAGTTTATTTTTCTGAATGTAATGTCTACTCAATACAAACAGTAAAAACGAAAATCAAGAAAGAAACCACAACTGGACAGTAAAAAAACAAAAGAAATTAAACGTAATATTTTACATTTATTATTAAAAAGCAAATTTTCGAGGCGAATAAGCGTTACCCTCTTTCTCAAGCCTATTTACAACAATAAGGTAGCGAAATTTTTTTGAATAATCAAATTATTATTGTCCTCCCAATGAGAGATGGCCGCCCTGTTTTTGTGAGATCTGCGCATGTATGATCGATTAGTCTGGTCGGGCACTTCCGTCTGATTTTATGACAGGACGCCGCCATTACGGTAATCGCTTGTTACTTTGCGAAACAGCATTGTATTTATAAATAATATATATATTTATTTATTTATATAAATACTTATTGTTAGCAACTGGTATTGAAATAACGGTGAATAGTCGAGAGAAGTTTTAATTTGGCGTTATCAACATGTCTTTCTCAGTGAAAATAGACGCCATCGTCCATTGTGACAGGAAAACATAATTGATCAGCTACCGGAAGGGCTGCGCAGTTCAAACTTCCGCCGGCCAACTTTCATTTGAAGGACAATACATGCTACCAGTATTCACATTTTGTTATATGTCTTATATGCATTTTGTTAATAATAAATAATAATAACACAACTCTCTATTATTAACAATTTCCTGAAACAGAAAACAATGTTCTTATGTCGATTCTTACAACAAATAACCTTAAATTGAAAAACTTTCTGTTGGTTAATTACTGCTAATTCTTCTATTGCAACCTTATTATTATTACAATTTGCACACAGCTTCTCAATAAAATCTTTTTCTATTCTCACAAAATATTCGTTGACTTCAATTCCTTCACTCCTATTGATATTTCCTTCCTTCGTGTTACGAATGTACATGCTTTCAATGCATTTTTCGTGTTTTTGTTTCTTTCCTCAATACATAAAATTTTAATTTCACTATTAACGCAGTGCGTTTTTTGCTTACAATGTTCAGCAAACTCTGACTTATCTATTAATTGATTTTCTATGTAGTAGCCGTGTTCCATCATACGTTCCTTTACCGTTGTTTTACTTTCTCCAAGATAGAACAATTTACAATTCAAACATTCTATCTTGTACACTATTCCCATCTCGTGTTTTTCTTATCACTTCGATGTAAAATATTACGTTTAATTGTGAGATGTTGACGATCTTTTATTACAATCAATGTTGTAGGAGAAAGGACCTACAAAAAAGGTACGGAACGATTATATATAAAAGGAATTAAACTCGCGTTATTCATTGTCTAAAT
Source organism: Thereuonema tuberculata (assembly GCA_023159025.1). Taxonomy (NCBI): domain Eukaryota; kingdom Metazoa; phylum Arthropoda; class Chilopoda; order Scutigeromorpha; family Scutigeridae; genus Thereuonema; species Thereuonema tuberculata. Next base: position 34,775,038 of record JAFIDM010008419.1, on the reverse strand, counting down.
TCGATCATGTTAATCGTATTAACTACGCGTAAAGAGTTCGATAAAGGATTTAATATTCCTTGTTTAAAACATTAACAGAAAAAGGATAGAAATTTCAAGGCTGTTCTATGGGAATTTGTGTTTTACCCTCTCGTGTTACTTTCGGAACCCGTTTGCAAAAGGTTTTCCAAATGTTTAGATCCTTTCTGGTTCTCGAATATTCTTACCTTGACGAGAAGGTCCTTGCAGCGGTTTAGAAGTTATTAGAGAGACACACACATACACAGACTGATTTAATGAGTGTATCTTGAGAGATTTAGGCTCCCAACGAGTCTCGACCAACTAGTTGAGGTCGGACGGTAGCCCGCATTTAACCCCCGCGAGTAGACAAACTCTGTAACTATTTGACAGAGGACTGGGTGAACCCTAGGTCCTTCTAGAGGAGAAATAGCCACGGAAAAATGCAGACCAACCACTGCCGGGAATTGAAACCGGGCTCCTACAGCTCCTGAAACCACTGGACTTCCGTGAACAATACATTTGTGTTTATTCCTACGTTAATAATACTATGCGTATTTCTGTGGTCATATTGTAAACAATTTATACTTATTTTGGCAATTACAATACAATACTTATTTTACGATTTACGAGACGCATGTACTGTATTTAAAATAACGCAAAATATTCAAACACACCTTCATCGTCACCATCACAAGAAGAATAAGAATATTTCAAGGTACGTTTTTATTTATTTAGTTAGTTAGTTCAGCTTATGCCTCTCACCTCTGAGTACCGGGTTCGGTTCTCATGTGGTTTTCGTGATGGTGGACGATCAGCGCTGGGCAGGTTTTCTCGGGGTTCTCCCGTTTCCCCTGCACTTCTCCCACCATACTTATCAGTCTTTCTCTCCATCTGTAGTTATTTCCGTGGGATAGTACAATAGACCTCCGGTCGCAGTGCTTGGCTTCTCTGCCACCCACTCACTACATAACATAACATAACATCACATAACGTAACATAACATAGTTCAGCTTATTTAGTTTTATGTTTGTTTCTGATTCTTTAGTTTATTTCTATTTATTTTGGTTTCGCACCCGTTCGCTTGTATTATTTAGATATTTACGTTTTTCGTTGGCAATAATAAATTTGCAAAAATAAAATAAAACCTATATTTTGACTTTCGTCCGTACTCTGCTCACTGACCAGATGAAAGTGCAAGGGATTGCTGTCATCCGAATTACTTTTCTTTTTTTGCCAAAAATGGAAAACTTTACTGTTTATTGTCAGTAGATACAGTATTATAATTTCAAAATAAACAGGTTTTTCGTTTTGTCGTTTTCTTTATTTAAAAAAAAAAAAAAACAAACTAAAAAGAATGTTAGGAAAACCAGAAAAGCAAAAACTAAAAATCCACGCGGACATTGAGTAAAAAAAAAGATTAAGAGAAAACAAAACAGTAGATACACGAAATGGAACCGACAACATTCAACACATGAGTCCGGGAACTTACCGATCACGCTGTAGTTGACAACTTAAATGAGAAGATTACATTTCCAAACATTTAAGCTAATAGCGGAAATCCAATGAAAAAAATGCCAAATACGTTGTTTGGGCCTCTGAATACGATGGTGAAGTCCGTTTGTCGATCCGAACTTCCGTTCGGGAGCTGTTAAGATAGTTCAATGACAACAATGACAAATATCTCCTCAAGGGGGCGTTGCGGACTCGCTATCACAGTAGCTCCCAAATGGGTGGCTAAAAATAAAAGAAAACTTAAAGGATATTAGTCTAAGTTCTTCGAAGGTCTTGTTTCTTTCCTGATGTTACCTTAAAATCGTCAGAATGAAACAACAGCTTGGAATTCTTTGTTTGTCTTCATTTCCTGTGAGGCCGTGTTCGGATTACAAACTTCCGGAATGACGAACTTTAATATGAAATGTGTTGTGGTTTAGAATTCCTAAAATGTGGAATGGGGCATTGCATTCCATCCCACCTCACTCCCAACTCTGCTTTATTACAAAACTGTATTTAAATCATTTAAACCATTCACGAAAATGCTTGTTCTTCTGTGAAGTTAGTTCACGGAAGTTTTTACGCTCCTTTCAAAATATTCTTATGGCTGCTTTACACGCTTCCGAAAACTTGCCTCAGATGAGCTCAAATACTTGCCAGTTGTTGCTGGCCGCTTGTAGTATCGATTTACACGGGAAGATTGTTTCAAGTCTCGTTTGTTCTCGTTGAGATCGCGATTACAACTGCCTTCGCCGAAGCGACAAACAAGATGATTTTGCAGCTTTGTTTTTGTTATTAATTTTCAACTCATTTCACAGCAGAGATAAAGAAAAAGGAAAAAAAAAAAAAAATCCCGAGGAGGAGAATCTGATGAATGAAGCCATAATTGAAATCATGAGCAAAGAATATCCAGATTTCAGCGTGAAGTTAACACTATCGTAGTTTTTAAATAAATTTTCTCGCCGCCATGAGCACTGGTGTCGACTTGCTTCTAATATTTGTCTGAATTTAAAACCGTTTCTATTTAGAGCAACTGGCAGATTTTTCGAGTAAGTGGGAGTTTTTCGAGCCACTTCTTGCCGGTTTCAGGCAAGTTTTCAGGAGCGTTTAAAGCGGCCATTATGTCATTAGGTCTTAGCAGTTTTTTATCTCATAAAATTAGATCTCTGAAAACATGCGTTTCCATAAGGGCTGCGGAGTCGGAGTACCAAATTTTTTTTTTAAGATTAATAATGATGCTGTTGAGTGGGTATGTTGTGAAATCGACATAAGTTTTTTTTTTTGGCAAAGTCAGAGTCCTACTCTACTTGTGGTGTCAGAGTCGTGAAGTTGTTAGTTTTTACTAGAGTTGGAGCTGGAGTAAAAAAAAAAAAAAATTACGATTACGTAAAATTTCGTGGAATCAGAGTCGGAGTTATGAAATCGATATTTTTTTTTGAGAAATCGGAGTCAGACTTTACTATTTCTGGAGTTGAAGTAAAAATTAAAAAAAAAAATCCCGACTCCAAAGCTCTGGTTTCAATAGTAATGTAATTCAAGTTAATGTAGAATGATTTTGTTACTTTATTAAAAAATTTTTTGAAGACTAATTACTTTTTCATAGATTTTTATAAATAAGAGAAACAAAGAAAAAATTTTAGACTTTTTTTAGAATTTCTGAAGAATCTCTTTAATGTTCATGCCTTAAAAATTCATAATTCTTCCGCAGATAGTTCGAACACTTTACTCAATATCGAATGCAGCGCCCTTTAGCGTCTGTGGCGAAAATAGGAACCATATATATTTTTTTATCTGTATATCTTGAATAATTTTCACTGTATTTCTTCTACTATATTGTTGAATAAAGATTGCTTTAAATATTAAGCTGATTCTCCGACAGATGCTTAGTGATTCGCAATTGAATTGAACTTCCCCGAATAAAGCAAGATGTAACCGACCATGAGCTTTCCGATTGTGCGTCGGCTGACCTCTTGTTTCGTTTTGTTCTTTTTGTTAAAAAAATAAGGTAGGGATAGCGATTAGTAAACCAATCACAATGCTTCGCAACGGCTTCTGATACATATAATATACTCCCGAACTTGTTCATTTTGTCATTTTTTGTTTAATTTATGTTGAATTATTGCTTTAATTTCCTTATAAGTGTGATTGCTGCGAATGCAAAAGGCGCAATTGTTGCGATTATTGTGATTGTTGTTG
>JAFIDM010008419.1:34726787-34771341 GCA_023159025.1 Thereuonema tuberculata | reverse complement strand
GTTGCGAATGCAAAAGGCGCAATTGTTGCGATTATTGTGATTGTTGTGATTATTGCTGAGCTGTATTCTAAATCTGATTGTTGCGAATGCAGAAGGCGCAATTGTTGCGATTATTGTGATTGTTGTGATTGTTGCTAATGATACCTGTCCACAGACGGACAGGCAAACCGGGATTGCAAGACTAAAAACTGGGTAATTGAGACTTTTAATGTAAAAATTCGAAGTTTTAAGGTCCAATCGCATTTCGACCTCCTTCACCTTAACTTCTCTAATTCGTCTGCAGCAGCTGGAGCACAATCATTGGCTTCTCGAAATGAAAGCGCTGCTATTGTGTTGTTGCTCTTTTTTTTTCTTTTCTCTCTCTATGTTAAACAGACATTCTTTCTATGGGATGATGGTGGCATCATTAGTTCGCTAATTAAATCCTCTCTTCGGAGCTTCGTCAACGATAACCAAAAAAAAAGATGGCGGATGTGTAGCTGTGACCAGAGTGACCTTCTCAAGAGATTCTTCCTTCAAAAATAGATTAAAAAACACACACATAGACAAACCGAACGTACCGCTAATGTTGAGAATTATTCATCAATGAGTCATGGCTGCAACAGCATAATTAAAAGCAACTAATTTGTGCTTCCCTCGCAAGATAATGATTCGATTAGAGGAAAAGACGATGACATTACGAGATCCCTTATAAAGTAAGAGAATTAATTGATGAACTACCAGGAAGAAGAAGAAGCGCGTTTTTCCAAAAGCATTGATTTATTGGGTAGCGTTGAATTGAAAATGGTGTAATACGTTAGGTCGGAGACTTGTGATTGGAATCAAATACACGTTTTGTTTTGATTGCTTCCTCGTGCGATTCATTCCTCCAACAGGAGTTCTATCAAATGCTCATTAATTAAACGTTTTTAATTAGAAAAAAAAACCCCAAATTGACAAATGACTGTATTCTCGAAGAAATTCGCGGGTGAACGAACGAGCGAGACGTTTTCCAGTCGTAATTCCCCATCCTCCATTCGTGAATGGTTAGACCGTCTTGTTGAACCGTCTTCAATACATGGAAGTAAAGTTTAATGTGCATAATATTAACTGAAAAAAAAAAAAATCAGAAAGCACAAGACTAAGAAGATTGCAGTCTTTGCTATCACGGACGGGAACTGGGACGGACGTTTCTGCCTTATTAGGCGTCCTCAGCCAGTATTACCCTCCATCTTTTCCATCTTTATTACAACATACCACATCGATCACTAATAAATATATTAAAAAAAATTCATTTATTAAATATATCTATAAACAGCAAAGTTTTGGAAAGATAACATCTTCTTCCCTTTATCAAGCCTATTTCAGTAATTCCCGATAGTAACAATTGAGTCAGACAATGCAAGAACGTCCCAAGTCCAAGTAACTTTATTTTGAGATAAGTAAGAAAAGCTGTCTGGATTCGTTACTTGGGATGTTATTGCTGTCTATGTGTTGTCCCTGTGCTTTGTTGATGATCATTGCAAATGCGAGTCACACCGGAAACTGAAAACGTTGAAACTGGAAATACACTCATTTGTTGAAACGACTTGCACACCAGATATTGTAAAATGGTTCTACTAATTCAGAAACCTTCGCGGGCGTGCGCACAACAACTCACCAAAGTTTCATCGCAATCTGATGTATGGTATAGGAACGCATACGGGACAAACAAAGACAGAAACATTCATTTTTATATATTAAGAAGATTGTGTATTCTAATTTTTACTGTTTATCATTTAATTTTATTCCGTTATTTCTGTTATTCTATTCAAATTTCCCATTGACCGCGCTTCTTTCCGCTGATTCGTTCTTATTTAAAATTTATATACAGTGATACCTCGGATCACGAACGTCTCGGTCTACGAACACCATTTGCGAAGTAATTTTGCTTCGCTTCACGAACAATTAAAAATCAGTTAAAGCCCACGTGTAAATTAAATCCCCATATCAATTTGTAAAAGCACGCCAACCAATTACAGCCCTTGTACATAAAACTACGGGAATAAACAGTTAGAGAGTCCCTACCATATCTTATTCAGTCGAATAGTCTAATTCCTCGAACCAAACATTCACCACAATATGTAAGCCTTTCATTTTTGTCGTTTTCACGATGGAAAAAAAAAATCTACCGAAACAATAAATATCCAAGCTTTAAAATGTAACATTCCGATGAAAATATACTTAAAGTTCTTTGCGTTTGAAGTCCAATTAATTCTGGTGAGATACGAGGCGTTATTTCACTCACTGTGACGATATGCGTTACCCTTCAGTGAAACCCTTTCGCTACTGGGTTTGACCTGAAACAAAAGGTGTTTTTATTTAGCCAGGATAGAGATGAGTGTTTTTGTCTGGTATGAAACGCGGGGGTGGAGGGAAGCCTCTCCTGTGAAGAAGGTCTCTCTCTCTGCTACATTCTTCCTGTTTGTACAATGGAAACAAAACAGTTGATTTTTACTCGAACAACTGTAACAACAATCATTTTCATTCTGAAGTGAAAGAAAAACAGAGTGGCGTTCATCGTCATGGATGGTTACGCGCCCAACTGCCATCTATTTCGGCCACTTGGGATTCCTGTAAATTTTGGTTAGCAGCATTGGAAGAACAACGCCGATGATGGAAAGAACGACGGAAGAACGACTGCAAGTTTTCGAGACCCACGTAAATATCAGTAGAATTTTGCAAATGAAATTAACAGTCATTGGAATCGCAGTGGTGCCTCAAAAGCGAAAAGGAACAATTCAAAAACTCACTAACGAAATATTAGTGATAAAATTCATGTGCCAGCAGTCCAAATGCATAAAAAAATTCAATCTGCGCATTGAATTATTAATAAATTTATTAATAAAATGATAATTTATTTATTTATTATTCGGTCCTTCTACTTATTTATTTATTTAATCGGTCCTTTATTTATTTATTTATTTATTTATTTATTTATTTATTTATACATTTATTTATTTATTTGTTTATTTATTTATTTAATTTATTTAAGCAATCCTTCTATTTATTTATTTAATTATTTATTTATTTAATCGGTCCAGTATTTATTTATTTATTTATTTACTTAATCGGTCCTTTTATTTATTTATTTATTTAATCGGTCCTTTATTTATTTATTTATTTATTTATTTATTTATTTATTTATTTATTTATTTACTTAATCGGTCCTTTTATTTAATTATTTATTTATTTATCTATTGCACATCTTTTTTTTTTTTAAAGTCATACTTTACAGATTAAATACACAATACAGTTTATATTTATTTAAAGGCTAGAGACAGCAAAATACTAAAATAAATTTATATCAACCAAAGTAAACTATAAATTCTAGAACAACTTAAAGTCTACTTTCCATAACATGTTTTTTTTTATTTATTTATTTATTTATTTATTTATTTATTTATTTAATTTTTATTTTATTTTGAAGTCGCGAAAACGACACAAATGACACTTCTTTGATTAGTTTTAAATTATCTGCTGAACAGAAAATGTAAAAAATTTTCATTTTCCGAATATGAAAAAAATAAATATATAATATTAATTAAGCCTTCTTTTTATTACTTACTTAAGTTGCTTAAATCTGATTAATTTTAATCACATCAGAGCACGCGGAGTTAATCGATTAACTAAACGATATTAAAACCCATTGTTAGATATTACGAATGTTTTTCTATAGGAATTTTTTATCACCATTCTCAAGCTAATTTCTCAACCTATTTAAAAAAAATAAAAAAAATATTAAAGTTAAATAGTCTAGTGCCCTTAAATATGAATGTCACATTTCAAGAAGATCTCTAGAGGTTCAAAAACTTTATGACGCACTCATGAAGACCGATTTGATGAACGTTCCTAGGAAATTATTGATCTGTAATAAAATATTCAGTAAATAAATTATAGTAAATAACAACTTCAGATAATATGTCTGGAAATGAAATTACCAGTGAATTAATAAAGAAATTAACTTTAAAATCAATTCATGTAATTCAAATTGTGTAATAATATTTATAATAACTATATTAATTGCAATGAATATAATTACTTAAATTTGGTAATTGATGTAATAACTTAAATATTTTATACAAATTTATTCAGGAATTGCATTATGTAATGAAAAATTAACTATTTTACAAAAGATAAAAGATAACTATTGATATTAATATTTTGCATAACCTTTGAACAAATTAATGAATACAGTATACTGCTGTGTTGCTTCAATTTGGGGTGCTCGGGAGTTTCATGGGCTATTTATTGTGTACTATGTACAAAGCCCGCTTTACAACTGGCTACCATTCAACCAAACATTTTTTTTAAATAATTTATATATTTTTTAATAATTTTGTTTCTTCAAATTTTCTCTCCCATTGCGTTTGTTTGCTAGTGTAGCGCCCTCTCCCGATGGACGATAATAAATAAATAAATAAAACAGGTTTAGAAATCTGAATTTTAAATATTACATTTATTTTTAATTTTCATATTACCTTATGAATTTCTGTTTTGTAATAAGTTCGTAAGTTATTTGCACTGTCCGGCCACTTTATTAGGTACACCTACCTAGTAGTGTGTTGTGTCTCCTTTGATCCTTAAAACAGTCTGAATTCGTCAAGGCATGGATTCCACAAGATGCTGAAAACGTTGTTGAGGTATTGTGTACCATACAGACATGAGTGTGTCACGCAGTTCCTGAAGATTTGATGGAGGTGTAGGCCTGGAGCGAACAGCCCGTTCCAGCTCATCCCATAAATTTTCAGTCAGGCTGAGATCCTGAGACTGAGCTGGCCACTGCAGCAAAGAAAACTCATCGTCATGTTCCTCAAACCATCCCATAGTGATGCAGGCTTTGTGCACCGACGCATTATTCTACTGGAAGTAGCCATCTGCATGAGGATAAACTGTTAACATGTACGGTTGCACTTGATCAGCTACGATGTGTCCTGACATGCGCTCTAGCATCCTGACGTGCCTCCAGAGGTATCAATGGACCATATATATATATATATATATATATATATATATTGAGATTTTAAGCACATCTATAAATCAGAGTTTAAACGTTTAAATTGAAAGTATCCCTTGTGGCCCTTGGTGTCGCAGGAGGTAAGGCTCCCGGCGTTGCATGACCAACGGGATTAAGTTGAGGTCGGGTGGTCAGCCCGACGGGACCCATTTTTTAGAGGGCTTAGGTAAATTAGGACCCTTCTGAAGCAGAAACATCTCCTTCCCCGCCTGGAATTAAATTCTCTCTCTCCGGCCCGCAGCCAAGTGTTTTACCTCTTGACCATCTGGTCTACGTAACATACTGTAAGGTGAAATTTTATGTGGAAAATGTTTTTGTAAATGAAACGATACCTAAAGATGATTTTATCTTTTAGTTTGTAAATATTTTTTTTTTTTTATATTTCTTATTTATTTAAACTTGAGGTCTTTAATACGATTTTACAATTTAATAATTTACAATTCGGATTCAACTCGAGATTTTTTTTTCTGCGTCCGGTCCTATAATTCGATTTGGCCTTGAATCTCCGTTTTGATGTATCGCATCAACGTTCCGGACAGTTGTCATTTATTAGATTAGATGAGATTAGATGCAGTCAGTTGGTCAAAGATTTTAGAGATTTTCGTATTCATGTCACAGAACTGTTTGTACATTCTGTGTTCATGTTAAACTTAAATTTTGAGAGTCTGACACTATTTACTAGATCTCTGTAATATAGAGGAGTTTACTGTAAAAAATTTAAACGTATGAAAAAGAGATAAAGAGAATGCACATTTCATTCACGCTTTTGTGTTATCGTCAAACGGGAATCTGGGACAGCTGTTTCGTCCTGATGAGTCCTAATAAGAACGAAACAACTGTCCCTGTATGACGATATCTCAAGGCGCATCTTTAAACAAAAGATTTAACATGCCGCAAATTAATATAAAAGCAAAAAGAAACGACACAGAAATAAGAAATATCTGAGAGAATAAGAAATTTTATCGGTGAAAGCTTGGGACGACCGTTTGATCCTTTTTTATGGACTCGTCAGCCAAACCCACTCATTGGATAAAATGCTCAGTTAGTGCAAATGTGATAAGGGAAATCCATCCCGCACCCGGCTGTGGGCTCCCTCCAAAAGAAACACATTTAAAACAGAAACCAAAGAACAGGCAAAACTTAAAATCTTCGCCTGCGGAATCGTCAGGTGCAAAGGAATTGAATATAAAGAACAACACTGAATCAACCTGGTTTAATATAAACAAAAGATTTAACGTGCCACAAATTAATGTAAGAGCATAAAGAAATAACACAGAAATGAAAAGTATCTGAGCTTTCAAATATCTGTTATTTCCGTGTCATATCTTTGTGCTTTTATATTAATTTGTGGCATGTTAAATCTTTTGTTTAAATTAAACCAGGTTGATTCAAATTCCTTTGCGCCTGATGGTTTCAGGATTTGAAGTTTGCCTGTTTCGGTTTCTGTTTTAAATGTGTTTTCTTTTGGAGGGAGGCCATAGCCGGGTGCGGGAGTGGTTTCCCTTATCACTTTTGCACTATCTGAGCTTTCATCTGGTGAGTGGGTCTGGCTGATTAGCCCACAAAAAGGACGAAACGGCCGTCCGAGACCCTCACCGATGAAAGCTCATATTTCTTATTTCTTTGTCATTTCTTTATGCTTTATATTAATTTCTGGCATGTTAAATCTTCTGTCGATTGTTCATTTTCTTTATCCCTTTTTCACTGATCCCTCTGTAATTTAATTAGGGGTACAGATTTTTAAAACCGATTCGGGAGATTCGCTTTATGTGACGTCATTGAGCATCTGCCTCTGTTTTACAACTACTTTCAAACCTACTAAAAAAACATGATTAAATGAAAACTTCGGTTGGTTTCGAAGATGAATCAGAAGGTGCATCTGTTAACGAAATGTAAACAGCTGGAAATCACTGTAGAAATTAACAGAAGGGAATTACTACAAGCAAACAAAAAAACAAAAAAGGATAGTATTTGCCTGAAGTGAACGGGTGGAGTCTCGAGTTGGCGCCAAGGTCTCACTGCGAGACACGACCTAACGCCCTCATCATCTGAGCCAAATCGCACCTTGAATACCAAATCAAATAAAGAGGTATAACTGCTTTGTTTTTGTGACTAAAATTCCTGGTTGCCACAAAAATTACGCATAACTTATTTAGGCAACTCCGTTTCTTCACGCAGATTCTGAACCTCGTTTTCATTTTATTCTATATTTTTATTATTTCATTTAGAAATGCCTTCTTCTTTTTTTTGAGAAATTTACATTCAGCATCATTAAATTCAGATCTGATTTAAAACAGTGAGCGTCGATCCTTTAAGGGGTTACTGAAGAAATAACTTCTAAATTTGATAATATCTGCTCTGAACACGAGTGCTTTGCCACTGACTACTTCCAGCTGAAGAGTTGATACTCAGTTGCAGTATCATGTTTATTGTTAAGTTATTAATATTGTAGTAACAAGTTTATAAATAAAATCCTAATAACTAAAGTAGGTTAAGGTTTCTAATATGTATTATTTATAAATGTATTAATACAGGGGCATACTTAGTATTTTTTACTTCGGGGTGAACTAAGCAGGGAACTGATCAGCCAACTGTCCCCTGTCCCTCCCTATTTATGCTCATGAATTACTAATTAACAACATCACTTAATTACAATAGGAATTACAACCCGACGTTGCTCGGAAAAAATTAAAAAAATTAAAAATATGGAAAAAAAAGAATGTTTCGTAAGATTTCAAAAATTTAATTTGCTGATTTCCACTCCTTTTGTTCTTCCTTTGGGTTCTTCCTTTCTTTGACTGTAGGGGGAGGGGGAGCAAAAAAAAAAAAAAAAAAAAAAAGTTTCTCCAGTGCTATGCAGAAAATTTCGCGACTTGTTCTACAGGGAAAAAAATACAAAGAGGGGAGGGAAAACCGGGGGGGGGGGGGGGGGTTTTTTTTTTTTTGTTTGTTTATTTTTTTTTTTTTTCCTTTACTTAAACTAAAACAGGACCATATCTAAAACAGTGGATAGAGCTGAAGTACAAAAAATTTTTTATTACACTTTTCGCGTGTATATACCACAAACAAAAATTAAATTTCAAACACAATACATTGGAGATAAAGATTAGAAAACATTACCTTAGTAGTTACAGTAGGTAAATTTCTTCCCAGTAGAGACATTTTGAGCTTTAACCGGTCAAAGTGCGAATTACTAAACGAACGTTGGGTGATGATGGTTCCTGTCCATTTAGTTTGTCCTGAAGTATGGGGGGGGGGGGGGAGAAGAAGACCACGCGATGGTCCATCAGTATTTTATTTATTTATTTATTTATTTATTTATTTACCTTTTTTTTTTGATGGATTATTAAGAGAGGTACGGAAGATGTGGTCTCCGCTATCCCGCAAGCAATATCCCCCGCTCTCTCCCACAAATAAACTACTTGCGCACTCTTATTAATTTTATAAATTTGTAAAAATTAAATAAATCTAATAAAATTATAAAATTATTTAAATTTATTTACAAGTTATTTTAAATTTACAAGTAAACAAAAGTGATAGGTTTTAGTAAAAAAAAAAAAATATATTATTCTGATTTTCCCGAAAAGTAGAAGAGAAATAAAATCCTTAAAGATTTTGCAGTCTACTTTCCTGAAAATCATGCTATTTCTGTTCTTGTTCTTTTGTATTATTTTTACAATTTAAAAGACAAAAACGAAAAACGAAAGTTAACGAGGTTAACAATGTTAACAATCTTTTGTACATTTAACAATGTTACCACTGGTTACCATTTCTCCTTAAGTAATAGTTTAATTATTCTAGCATATTCTAGCAAAAATAACAAAATACTAAAATTGTAAAAAAAAATAATATTTCATGTTTATTTTCAGTAATAACTAATATAAAAAAAAATACTCTCGGAACAGGCATACAGATTCAAATAAATCTAGTAGGACTGAAATTGTAAATATATAATAAATAAATAAATAAATAAATTATAATAAAAAAACCGTTGTATTAGCTCACTTAACAAGGGAATGTGGTACACCCCGAAAGTACTCGTGTAATTTTTAATTTGTAATTAAATATTTTTTTTAGTGGCCTTAATTTTATCCTTATTATAAAAATTATTATTTCTGAAATTTTACAATGCTTTCATAATATAAATTTTATAATTATTTAATATCACCAAATCCCTAATAATAATATTTTTTTTGGAGAATAATAATATTATACAATGTCAAAATTTTGTAAAAAAACATAACTGTGCATATGACTTTTTCGAATTTCAATATATCATTGTATATGTATTGTTTACAATAACAAATACTGTATTACCTGTCACAGTACCTTTAATTATAACAACTATTCATTTAACAATGTTACCACTGTTACTGTATCTCCTTAAGTACCAGTTTCATTATTCTAGCATTTTATTATAAATATAACAAAATACTATAATTGTAAAAAATAATATTTCCTATGTATTTTCAATAATAATTAATATAAAAAAATACTCTCGGAACAGGCATACAGATTCAAATAAATCTCGGCGATTAAAAAGTTATTGGTGCATATGCACAAAAACTGATGATTTGACCAACCTTTCTCACCTAGGAATCAACCTCACAATATCTATGTTTTATCAGTGGTTTTCATCTTGTGTCTAATAACCTACTCTCAGTGGCTTATTTCCTTTCCCTGGTGGTCTTCGATGCAATTAAGCTGGGAAATCAACTTAACCGAGAGACCAAGCGAAAAACTCCATTTCCGTTCGAAATAAGCTTCTTCTCGGAAACGGATTAAATACATAACGTCTATTTAATTCTGAGCTTATTATTATTGTGTTGTTTTTTTTGGTTTATATCCGTTACAATTATTCTGATTCTGGCCGTGAATTACTCTCAGACGAGGTCAGTACTAAGTCCAGTTCGGGCCAGAGACAGAAAAAAAAGGCCTTTATTTCACACATGGACGGTTATTATTATTCTGTTCGTTGTGACCTTTCAACCTCCTTAAGCGCTGATTTGCGTCTTCCAGAATCTTCTGGAGAAAAAAAAAATTGAAGAGGAATTTCCGATTTTATTGATTGGGTACTTCCGATTCGTAATCCTCTGATTATATATCCTTATCCTTTGATAACTATCACTTATCAACCGCTTTCCCCACCCGATTTAAATCCTCCTTCATTATCCCCTGCTAACCCTTCCCTCACAAGTTATTAGACCATAATTTGGCTGTACCCTCTGCGAAATCCCTCAGGAGCAAGTTCCCTGGTTCCTTTTATTCTCTCCCTGAAATAAAAAAAAGTTTAAAAATACACGCAAAGATAAAAAAAATGTGTTAGAAAGGACCATAACACACAAGTCTTTATAAACAAAATTGTATTTCCTTTACATGATATGTTTCGAGAATTTCTCAGATATTTACATAATAAACTGAAAACATAAATTAACCATAACTACATCATGGCTATCTAAAAATACAAAGAATATTCGTAATAATAACATCAAAGTTTGAATAGTATCACCTTAAATCGTAAGATAATGCCTTCCGGATTGATATCTGTGTTGCAGCATTTATGCGTATTGTTTTTTAAAGATTCGTGAAATTTTCTGAGATAACAAACCTTTTCTGTAGCATAAATTATTGGATTATTAGGCATTATTTCATGCCCTGTTTGTTGGTTATTCAAACTTTGATGTTATTATTAAGAATATTCTTTTTTTATATACATAGCCATGATGTAGTTAAGGTTTTCAGTTTATTATGTATACATCTTTGGACGAGAAATTCTCGAAACATATCATGTAAAGGTAATACAATTTTCTATGTACGAAAACTCATAATCAAAACCATCTTCATCACATGAAACTTCAATATTTCGTCTTTATTTCGAAGACTTTATCAAGATCTCTATTTGCATTTAAAATAACTAAAAAATAAATATAAAGGAAGGAGAAAAGTCTTTTTTCTCAATCCTAACAAACTAATATGATAACAAAATCTCTGTAACGAGACCTTACAACCTGAAATTAATAATTAAAAACAAATTAATAATCAAAACAAATAAAGATTGGTGAACAAACACGTGAATAATATCAAATAAGTTTTAAAATACTTTTTAACCTTCTGTTTTACAATAATGACTTCCTGTATACGTTCAAAGAAACTTTGTTAACTCTTAGAGACTTGTTTTTATTGATACATGAGGTACAATTTATCAAACAAGACTCTAAGGCGAATCTCTTATATTCGTCTTTAACATTGTAAATTAAATGTACTATTGGGTCTGGGTTATGATCTTTTATGAGACAATGATCTGCCCATTCTGAAATGTTTTTTCTTCCATTCCGATATGCCAGGACGTGTTCCTCTACCCGTTCTTTAACTGTCCTCCCTGTACTTCTTTTATACATACCCCCACAATCTCTACACTCTAAAGCGTATACTACACCCATATTTTGTAAACATTTGTCATCTTTTTTCTTATTATTTTTGAACAATACGTTATCTTTATAATAAATTAAGTTTAAACCGTTATCTTTGCAAGCTTCTTTTACAATTTTATGAATCTCTAATCCAATTGGTAACGTGATATATTTCCTGAACTCATCTTTATTTCTTAAGTCTTTATTTTTCTTGTCAAACCTTCTTTCCTTGAAGAACTCTTTAAATGTTGACTCAATGAATTCTGATGGGTATTCGTTCATTATTAGCATTTTCTTCAAATTCTTAAGTTTGTTATTCCACAGCTTTTTTTTTCTTATGTGTAATTAGTTATGTGGGCCCGGTAGCCGAGTGGGTAAGGGCGCTTGGCTGCGGGTTGGAGGTAGCGGGTTCGATTCCCGGCCTCGGCGGAGGACGGGAATTTTTCCACGCTTCTTTCTCCTCCGAACGGGCCCTAGGGTCTACCCAGCCCTCTATAGAATGGGTACCGGGTTTCTTTCCCGGGAGTTAAAGGCGGGCGAGAGACATGCCGATCGCAACTTTAACTTTAACTAATTAGTTATCCTTCTCAAATGTCCTTTTATAATAGCTCTTTTTGTTGAAGTGCGATGATTCGACATGAAATTCAAAATATGTTCACTTTGATAAGATTTTTTAAAATGTTCAAATGTCAAACTTGAATTTTCATTCCTAATTGTTATATCCAGAAAGTTGATTCTTCCTCATTTTTTTTTTTTTTATTCAAACATTTCTGATTATTAGTTTTATTTATAGTACTAATAAGTAAGTATAATTTCTTAACGTAAGTTTTTTGATAAATTTAATTAAATAATCAAACTAAAACGTTAATATCAGTTTTGTTTTTTTGTTAGGGGGTCTGTATCTTCCAAAGTTTGGGAGTTTAAGTGGATTCTTGCCAGCTTATCTTAATGTCTACAATTTGGTCTTGAGTGGTTCTTCAGAAGCTGTGCGGGAACTTTATGACCCTCCCTTTGTTAATGCAGTCTTTTTACTGAAACTAATAAATTAAATTCTTTTTCAGAAAAGTCAATTAAGAAAAAAAAATAATGAAAGTAAAAACAAATGCTCAGATCAGACCTAAAAAAAAATAAAATAATAATAATAATAAAAAATTAAAATTTTCAATTTATTCTCTCAATATTTTATTTTTATCTTGAAATAAAATAAATTGTTTCTTAACATTATATACAAAAAAATATTTTGTTTTCATTTATTCAGTAAACTAATTGGAAAATACATTCAATTACCGATATCATGGCGGAACGGCAATGAATTAATTTTTTTCAGATTTCTTGAAAAACTCTACTAGTCAACAAATATTAAAATTTAAAAGTAGACTAGGACTTTCTTTCGGGTGTTGTACGTGTGTTTTTCATGTTTTTACAAAAATAAATAAATAAATAAATTAATAATTTAAGAGACAACATTTTAAGTAAAATAAGTGTAAAAACAATAAGCACTTATGGAACCACGTTTCTGGTCTACATATTGGTCGAGACCCATTTTCAAACTGAGATCAGTATGGAGACCAGAACGTGGTTAAGTAAGTGTTTATTGTTTTTTAAACTGTTTAATCTGTAAAATATTGTGCAAGTAGGGTTGACTTTTAATATTTCTTATTGCACGTAAAAATATTTTATAAAAAAAACAATTAATTTTTTTCCCTTTATAATTGTTTTATTGCGATGGAGGCCTCCTGGTGGGTTTCTTAGTATTCTCCAATAGACAGAACTCCTCCTCCTTTCAATTACGTTCATTCTATCCTAATAGACTTTACTCTATTAAAGATAGCGTGCATCACTGGCCTTCACCAGTGCTCTTGATTTTTTGAGTTTAATCGGAATTTTAAATATGCTTTTTTTTTTTATTCCCAAGATCTAATTCAGCGTACTAAACAGTACATTTTTTCATGAAGTTTTCCGAGAATTGTGTTGAAATCAGTTTTTTGTTTTAAATTCTTGATTCCATCCTGTCGGTTCCGTAAATATGTTTAATGAGTTCTCTTGAATTAAGACTGTCACGTGACTTATCAATGCAGTGTAATTTTCCCCCAACAGTGTCACAGACAATCGTATGAAATGGAGATCTTATAAGGGCAGCTCACTGGGCAATATTAGCTCATAATATAAATGCAAACATAAAAGTAATATAATTAACATTTCTTTCATTATGTAGTTTTCGTTTTGTAGGTATTTCCAGAATTCTCTTAATGAATCAGCAGCCTCTACAACCAGGAAAAGATAATGGTTTAAATTAATAAACATCAAGTCATTATAAACAACAATGGGTGAGACTAAATCGTTTACCAAGTGACATCCTAGAACAGCTGTCTCCTTCTCTTTGGCGATCATCAGCCAGGAGCAGTCACAAACAAGGTCTCAACATTGAGGCTAATATGAATGATCATCGGAAGCGCAGTGACTGCTCTTGGCTGATTATCGCCAAAGAGCGTGAAACATCTATTCCAGGATATCACTTGGTAAACAGTTTGATCTCCCCCATTGTTGTTTATTAATAATTCAAATTAATAGTTCGAATTTTTATGCTTTAAAAAAAATTCATTGAGGCCAGCGAATGGCTGACATGAATTTTCTCACTTATTTTTCATTAGTGAGTGTTTTATTGTTCATGTTTCTTTTGAGGCACCACTGCGCTTCCTTTGATCAAGTCGTTATGTTTATTTATTTAAAATTATTTTTTTAAGCAAAATATAATTTTCGATTTGACTTAAAATAGATATAATTTAAATAAGTAAATTAATTTAAATTTATTTTGTATATTATCTTATCCATGTTTATTCCACATACTCAATTGGTAAATTATGTAATCCAATTTCCCCTTACAATAAGTTGACGTTAAAAAAACAAACAAAATAATTATGTCTAACAATTCATTTAATTTGCGCGCGCTTTCTTTGATATATGAGAATTAAACTGATATGAGATACATGCTGCTGTATGGGAAGTTGGGTTGCGTAATATACAACTGAGTATAAGAATAAATGTGGTATAAAACTTTAATTTAAGATAATGCACATAAATAATTTAAATTAATTTACTTTATTTAAATTATATCTATTTTAAGTAAAATTTAAAATTGCATTTATCTTTAAAAAATTACATTTTAATAACTTAATGTCTATGAATTTTAACCATTATCTTTTTGGTTATAATGTTTCATATGATGTTCTTAATAAACTATTAATAGTCTAATGATTATTTTACGTTATTTAGTTAAAATTTTATATCCGTATGGAAAATATAGGTTTCCATAAGAAAATATTTTACTTTAGGCCTACAACTTTCTATAATTTATTTAAAAATAAAAATATTCTTTTAGCCTATATAAACCGTATCTTCTCCAAATTTCTCTTCTTGTCATAATAATAAAAAAAATACGTCTTCTACTTCTTATAAATTTTACGTTATAGATTTCTAAGAAGTAGAAGGTTTATTTTTTATTGTTTTAGCCTACTTCTTAATAAAGTGAACTTTTATGAAACGTTAAGAAATTAGCATGAGAAAATGATAAAATTTTCCCATTCAAAATTTTCCCATTCAAAATTCCCATTAGAAACTAAAAACAAAAAAATGATTTCTAACAATGCTCATTAATTCATTAAAACCTCACGCGCTTTGATATCATTAAAATTAACGCGATTCAAACAACTGAAGAAAGTTAATGCAGAATTAATTAATTTTTCAGAAATAAAAAAAATTAACAACAATAGGTAAACTAAATTGTTTACCAAGTGAAACCCATTGTTGTTTATTAATAATTCAAATGCGCAGTTTGAATTTTTATGCTTTAAAAAATTCATTGAGGCAGGCGGACTGTTGGCACATGAATTTTCTCATCAAATTTTCATTAGTGAGTTTTTTATTGTTCATTTTTTTTCTTAAGGCACCACTGCGCTACCGATAAAAATAATTAGTTTGTTTGCAATCAGCTGATAGTAGATTTTTGTTATATGATTGTTTGTAAATCGTTTTTGTAATACAAAAACAGCATTTTGAGAAAAGTAGGCTGTCAGCTCGTTCAAGAACCTCTTATTTATTGTTATTCTTTTGTTGCTGAAATTTATAATCTTTTTTTTAGATCGTGCAAACGATTGTAAAATGATTAAAAACTTAGATTAAATAGGGAGTTTAAATCCAAATACTTAATATTTTGAGCACAAATAAGGAAAAATAATAAAAAAAACCTCTATTAGATTTCTTAAGAAATTGGGTTAGATGGGGGAGACGATGTCCCAGTGTTCATGGCTGGCCTAGAGGAATGGATGTTATCGATAAATTTCATTAATATATTAATTACATATTACAACGTCCTCATGAAAGAAGAAGAAAAAGAATCCCCAATTCGTCGAAATAATTTTCGAAACATTTAAGCTTGGGGCATTAGAATCAAAATAATTTCCGGGCCAATAGAGAATAATGTCATTATTTGTATCTTTATCTGCAAAACCAGGCACGAATACTAACTACACTTCAATTGTTAATTATTTTAGCCAAACATTTATAGAAAAAAAAAGAAATTTACGATGATAATCTTTGTGGGAATCAATGTGGGTCCTCGGAAACCCAACAAGTTATAATAAATTCACCAAAAAGGCTAATGTTATTGAGATAATCTCATCATATTAAAGAAAAAAAAATCGATGAAAACTGACTTTAAATAGAAAAGCTTTTATTTTTCCAGTATTTGATTAGGAACTCGGAAAGTTAATCTTAATATATAGTTAACATATAGCATAGCGCATTACTTAATACTTATCACAATAAAACTTCTACATCTATAGGTTACAAATAACATGAAAGTGATTCGAAAAAAGTGATATATATCATAAACTTAAATAATTGCCTAAGTTCGTCTGTCTGTCTGTCTGTCTGTAACTCGATATAATTAAGCTATTAAGATAGATCCAAGGGTTCTCAATGGTACCATTGAATCAAAAGTACTCAAATTGGATGAAAATATTAGTTAATTTTGTCATTCCACGTTGTTTCCATGAAATTTTATTCTTGGGAACTGACCTAGACAACTGAAATTCTAACAAAACATATGTTCAAAACCAAATAATTTTGTTACCACTGCAACCATTTTAATGAAATTTGGCATACTTACTCAGTTTTTTACGCTGATTTTGAAACTCAAAACCATTTTTGCCGTAGAAGCTTCGTTCACAAGTTAGCGCAGCATTTAGATTACAAAGGTGAATTTTATATGCCTTTCGGCGTTTTGAGTCAAAAATAATAATTATTCCATTCTTACTTTTAGTAAAATTTATCTACAAGGACAAACTTTAGAAATGGTTGGTATTTATTTACCAGAGCCTGTTTTTAGTCATGGACAGTTTTATGTTTTATTTCTCGAGCACGTCGTGCTTGCGACGTTAAAATCAAAATTCTTGACCGAATATATGAAGGACATCTGATAGAAGGATCTGATGCTGTTTTTACAAAAAATGTAGTTGTTTACTTTATATTTGATAGTTGATGATATAAGGATTTTTCAGATTTTTTTATGACGACAGGCTTTGCTGCTAATATATATATTTAAGTTTGAATAGCAAGTTTGAAGAAGATCCATCGAGCGGTTCCTTAGAAGCATATGCGCTCACACAGAGTATGCCCGGTTGCACCAAAGTAGCGTTCAACTACGGTTTCCATGAACAGAGGTTCAGCTTGAACTTCAAATCGAAGTTCAGCCTTGTTGCACCAAGCAACAGCAGTCATAACTGAACTGAGGTTCTGTGATCTTGATTCAGAGCAGCGGAAGTACATCATGCGTTCAAAGCTGATTCCTGATTGGTTACAAGATTCATCTTTTTTTGCGGGAAATCAACCCATTGGATTGTTTTCAACAGTTTCCTTTGTTTCAGCAGTCAACAATCTCACTACGAAAATGGAGTTCAGGAATTAAAAAACTGAATTCTGCCGAGTCCCTAATTACACAGAGACGAAAAAAAAAATCCTTTTAATTGATAAAATTGAATCGTACATACACATTTTAGAATGTAAAAAAAACCGATGCGGAAATACACTGATCGCGAAATAGTCTGCCTTTCGGATACAAATGATGCAACTCTGTTATCAACTGAAATTCCTCTTCACAGTCAATGTCCGACGAATCAAATAAATTTAAAGTTGTCATTTTTGAAAGTTATTTCTGATAATTGAGAGAAAACTTGTGTTGCTTTTGTCTCAATTCGCAAGCGAATATCAGTAATGGCCGAACGCCGAACAGCGGTTTAGAACCGAGTTCAGCGCCCTGAACGGCCGAATTCGACAGATCAACTTGACGACGCTTTTGAACCGAGATTCTCATTAAACGTTGTTGGCGCAATAGGTTTAAGAATGATCTCCGTTCATCTAGCAGTTTGAACTTGGTTCGGCTACTGAACTTCAATGGTGCAACCGGCCATAAGACGGGCTTTAGACGGATTGGAATTTGATGGCCATCACTTTTTCATCGGTTTCCCATCAACTTCAAATGAGATGTTTACACCGCCATCCGTTTTCCATCAAACTCACGGGAAATTCATTTACCCAGCAGAATCCTTTGCGCAGAATTCGGCAATACCGAAAAAGTCTATTTTAATTAATTAATGATACTTTTTAAATATCCTAATGCATTGAATAGATAATATATTGATAAAACAATGTTTTTATTCTTTAGATTATC
The DNA here is from genome assembly GCA_023159025.1 of Thereuonema tuberculata. Classification (NCBI taxonomy): domain Eukaryota; kingdom Metazoa; phylum Arthropoda; class Chilopoda; order Scutigeromorpha; family Scutigeridae; genus Thereuonema; species Thereuonema tuberculata. Next base: position 34,753,169 of record JAFIDM010008419.1, on the reverse strand, counting down.
TTATTTACTGTTCGAGTATGAATACGTAACAGATCTTCGTTCGTCGGAAGCTCATTGTCAACGTCTTATTTCTTACTACACCACAGCCAAGCGTAGTTCGATGGGTCAGTAAATTGTGTTTCAGTTATTCTCAATTGAAATTAAATACAGACCACAAATTTCTCCGTTTTCAGTAAAAAAAATTGGAAGAACTTTGATCCTGGAACCTACCTAGAAATTATTACTTTTGGTTGCATGTTTCGCCACCGTGGCGCTGCTCGCCATCAAACTATCATCCAAGCCATTAAAAAAATAGAACATATTCCAACAACTGATCACGAATTTCCATCCAATTCCCACCGAACTCGATCTGTCTAAAGCGGGTCTTAGTGATCTGATAGACCTCGCTTTAACAAATTCAGGTTAAAAAAAGTATTGTTTGATATTATTCTGTTTTCGATAGAAATTGGTTATTTTAGTTAGTTATTTTCTATTAGATAAAAGCTTAACGTGAGCTAAAATTGCATTTAATAGAATAAGAAATCACCAAACATACCAAAAATTGTTAAAAAGTCTTTATAATAAAAATGTTTAAAAATACATTACGGAAAACCAAAAAAAAGAGCTTTCGGAATCTTGAGCGAATCCCTTGTCAATCCTATTCTTTTATCAGTGGATTGACAAGGGATTCGCACAAGATTCCGAAAGCTCCTTTGGTTTTCCGTAATGTATTTTTAAACATTTTTATTATAAAGACTTTTTAACAATTTTTGATGTATTTGGTGATTTCTTATTCTAATAAGTTATTATCCCATAGAAAAATTTTCATTACCCTTATAAACTAGATTTCTCGGAAAAAAGACGGAAAAAATTTCAAATACGAAAGAAGATGATGTTTTGGCCGTCAATGTTTAGACGAAGTTTCAAGGAGATCCGAAGTTATTAGGGAAGTGAACCTCAAGGATCTAATAAGTATCTGGTAAATTTACTTAATATCGTAAAGATTTTATGAATCTATATAAAGTCTTAGCTCAAGACTAAGCTCAGTGTTGTTCGATTCTCATATGGGTTTCGTGATGATGGACGATCCGCGCTGGGCAGGTTTTCTCGGGGTTCTCCCATTTCCGCTTCTCCCACCATACTTTCTCAGTCTTTCTCTCATCTGTCCTCCTTTCCGTGGGATAGCACAGTAGACTTACAGATCCCTGCCACCCATATTCACCACAATCAATCAATCAAAATTCAGTGTTGGGCTATTTCATGAGCTAAAAACCTTACCATTGCAAAGGGTAAAACGATATGCCCCACATCAGTAGCCGAACTGGTTGTCTGGTGGAATGCAGTGTTTGCAGTGTGTGTGCTTTACATTAGTTGAAAGCCAATCTAAAAATGTGGAATGTGCGATACCAGCGTAAGAGACACACCACCTACTTCAATGTAAAGCAAATGACATCAATGGGAAGTCGTTTGTGTAGGAGTAAATGGAGTAATTCTTTGCGGTATTCTGTAACAGAAACCTGTTTTTGATTTGCTATAATATTTAGCGATTGTTCCAGAAAAGGGTCAGACCGTCTGAGGAGTGGCTGCAAAAGTATTTAGTTGCAGAAGTTTACATGTATTTTAAGAGAATCATTAAGAAAATTAAAATGTAGTCATCGAAAACGTAGAACCAAAAGAAATAAAAGTGTTTTTACAAATATATTAACTAACTGATTGACATAATTGTTTAACTAATCATCAGTATTCAATTACGAGTTGGTATTAATTAATTGGTTTTCAAAGTCTGTTAAATAAAAAAAAGGACGTATATGAAAAATAGAAATCGTTAAGGTATATGTCGGATGAACAATTAATATTCCGTATTTTTGGCACTGTATTATCAATGTAGATGTGTTACCATTTCGTTGATGTCTGTTGATAAATCCATTGTTTCATTTCTAATGCATTTACTACTGTTTTGAAGATTTTTTTTTTTTTTGTCGATTCCACTCATAGGCGTATTAAGAAGGAACCGAGGGATCCCCACCACTCCCGAAATCTCATAATGTGCAGACTAGGCGCTACTTTAGACAAGAGATTTAACGTGCGTTAGTGCATTTTTACAGTAAAATAAAACAAAGAACGCACATAACTAAACAAAACTCTTTTTCGATATTTGTGCTGGAAATCGAAGACAGTACTGTTTCGAGGCCTATTGGCCTCTCATCAGCGGGGATTAATTATTCGCCCCTTTTTATTCTTGATTTTGTTTTGATTTTTTTTTTTTTGTAATTCAGGGGTCATTGATTTGCATATTTGTCCGTTTTGTATATTGCCCTCATTTCACTGAGCTAGGTACGCTGAACGGATTGAACTGATGAGAGGCCAATAGGCCTCGAAACAGTACTGTCTTCGATTTCCAGCACAAATATCAAAAAATAGCTCAGTGAATTTGTGTTTTGTTTAGTTATGTGCGTTCTTTGTTTTATTTTACTGTAAAAAAGGCGCTACTTTCTTTCTTGCTTTTTTTTTTATTGACTTTGGTTCTGAGGACCTTTGAGGGAATAATAATAGAACAATGAATATTAGCAGGTGTGCGTTTGACATTGTTATCATTATGAGGCAAAAGAAATTATCCGTCCCCCCTCCCTTCCCAAAAGAAAAATGCAATCAATGGTGGAATTTGCTGTTTAATCAACAGTGAAATAGCAATGAAAGCGTCACTCTTGTATCCTCAGATGAGGACGGGTAGTATAGAGGTAGAAGATCCTGCAATCACCGGCCTAACGGGACGTATTGGACAATTAGACAATGCTCATTATGTAAGATGAACTGTAGGACCCGTCAAAAGAAGAAATAACCAAGAAAAGCTTCGTCTTCGCCGAGAATTGAACCTGAATCCTCTAATTCTATGCAGATATCCGAATATTTAAACTTTTAACAATGAAATTAACAATAAACCGATTAATTTTTCTAATAATTTAATTAATATTGGAAGAACCATCATTGTAATGCATATATATATATATATATAACTTACGAACTTATTACAAAACGGAAATTCATAAGATAATATAAAAATTAAAAATAAATATAATATTTAAGTTTTAGATTTCTAAACGCGTTTTATTTATTTATTTATTTATTTATTTATTTATTTATTTATTTATTTATTTTAAGTGTATGTGATAATAAAAAAAATTAGAAACACCTTTAATGATCACGACATCCCATTTTCCCATTTTGGCCTGTTTTTTTCTCCCTTTATTTCAAACAGTTTTATTTACTTTCATTAAAGTCATTATTATAATAGATTTAGAAGAAAAACAATTTCCAATTTCTTTGTTTTACAATAAAGCAATTACTGTTAGACGATAAAATCAGATTTACTTTTCATTACATTATTATTTTTTTTTATCAAAAAAGAAAAGAAAGAAAGATGAAAATGGTAATGGCTGTGGATCTTCTATCCTTCATTTTTTTTTTGCTTCGCATTGAATTACAATAATGAACACAAATGTAATAAATTGGAATTACGGCCTCGTATAGAGAAACTTTTTTTTCCCCCTTATATTTTTTTTTTCCCCTTGCTTAAGGAAAAAAAAAAAAGGTCGGAAAGGAAGATCTTGGAAAATTACACCCTTTTTACCTTTTCTAACCAGACAGACGCAGGGGTGGAAGTCTGGCGAAACGTTCTATGACTTTTCCCAGAACCAAACTTTTTTTTTTCCTTTCTTTTTTTTTATTTTAAATTTTACATCAACCCACTTTCCGTCTTCCTAAAGAGACTTCGTATTTCCCCGCCCTCTTCATATTATCAAAAAAAAATTCATGTTAAGACTTTTATTTATTTATTTATTTATTTATTTATTTATTTATTTATTTTTCAAATTGATATTTGATAGTATCATCTACGATAAATTTGTAATTTTTGATAATTAATATTTTTATAATCACTGTTTTATGTTCGGATCCTAATTAAACTTAATAAATTACTTCAGAAAATTAAATTTTTCTTGAAATTCTTAGAAGATTTAGAATATATCGCATGGTGCTATCCTGGACCCACTCTCTTTTTTCATCGTGTCCGTTGAAATCCGGAACTCCGGATATTTAAATGATAATTAAACTTTTGCTAAAATTCATATAAAATTTATGGTATAGCTCAAGGTACTGAACTGGACTCACTGTTTTTCTCTGGTATTCTTTCTTCCCTATTTTTACTTTATTACCTTGATTGTTTTCATTGGACGGCTGTAGAATGAAAGAGGACAAATTTTATAAAGTACAGAAGAAAGAAAACATTACATTTTTCAGTTTATTTGAATATTTTTTTTATTTTTCAGAGAAGAATTCTTTCTTAAAAGTACATTCAAAAAATAGAAAAAAATAAAAAAGATATTTTCCTAATTTTTTTTTTCTTTAATCTTTTATTCAATCTTTAGATTTTATTAGCCACGGAATAAAAAAAAAAATGGCAAATAACTGTTATTTTCGGACCGCGACGACCTGTAAAACTATGAGCCTGTGTAATTTTTTTGGGGGGGACCCTTAAAGGAACGAAATGTAACCTTTTTTTTTTTTTATGCAAACTAAATAAAAATGTATTGTTAAAATAAGCACTGTTGAACCTCTATATGGCTTTGAAATTCGGGCCCAGTTGTAACCGCTTCCCTTCTGGTAAGATTTGTATTATTTTCAGCAAAAAAATGTGTCTTTAGAGCAAATTACATTGCATTACAGCTTCCTTACTCGGAAAATAGTCAAAAGGGATCTAAAAATTTGTATTTCCGATAAAATCCGGAACTCCGGAAGTTTGTATGATGCTTACACTTTTTCCTACAATATTAGACAGAAAGTAAAAAATTTTGGTCTCGTTTATATAGGTTCTGAATAAATAGAATGCACACACTACATTTAGGGAGACAATAATTTTTTTTCTTTAAATTTTTATTATTGATTTGAATTTCGTACTATTTATTTCACAAGAGATATATTATAATATTACTAATGCTTTAAAAGAATTTTCGGATTTCATTGTTCACTCTTAATCAGAGTATTTTCGTTCTCAGATGTCATAAGGAGAGTTTGCCTCCTGTTGAACTTGTAACCACATTCATTGCCTGGCAGATTCTCGACTAATCTCCATGGCAACGTGTGTTGATTCATACGGGTTCAAAGTAAGGACAAGCAGGGAAGTCAAACTGGTTGGGAGATTTTCAGTTAATGGTTTTAATTCAACTGAACTGTGCACTGTTATTAGAGGTTGGAAGATGACTTTTTGGTCAATTTACATTTTCTGCATGTGTTCGGATAAATTAAAAGTAAAACGTTGTGAAATTTAACTGAATGCTGCAAAGAAATATTGTGTGATTTTTTTCTTTTCATAAAAGTAAATCAACTAGATAAATCAACTTAATTAGCTAAAGCATAAAATTAAGGGCGACCCATTAAAACTCACGCGGACATTGAACGTGTGCATAATCAATTTCAAACAGACAACGAAAAATATGCGTAAACACGGAATCTCCGAAATAAAAAAAATAAAAATTATATTCAAGGCTGGAATACAACCTCACAACCTTCTGATTCTGATTTATCCACTATACTACTAGTTTCTTTTTGTTTAAATACAAAGAATCACCGACATACAAAAAAAAAAAAAAGACTCAAATCAAACAAGGTAGTGACAGCGATTAGTAAACCAATCAAAATGCTTCGCAACGGCTTCTGATACGTATATGAAAATACACAGCAAAACCTCTCAAATCCGGACTAATGTGGCGCCCAGTAGGCCGGATTACAGAAAAGCCGGACTACCGAGAGTGTTCTTAAAATAACTCAATAGCTCAATTTTTGAGAAGACATAATGCCAGGTGTAATTAATTTAACCCCATTTTCATAATTTTGCACTCAAATGTTTATTAAAACAATACAAATGTGCTTTTTCCGACACCAAGCTCTAGTGATATTTGTTTTGCAGATCCCCCTGCATCCAATCTCCTTAACGCATTAAGCTTCTGTTCCATAGTGACAAAGTTTTTCTTTCTTTTTTCACTCATAATGAATACGCGCGGATAGGGAAACAAAATAGGGAAACGAATTATAGTTATTAAAAAAAAAAAAATACTCCGGATTACCGTGGGGGCCGGATGACCGAGGGCCGGATTTGAGAGGTTTTACTGTTTTGATATTGCTTTAATTTCCTTATTATTATAAGTGTGATTGTTGCGAATGCAAAGGGCGCAATTTTTGCGATTATTGAGATTGTTGTTAATGATAATTTAATGATAATTTAATGATACTTGTCCACAGACGGACGGACAAAGCGTAGTTATAAGGCTTCTGATACTTGTATCAGAAGCCTAAAACTTTAAAACTCAGAGTATGCCGAAATTATATGCACACAAGAAACAAAAATTCCTACGGTGTTTGTGCTTCTGAAGACGATGGTGAAGTCCGTTTGCCGATCCGACCGTCCGTTCGGGAGTTGTTAGGGGAGAACAGACACAGACAGACAGAACAAACGCAATAGAACCCATACGACCAGCTAGTATGTACGTAATCATGTAGGATTTTGTTTTTGTAGAAAACACATACACGTAAAGAAAGTAGATATCTTTTCACCAAGATTAGGGTTATTGAGTTTCTCCTTTTACCTCTAAATTTCATAAGAACTTGCATTTATAATTTAAAAAAAAAAAAAATCTGTTTGAAATATACAAGAATGTTTTAATGATCTCTTGAAGATGGAGTTTTTTTTGTTTGTTTTTTTGTAATAAGCTTTATTTTTTGGATTTGGGGGGGGGGGGGGAGGTTTACGAAGTCTTTGAAAGAGGTTCATAAATGTAAATATTTTTTTATTTATATAAAAATCCAAAGAAAACGAAAAAAAAGGTTATTAATAATATAAAGAAAAAAGAAAAGGAATTTAACGTGCTGTAAGAATCAGTGAATAAAGAAAAGGAAATTCAGCACTTGCATAAAAAAGGAAGGCAATTATACTTACTGACAAATGTACAACTTGTTCTTTTATAAAGAAAATTAATATCAATCTAAATGTGCCTGAATAATTCAAGAAAAGGAACAAAATGAGATATAAAGCTAAAAAAAAAAAAAGGAATTCGCACCCTGAGCTGTCACCGGGAAGAGACTGGGACGGACCATTTCCTTCTTTTTAGGATTCGTCAGGGGGAAAGTCCGGAGTGATAGCTCAGGGTGCGAATTTCTTTTTTTAGCTTTGTGCCTCACTTTGTTATCTTTTCTTGAAATACCGGTATCAATCTATTTCACTCGTGTTTTCTTTCTTTTTTTATTTAATTTTTTATTTCATTTTATTTAATCCTTAATTTGAAACTCACTATTGTTGCTCGAGTACTTAGGAGAATCTCAGGATGTTTATCCCGGGCTTTGAATTTACTTTTTTTTCATTGAAGACGTTGTTTTTACCTCATCTTTCTATTATAAGAAAATTACAGGAACGTAACAAGATAGGCTGTTATTAAATTACACTTTTAATTATTGAAAATTCAGATGTAAATTCGTCACTTGAATAAATAATTTTAATTATAATCAAATTCATGAATAAAGTAAACTGAATCATCTGATATTAAACTTCTTTATTCTTCAACATAAGCATGTTACGTTAAATTGTAATAAGCATGGTTACATTCTGTGATTGTTGTATTGACTTCTAATTCTCATGATTGTTGTTAATTTATTTTTATTTTATTCTGAAGTTTTTGGGAAGAGGATATGATGTATGTCTTTACCTTTATTGTTAAGCTTGAAAAAGAAAGCCGCTGAGGTTTTCGAAATATTGCGATTAATGGAGAATTTATGTTTAAGAATAAAGAAGTTTAATATCAAATAATTTTAATTGAGTAAAAAAAGAATTTACACTAATTCTTCCAAATGTAAAATAATTTGTTTACATTGCTTTTTTTTTGTGTAGCAAGGAACACAATAAAAGTCTGCATTTGTTTTCTTCCATTAACAGAATTAAGAAAAAACAAAGGGAAAATGGTGGAAAGATACAGTAATCGAATGAATGAATAGTAATGTCGAGATGGACTGTAGTGATGAATCATCTTCCTAAAATGGGGATGATTCTGTAGAGAGAGATGAACTTGGGTTGGAGAAACATTACAAAGTATATAGGGGGGCGTTTAGACCTTGATTATTATCAAAGGAGTAGTTAGAAAGAGGCGGCTGAGGTCGTTTTCGATTGTGACTAATAAAACACAAATTAATTTTAAAGTTTAACTGATTGTTGTTAATTCATTTAGTTCCTGGTAACCTATAAGTTTGATATCAGGGTTTAGTTCTTGTTAGATTGTATGGGATGAATAAATTGATGAATTATAGATTCAATTCACAGTCACTATACGCTGCTATTATTTAATACTTATTTATCTCTCAAGATTGACTAATAAACAGAATAAACTGATGTACTTAATAGCCGAGATATCTTTTTGAATTCTTCTATTACAAAGAAAACAATATTTTGTTTTGTTTTTAAGTTCGTATTCTTGTTAACGTCTGCCATTGTTTTGAATTTATTGTATATTGTTTTTCGCAATTAGTATGTCATCAAGAAATCTTCCTTCAGTGTTGGATTGACAAATTAAGGACATATTCTTTAAGAATACTGTGTTTATTTTCTTTCATTAGGAGACCAACTGACTCACGGCCCCCACAATAAAAAAGAATCACTTATTGTTTCACCTTGGTCTCATTAAAAGCAGCCACCCTTATATCCTGAATATATTTAATGAATACATTATTGTAGCTAATTCGTTAGGGTTCATATGACAGCCATGTATTGTAGAACTTATTAACACACTGGTGATACCATTATCATTCGGATTGTAAAGGAAAATGTACGACTCTGTCTAGAAATGTAACAGTTTCTAAGTTTTTGAGAATTATAAAATATTATAAAAAAAGGAAAAGAAAAATTTAATTATGTTTTGAAAATAAATGTAACAGATATATAGTGGATTTATTATTATTATTATTATTATTATTATTATTAAGGATTTTTATAGGTTTTAAGCACTGAACAAAAAAAAAAAATTGTTTTTCTTTATCGCGGAAAAAAAAAAACCAAAAATTAACAAAAATTAACAGTTAATGTAAGCAAATGAATAAATATTGTTGTTTTCTGATATCCAATACAGATTTATCAAAACATTTTCGTAATTAAAAATTTTAAATGTTATTGTTAACATGTGAAACTTACGCAATTCATGATTTTCCCAATATTTTTTTTCTTTTTTTGCAAAGTAATGTTATTTGATAGAAATACACAAAGATAATATTTCTTTTGAATTATTTTATTTTAATTGTATTCGTTCCCAGGCGATGGTCGGGATTTTTTTCCGCGGTTTTGTTACTCCTCCAGACGAACCCAGGGTTCGCCCGGCCTTCTGCCAAATGCGTTTCGGGTTTCTTATTTGGGGTTAAAGGTGGGCGAGCGTCGGAATGACCAACCGACCTCAATTAGTCCCGTTGGTCGAAGATCGCCGGAACCTAAATCTCCAGCAGACCTAAGGACCTGCGTGGTCAATAGTAAAAACTCCTTTTTACTCATAAATAGGAATAAAAATAACCTTTCAAAATTAGAACAATTTTTAATAAGTTTAATTTTGCAGACCTGTATAATTAACGAAAGATATCCGAATTGTTGCGATTGAAGATTTTTCATTACTTTTTGTTTTTCAGGTATTAATTTGGTTTTCTTCACAATTTCCCAACTTTTATTTATTATTATTTATTTTTTTTATTTATTTTTAAAAAAAGCTTTTTTATTTATTATTTTTTAACTGACTTTCCTAAGCAAGTGAGGCTTATAAACCAGTCGTGTGTTGTGTTTGAGTCTCAATCACTGTTGAATTGAAACTTGGCGTACTTATTTACGGACATGTAAATTTAAAAAAAAAAAATCCGTGTGGTTCTTTGCCGAGAAACTAGTGCGTGAAGAGAAGGAAAAAAGTTCCCTTGTAAAACCTTAAAGCCGAAATACCGGATTTCTGCCGACGTCTTTAACATTGGGTAGTAATACGCTTATTAACTCTCTTAATATCTGCGCGTGCTTTAAAATGATTAAAATTCGTTATGTTTTGACAAGTCAAGTAAACAAATTTCACTAATATCTTTCAAAAAACTTTTCTTTCTTTTTTTTTTTTAAAGGAAAAAATGTTTATTCAAAATATTTATTTTTTAGCAGATTTTATAATTTACAAAATAAATGGAAAAAAAAATATTCTTTAATATTTTTTTTCATAACTTGAAAAAAAAAACAACTTGAAGAAAAAATTAAAAAAAAAAACCTGCAAAATTTTATGTTCTTTTTGTTCTTTCTTTCTTGTTTAGTATTAGACTTTCATAAAGACTAGATTTCGTGATAATTTACGTTTAGGCCGGCCGTCCACTGGAAGCGACAACGCGCTACGAAGGTGAAGCGCTACAACACGCGACGTAGAACGACACGATGTAGCGCGACAGGATCTCGTCCTCTGCCAGCAAAATTGCGCGGCCTATGGCCTGTATTCAGTCTGCTTTTTCAATCGCGTGCTGCAATGTCTTTTGATTTGATAACACTTTTAGCCCTTGATTCCCCTCTCATTAGACGGAGGAGAGCCAAGAAAAGGAGAAAAGAGTGGGTTAATAGAATTTTAGCTAAAAAATGGAAGTATGGCGAGTTTGTCTTTGTACAGTGATCTTCAGGATAGTGAAGAACATAATTTTTCTTAATTTCGAATGCAGAAAGACACTATTTCTGCCGCTACTTCGTTCCACAACTTCTTCGTCACATTTCTCATGTGATACTGCGGCTCCTTTTGGTCCCACAAATATCTTTTTTCGTGAACTAAATTTATTAGTTTCTCACTATCCATTTTTTTCGCGCTACACGGTCAAAAAAAAAAAAAAAACAAGATTGAATCTTTTGCAATGTAGCACGACAACCCGCTATGTCGCACGACAAATGTCCTTCCACTGGACGAGCTCCAATACTATTATATACGTTTGATTCGTGTGTCGCGTTGTTGCCATATTATGTCGCTTGTTGTAGCGCTACACATTTGTAGCTTCCAGTGGACGGACGGCCTTAAATATTTCAAAGTTAAAACAAAATCTCTGAATCACAGAATTGTAACAGTTTATATTTCGGCACCAAAATTGTAAGGGTGTTTATGGGAGAGTCTTTGAAATGTTAAAACAACTAGTCAAGTTCTGGAACTGACCTGAATTAATTTATTAAATGAAAAACATTGGTTTTTGTAGATTTTACATAGTTGGATTTGATTGGCTAAGTAATTAAAAATATACAGAATGATTGGATAAAAACCTAACGAATTTAAATTAATTAACTGATTCAACGGAAAAGAATTTAAAAATAAACAGAATATCAGTAATTAGGAAATAGAAAAGGAATAAATAACGGTTAAGGATAAAAATGAATTAAATACAGATAAATAATTTCTAAAAATATTTACATACAAACTGTTTTAATTTTCGTTAGTAGATCAAGTGAGCTGAAATAGTCTGTATGTTTTTTTTTTTGTTTTTTTTTCTCTTCTCTCCGTCCGTTTTGGTAACGGTGGTTTCATCACAGCGTTGGCCATGTCCACATTAGGCGAGTGGTGGGCTGCTCCAATGGACATGACAGGGTGGGACTGCATCTGAGCATGACACCCCGTTGCACTGGTCCTCCCACTACAGGTCGGTAGCCTTGCTTTGCAACCACCTACCCACACACACACACACGCAACCAAACCATAACTGTACGCTTTGGTAACTTATTCGAGTAATTCAATTAACAAAGAAAAAAACAACTAGGGATGTTCTAACTCCTATTCTCAGTAAAAGAAAGATGGCGGAGTTCTTTTTTGTGTAATGTATTTCAAAAACGATGAGAGCTGACACTATTTCCATTAAGTTCGTGACTCCACAAGAGATCATTAACTAAATTGTAATAGACCAAAAGGCATCGTTTTGTAGATTAAAAGAAAAAAAAAAAATTATTTTACCATTTCGTTTCATTTGGCAGCGGATTAAAAGAGCCCTTATCTCCTCTTCTGTCGTTTACTTTACAGGTGTGATATTAACGTAGCGTAACAGATACACAAGACTTCCAATGATTTTTAACCTAAGATTTATTTCACAGGCGTATTAGGGAAAGGGGGGGGGGCTTTCGCCTCTCACTCTCCACCGAAATCTATATAATAATATAAAAATCCTATATAAACATTTTAACGTGTTCCCCCTTCAAAAAAAAAAAAATTACCGGTGACTTTCTTTATTTCTTTCAGTGGAGGTGGTCCCTGTTGTGCCCCCCCCCAAAAAAAAAAATAAATAAATAAATAAAATCCTCTATACGTCGCTTACATTCAAACATGCCTTGAAAGTTTCATGATCCTAACCTTCTTAGCTTCATAGGCGTATATAGGAGGGAGGATCAAGGGGACCTTGACCTCCTCCGAAATTTTGAAGATCAAGTTTTTTATTTTTTGGTTGTTAGTGGTTGGCACCTCCCAGAAATAAAATCCTATATACGCCCTGATAGTTTAAAAATGTCTTAAGGCAGATACCTTTCTAAAATTATATAATAATCTTTCTAAAATTAAATTTGTGATAAATGTTATAAATTCTACTTATTCATGAAAATTATATTTAAATCTGAAATGAAAAATTAAAAAGAGCCGTTCCTGAGATGACATTAGGACTACGTTCCTTGGAGTTTATTTCTAATTGGAGAAATATGGTTTGAGGACTTTTTTTCTTAGAGGCCCTTTCTGAAAAAAGAAGTAAACAGTCTGGGACTCCGCCAGAAGTTAGTGCCCTTAATCTGCTGTAGTTCGTATAGCAAAAAATAAATAGTGCAGCTGTTTTAAGCTTATTAACAGCTACAATTACCAGCTCTTGGTCAATATAGCTTTATATAAAAACAATTCTATTTTGATCTCTTATAGCTTGCTTTAACATCTTTAAAGTTATTAAGTGGAAATAAATATACTTGAAAAACTGTACCATTCAAAATGATAAAATCATACGTACAGTCGTAACCCGAATTCCGCCGCTTCCGTTTTCAATTGAACGACTGTTTTCAATTGACGCCATTTGCTTACGTCCATCTACATCGCCGTTTTTTTAGGGGGGGGGGGGGCAATCACCTCCATCAGCCCAAATAAGAAAAAGAAGGTTAAGATCAAAATGGAATTACCTTTTCGTTTCTTCACTTGTTTATAAGACAATCTACTAAATGGAAAAACTGCGAAGCGCTCTTTTGCTAAAGAATCCCAAAAGCAAAATATTGTAATGGTGTTTGTGGGAGAGTCTTGTAGGTGCGAAGAAACAGCGAGTCAAGTTTGGAACTGAACTAAATTAATTTATTAAACAGAAAACGTGGGTTTTTGTAGATTTTACAAAGTTGGATTTCATTGGATAAGCAATTAAAAATATATATAATGATTGGACAAGAAACATAATGAATTTAAATTAATTAACTTATTTAACGGCTGTAACGGAAAATAATTTAAACATAAACAGAACAGCAATAATTAGGAAATAGAAAACGAATGCTTTAAAATAAATAACGGTAAAGTTTAAAATGAATAAAATACAGATAAATAATTTCTACAAAAATACAAATAAATGATTTTTCAAACTGTTACAATATCTCAGGAGAAATCCAGAGCGGGATATGGAATACCTTTACTATAGTCGCTTTAGTAAAATTAGTTATGATGCAGTAATTACTTCTAACTATCTTTTATTCAATTACTTTAAACTATCTCATCTTTTGTATTCATTATATGTTATATTTGCTATATTTCATCCAGAGAATTTCTGGACTTTCTCAAGCTTTTTTTTTTTTTAAAAAAAAATTAATAATACATAGATTCAAATTTTAATAATTATTTCCCTGCGACTTTGTCTTAAAACAATTTACAGACATTTTCATGCCGTCTTTGTTTTAAACAATTTACAGCAATTTCATGTGAATTTCACTTTAAAACAAACTACAGCAATTTCGTGTGAAATTCGCTTTATTTTTTAAGACAGATTCTCATGGAAATTTTTGTAATTATTAAAAAACGGAATCTATGTATTATTAATTTTCAAAAAGAAAGCTGAGGAAGTCCAGAAATTCTGGATGAAATATAGCACATATATCATATAATGAATACAAAAGATGAAATTATTTATGATGCATTAAACTTAAATTTCTGAAGAAAAGGAGGGACTCATGATCGAATCATGTTTGATTAACAGCAGAAATTGTATTAATAAGGATAAGTTTCTTAAAATGAGTGTTGCATCATTTGGATAGGTTAAAGAATTTATGAAAAAGCAAGTTTTTAAATATTAATGATGTAATGCGAGTAATGTTAGTATTGTTATTTATGAAGCATCATTACAGTGGTACCTCGACATACGAATTTAATTCGTTCCGTGACGATCGTCGTATATCAAAAAAATCGTATATCAAATCAATTTTTCCCATAGAAATTAATGGAAATAAAATTAATTTGTTCCAGTGATACGAATTTACCCCCCAAAAATAATTATCATGCTTTAAATACCAACCAAATATAGATTTAATATAAGATAAATACAATGTTTATTGTATGCATGATAAAAATATACTATATTTTTTTACTAAATATACTGTTTTTTTACTTACACTAAGACTAATCACTATCACTGCCACTCTCACGCCTGGTCCTTTTGGCCGCACTTGCAGTGGGTGTATCGCCACTAAAGACGTGGTCTTTTCCAAAGGAAATGATCAAGAGAGATCTGTTTCTGTCTCTTTTTTATAATGTTTCTAAAATGCTCAAGGCACGTGTCATTGAACAATGCACTGGCTCTCCCTGTAGACAATTTCTCCGAGTGTCTCTTTTCTACAAAATCGGACACTTCTTGCCACTTAGCAAGGATATCACGAATTTCACGGGAAGATAGCACCTCCTCCTTCTCGACCTCCTCCTCACTGCTGAGTTGCTTCATCACCTCTGAGTGCGTCATCTCTTGTAACTTCTTCAGCTCCTCCGTCGTGAGTTCTTCTGCATGCTTCTGCACCAGATCCACAACATCTGCCTCATCCATCTCGAGCCCCATGGAACGGCCAAGAAATACAATCTCCTCCTCAACAAGTGGTTCTGTTACCTGTTCGAATCCCTCGAAGTCATGCTCAGCACAAACACTGGGCTACAGTTTTTTCCAAGCCGAGTTCAGGGTTCTCATGGTAACCTCTTGCCAGGAAAGATCAATCAGTTTAAGGCAGATTACAATGTTAAAATGGTCCTTCCAAAACTCACGTAACGTGAGGTTAGTATTTTCAGTCACCTCGAAACACCGTTTAAAAAGGTGTTTTGTGTACAACTACTTGAAGTTGGAAATAACTTGTGGATCCATGAGCTGGAGGATAGACGTCGAGTTTGGAGGCAGAAAGAAAATTTTGATGAAACTAAATTCATTCAAGATGGCGTCCCTGTATTACCTATTCGTATCTCAGAAATTTCTTCGTATTTCGAGGCGTAAATTATATGAAAATTTTCGTCGTATATCAAGAAAATCGTATGTTGGGTCGTTCGTATCTCAAGGTATTATTGTATTATTAATGTTTTAATTGTTATAATTATTAATAACTATGCTAGTGAATACGATAGATTTCAATTGATTGATAAATTTCAATTAACTTGCGTAAGTAAATGTTTTATTTTTAGTTCTTATTTTGTAATCCTTATGAAATGTAGAGGAAGAAGAATAGTTTGTTGTCCTCTGGTACTACCTGAAGAAGTTCTTCGCAAAGAAGAACGAAATATTGTCGGAGTTAAAGAAGTGTTATTATATTAATAGGATTTCAATGAGTAATTATTTTACAAGATATATGAAATAATGTTTATTTATTACTGTACGTGTTTTTTTTAGTTAAAAAGGCATTATTTATGTCAGTAATACTCTTATACGATGAGTGCAGTGCAGTACAGCAGATCGATAAGTGAAAAAATAAGGTAGTACTTCAACTTACGTTCGTTTTCAATTTACGTCATTCCCTCGGGATCCAGAGGTGACGTAAGTGCGGGACATCCTTATCCTTATTTTTCATAAATAATTTTAAAGATATGATTTATTTTTTAAACAGCTTTTCATTATTCAATAATTTTAGAATAAACATATTATTTGTTTGTTTTCCTTTAAAAGGAAACGGATAATCGTTATTCAGAAACTTCTTTTAGCAATCCCTTACACGAAACGGCAGGGATGGGCGTAAAATTCCCCCTTCTGTTCCGTCCGCTTGTAAACACCTCCATAGCTCAGACTACAAGTCAGACAGCCATGAGTCGTATCTAACTGGAATGCTTATGAGTTGTGGAGGTGGAGAACAGATATTTGGACTCTTTGAAGGCACGTTCTAAAAAAAAAAAAAGGCGACCCGAATTACGGGTACTTCCTGTCCCAAGTCCAAGTAGCCACTACACAAACGATATTCGGAATCGAGAAAAACAAAACTGTATATGACAACAGATCAGTTTGACCACTGTCAAATCGGAAGTGGCCGAGCAATGTAGCCAACTAATGTATTTCGATCTGGCGTTGAGAGGATTGATATGAAACATACACCGTTCTGATCACTTCCGGTCAAGATGTGTGGTTTTTTTTTCATTAGTTGCAAATTGATTGCAATTAATGCTCATTAAAAAAGGTTTAATGAAGAAGTCATTCCGTTATTAAAGGGTCCAAGTAAATTGTGTATTACGTTTTGTCAACAATAAGCTTAGTTCTCCAATGATTTGCGTTTTGTGCTAGCAAGAAAAGTACATAACGCACATTTGCATGCGCGCAATATTGCAGTAAATAGTGCACACAAATTATTGTTTCAGTTTTGTTTACAACTGTACGTAGTGAAAACAGTTTTTTTTTTTTTGTTTTTTGCCTTTTTTTTTTATTAGCGATCCATTTGGGAGCTATTGTGATAGCGACTAAAATCGTTAGCTATTGCGTTTGTCTGTCCACCCCTAACAATTCCCGAACGGAAGGTCGGATCGACAAATGGACTTCACCATCTGTTCAGAGGCCCAAACACCATAGAAATAGGATATTTTCAGGAGCCCCCTCAAATGTTCGAGATATTTGTTATTGTTTTCATTGTATTTTCTTTATTAGCTTTAATGTTAAAAATGCAACCATTACATTTCAGTTGTCAGCTGTAGCTTGATGGCTAAGTTCTCGGATTCATGTCTGAAGGTGGCCATTTTAAATCCGTTTATCCACTGGGTTTTTTCCCTCAATGTTTTTTCTCAATGTCCGCAAGGGTTTTTTTTTTTTTTTTTATTTTTTCCCCTAACTTTTTTTTTATTATTCCTTAAGTTATTGTACATCCTTATTTTATTAAGTTTTTTATTGTTGTGGATGGGTCGCCCTTAAACTTATGCTTCAGCACAGAATTACATTCACTTGTTTTTTATTTTTTTATTTTTCCCGTAATATGATTTCAGATTACGTAATGATTTCTGATCTACCTTCAACAAGCAGAAACGGGTTTCATTTCGAAAAAATAATATCTACGATAAGATAAATACAGAATTTCATCAAAATCCCAACGAAATCAAAGTTGCTTCAAGCAAACAGAGAAACACGAAGAAGCAGATATTATTTTTCACGAATTCTTTCTTGAGAACTTGTCTAAAAAAACCAGTCCAAATATCTGTTATTTCAGGCATTATTTTAAATTCCTTCCTTAACAAGTTATTCAGACACCAGTACTTTTTTTTTTCTTTTTTCTCTTTGGATACATTTACTTTTTTTTTATTGTGTGTGTGTGTATTCATCACAGTTAAACATGCTTTCAACAAAGTCACCACAAAATGAACGCTGGCTGTGTTTGTGTAGGAGGTCTACTATTGTAATGGTGTCAGTGAGACTATCGTCGTATGGACCGTAACCAATTGCTCCTTTGGCCCGTTGCTCTGCAAACTCCGTCCGTGAACTTGTTCTTTTCCTTTCAAACTTAAGCTCACGAATCTCACGCCAAATAGTCATTACGACTTCTGTAACTTTCAGTTGGGCGATTCTAAGCTTTTACAAGCGCGGGAAATGCACTTGACTTCTCAAGAAGCTGTGCGAGAAAACAGACATTAAGTTTCTGACTCAAGCAAATGCAGGTGACTGCAAACCTTTTATTTCTTTTATATATTTCTTTTACATATTTCTTTTCTACATTTCTTTTACACATTTCTTTTATACATTTCTTTTATATATTTCTTTTACACATTTCTTTTACACATTTCTTTTATACATTTCTTTTATACATTTCTTTTACACATTCCTTTTATATATTTCTTTTACACATTTCTTTTATATATTTCTTTTACACATTTCTTTTATATATTTCTTTTATATATTTCTTTTAAACATTTCTTTTATACATTTCTTTTATACATTTCTTTTACACATTTCTTTTATATATTTCTTTTACACATATCTTTTATATATTTCTTTTATACATTTCTTTTATATATTTCTTTTATACATTTCTTTTATATATTTCTTTTATACATTTCTTTTATATATTTCTTTTATACATTTCTTTTATATATTTCTTTTAAACATTTCTTTTATACATTTCTTTTATATATACATTTTTTATACATTTCTTTTACCAACGCAACTAAAATTTCGAAAATTTATACATGAACTTGTGAAGCATCTGGGATTTCTATTTTCTTGTTTTTAATTAAAATTAAAGATATTCTGTAATTAAATTAAAACTCAAAAACAGTCAATTTTTTTTGGCTATTTCCGAGATATTATTCGATTTTTTTAACTCAAAAAATTTGATAAAAACCTGAAATGATAAAAAATTTGAAAAATTAATGTTTTGTAATTAAAATATTTATTATTAGTGCAATAGTTAATTTTTAAAAAAATAATTAAATCTCACACAATTTAAAAAAAAAAACAAGCATAATTTTTATTTTTTTAAAAATTAACTATTGCACTAATAATAAATATTTTAAATACAAAACATTATTTTACAATTTTTTTTATCATTTCAAGTTTTGTCAAGTTTTTTTAAGTTGGAAATACTAGTTAATACCTCGAAAACACCCAAAAAAATTAACTGCTTTTGAGCTTTAATTTAATTAATTGTAGAATATTTTGAAAATTGAAAACAAGAAAATAGAAATCCCAGATGCTTTATAAGTTTATATTTAAATTTTCAGAATTTTAGGTGCATTGGTAAAAGAAATTTATAAAAGAAATAAAAGGTTTGCAGTCGCCTGCAGTTTATTGAGTCAGAAACTTAAAGCAAGGAATTCCTGTAAGGACGTGAAGACTTATTTCTTTTAAATGATGAATATTATTTTTGAAGGCAATTCCATTTTATAAAATTAGATTTCATTCCGCAGATTTTATCTCTTCAAGGTTTCCATTTAGTCAAAATTAATTGTATCCGCGGTCTCTTTTTCAGTCAAGTAGGAAATCTACGAGGAATTAACAGAAATTCTGATAAAATTCCTTTTCAACCTTTCTTTTCTCTTAAAGACCATAAAAACCTGAGAGGCTTAAGTTAATTTACTGTGCAAGCGACGCATGCGCAGTCTCACTGTCCCTCTTGAACATTTTGGGCTTCTCCTGCCCAAAATGTTCAAACTGAGAATTTAGCAGGAGAAGCCCTAAAGCCCCGCTCTGTCTCCGGCGTTCGTGAGAAAGTCATATCTGAGGTACGACATATGCTAGAGACATGATCTATATCTCGTTAAAAAGGTCTTGCCAAGACTAGCTCATAGCCGTTGAGAACTCGTTTCTAGCTTGTATGATTCTCAAGTTATAGGTCTCCTCTAGAATTTGATCTTAATTTTTATGTTTTATTAAAATCTGGTGTACTACAAAAATTTATTTCTTTATTTTATTTTTAGATTGATGTCAAGAATTATTATATGAATTAGTTATGTGAAGCCTTTCTCTTCTTGAAATAAATCTTAACTCTATTTTTATTATAATGGATCTCCCGAATCTATGAAGAGCTTCCATTTTTTCTGTTGAGTTTTGAAGTTGTAAAGTTTCCGAGATTTTAACATTCGATCTGTAGAGAAGCCGTGGAGCATTAGGCGATCGCTACTGCGATTGCTGCTTCTACCTTGTTTTTGTTTACTGTCTGAACGCACATCACATTAAAACGCTTGGACGGAATTCCATCAGATTTCATACGTAGCCTATTTGTGATCCACCTTCAAACATAGGCACATTTGTTTTGGTCTCCCACCCACCCTTCTCCCGAAAACGATCCTCGAAATCCCTCACTAAAACGGCTAGATTGCTGTAAAAACAAGGACTTCCCCAATGATCATTTTGAGATCAAACTTAAAAATACTGTTATTTCAGTTCTAGCAATCCCCGCTCCCGCTCCTGGTTGTCACAGCGCCAGTTCCTACTAGTTGAAAGAGGTTGTCTCAAAATCGACGATTTTGGCCCCACTCGGATTTCGCTGAAAATTGGTATGCAGACTCCGTAGGGGGTGTATGGTCTACAGTAGGAATTAGAAGTGTGCCCGACTTCCGGTTTGACTGGAAACGGGTGAAGTTTGCTGTTCATTTCTATGTTGAAATATCAAAGTGAAACCTATGCCAATCGATAGAGTTCGTTGTGGTGAGTAAAATGATATGTCATGTCTACCTGGCACTTCCGGTAAAGGGATATTTAAGTATATTCTCATGAGTTTCATGCTTTTTCTCGAAAATTCTAGTCTATTCAAGAAAGTTCTAGAAAAATCTTATCAGATTCAGAGGCATTTAGGCTCTCTGTTTAGGGTATAGGCTTCATTTTGATATTTCAACATAGAAATGAGCAGCAAACTTCACCCTACTGTAGACCATACACCCCTTACGGAGTCTGCATACCAATTTTCAGCGAAATCCGAGTGGGGCCAAAATCGTCGATTTTGGGACAACCTCTTTATTTCGTTCAAATAATAGCAAAATCGTAACTCGTGCAACATAATAGTCGCTTGCGTAATGATAGATCAACAACTACGGACGTCGGACAGACATCGATCGTATCTAGAAATTGACGTTGTCTATTGACGTAAAGAAGGTGGGACTCTGAAATAATATTGGGAAGGAAAAAACCGTTCTCTTAACTGGAAAAGTTTGGGAAATAATTTATTATGAAGATGGAATCAAATTTTAATCGCAAAACTTTTTTAGTTTCACAGATTTTATTAATCGACTTTCTCCCTCCCAACCCCACCTGCCATGTCTATGTTACCTAATCCAAATACTGTACAGTAAATAATAAAATAAATAATAATTAAAATATATACATATAACGAAGTAATATATCTCTGCTTATATCAAAGGCATATTTAGGAAGAGAGGGGTGCGGCAAACTCAAAATCTGAAAATCTAGGGCCCCTTTTTTTTTTTGGTTCGATGGTCAGTTAAGAGGACCCTATCCTGAAATTCTGAAGACGGCTTTTTTTTTTTTTTCTTGTTGGAGATCGGCTTCCTAACTTGGCCTCTCTCACCGAATAAAATCCTAACTATAAGCCATTGGCTGTTATGCGTATGTGTGTGTGTGTTTGTGCGTGTGTTTGTTTAGTACGTTGAAGTTTGAACAAAGATTCAAGTCTCTTCCGCGAATCGAGAATCCTAATTCATGCGGTCGAATTTAAAAATTGATAAAAACACCAAGAAATTCGAAGAATTTAAAACCTAACTTCCTTAAAATAAAGTATCTTAAAATTTCTTTTATTTTTTTATTATTATTATTATTATTATTTTTTTTTTTAGGTTTTTCTTACTTAACCTGACCTACATACATACTGATTGATTTTTGTGAATCTAAAAAAACTAATAAATACGCATTATGTAGGATACTAAAAGGTACCGCAGAAATCCATGAGATGAAAGTATTCACATTCATAGGTGCCAAAGTGCACTTTTACCGTTTTATTATCTTTTTGGGTTGGTCAAAAAGTTTATTCGGTTTTTAAGTAAAAATAAAACACATTTTTCATTGTCACCAATAATTTTATTGAACAACGTTTTCAACGGTTTGTTCCACTACCTTCTGCCATTTTTCAGGCAACTTCATAATTCCATCTTCCCACAATATTTTATCTTTATGAGCAAAGCATGTTCCAGGTACCTTTGGTGTCTTCCAGGGAATTTAATTTTTTTCATTAAGAGAACTTTGTAAAGACCGAAATTAATGGAAATCCGAAGGTGCAATGTCAGGCGATTATGGCGGATGAATCAGAACTTCCCAGCCAAGATGTAACAGTTTTTGCCTGATCATCTAAGAAACATGCCGTGTTATTGTCTTCAATTGATGACAATTCAATTCAATATTAAATTGATGACACAAAATTCACTAATTTTGATCAGTTTTGTTTTAAATGCCCATTGATATGACAGTTATCACAATACGTATAATCTAACAAAATGCTGTCGAATGACGTTAAAGACACCTAAGCGCTACTAGAGTCAACTTACTTAAAAAAAAACACGAACTTTTTGGCCAACCCAATATTTAATCGTTACTTATCCCTTGACTGTAGCCGGGATATTAGAGATGTTTTGAAGTGAAATTATTTTTTTTTCCCAGATCACTAAAGAATCCTTGGCCATGACTGAATTTCGTGATTTCCTCACGGAAAACATAATTACCCACATATTCCCTCCCCTCCATATCCTCTTTATTTAATTGCTCAGCGGCATTTAAATCGCCCAGAGTTTAGAAGTATCCCACACTTCTCTTTTTCCTGAGTGTGGGATTTTCATTGAAGAACGTATAAATGACAATAATAAAACTCAACTACAACAACCGGACGGCGGCGATTGGAGTTTAAACTTTAGCTTGACATTTTTTTATCTTATTGTGAAACACATCCAATTGGCTGTTTTGGAACGATGAACTCTTAGTAAAAACTTAAATTCTTTAAAAAGGTGAGACCAATGTTTAAAAGTGACATCCCAAGACAGCTGTTTCTCGCTTAATTGGCGATCATCAGTTGGGAGTAGTCACTGTAAACACTAAAGATCTCAATACAGATGTGAATAGAACTGTAGTAGGAGTAAATACAGCACCTTCACAAATCTAAACTATAAACAAAATATACTTTAATTTCAGTTCACTTCTGTATTGAGACCTTGTTTGTTGGCAGTCATTACTCTCAACAGGTGATCGCCAATTGAGCGTGAAACAGCTGTTTTGGGATTTATAAACACTGGTTTCACCTGTTTAATGTGTTTATACATTTTTAGGCGCTTTTTCTTTCATAATAATGTGCATAGAAAATTCATTGAGGCTGACAGAGGACAGCACAGGAATATGTTTATTTTATTTTTGATGTGTATTTTGTTTTTAGTTTAGATTTGTGAAGGTTCCATATTTTTTTCCAACTAACTTTAAATTCTTTTTGTCTTCTTTTTAATGGAAATAATTTCTTGTAGGTGTTTTCGTACAATTGATCCCCCCCCCCCCCATCTTCCTAGTAATAATTCAGTAAGTGTTAATGAGGGATATTCACAGAAAGACAAGATCTATCAAAGCTTTCTATTTGACTTACGATGAATCCATCATAACTAAAAATATGCCGCGCGGTTAGCGTTGTCGCTAAGACAACCGGGGTTCGGTTCTCATGTGGGTTTCGTGATGGTGGACGATCCGCGTGGGCAGGTTTTCTCGGGGTTATCCCGTTTCCCGTGCACTTCTCCCACCATACTTCCTCAGTCTGTCTGTCCTCATTTCCGTGGGACAGCATGATAGATCAGCAGTCGTAGTGCTCGGCTTTCCTGCCACCCACACATTAACTAGAGATATCGTCTGTCGAATATGAATATATATGATACGATAAATGCTATAAAAAAAAAGCAAATAAATAACCACCATCACGAAACAAGTAAATGAACAAATAACTTCTGGAAAAACCTATTGTAAATTTCAGTATTTGAAAAATAAATAAATGAATACAAATTATCCTTTGCTTTTTCAGTAGACTTGGTACTCTACAAAAAAAGTAATATTTTACAAGAGTATTTTACGCAAGAATGGTAGAGATGTTGTATATGTGCCGTACACTAGTGATGTGTTGTGTAGAAACTCACCATTAATTTAATCGGTTGAAATCTGGTCATGAAGAATATTGTGAAGCTTAGAATTAATAAAGCTATGTATTAATGTGTGTGGAAATGTTGAACATAAAATAGAAACGACAACACCCTGATTTGACAACGACTGCTTTGAAATTTTAAGAGGGGGAGTTTTAATTTTTTTTTTAATTTTTAAATATTTTTTTTTTAATTTTTAAATTTTTTTTTTTAACTTTTAAATGTTTTTTTAATTTTTTTGAAAATTTTTTAATGGTTTTTAATTTTAATTTTATATATATTTTTTATTTATTTATTATATTTTTTTAAGTTTTGAGTACGTCTATCTGTGGTTTTTGTTTTGTTTTTACTACGCTTTCGCTGTTTGTTTAAGGAATTGTGGGATTGGCTGTTGTCATCTGTTTAGACAATTGATTTGTTATATGTTACTTTATATCCAGGTCCGATGAAGGATGATGGAAATTCTTCTCAAAACAAACAAAAGGTTTTACATTTTTACTTTTGTTATTTCAGAGTGTGTTGTCGTTCACAGAATTAATATTCACTGCTAAAACATGGCGAGGAAGCTGCTGAAAATGCATCCTTTTCTCAACATCTTAAAGTCAGAATATTGTCTAGCGAGCCATTGTAAATGTTCGGGTCACACCAGCCTATTGTTTTCAATCGTTGGCCCTATCTTTTAGGTCTACGATCGTGTGATTTGCCTCTGTTGACCATTTTCAACACTGATTCCATCGCTGAAAAAATTTGTGAACGGTTCTAAATACAACCCTGTTTTCAGGGATGCTCGTTAGTGAGCTCCAATCAGAACCGACCAGCTACGATCCCGAAGGAGCCGACCAGCGCCATTTTGGCTATCGTATCGAGTGAATCCGAAGGTTATTAGGAATTAAATATCACAGTGAGGAGATTATTTTTCGAAAATAAACAATATTTTTACTGAAATAAATTAATTCTATGCGTCAAAATGTGCAGATGTCAAAGTTTTAAAGAGAGATTTCATTTCTTCTTGAGCTGTGTGAAAGGCCGCAGGGGCTTGTGGGATACCCGCTCTTTTCAGCCGAAATTCAGTTCGCTTTCGCAAATAGTAGAGATGCTTGAATAAAATTTACAATTAGTTTCGAACAGATTGACAGCTTACTAAAAGTCATTTCAAATTCTACCTAAATTGCGTTGCCGAAACACGATTTTAGCCTCTAAAAAAAGATTAATCGCCGTCTTTTCGTAGCTTTCGAGAAACCGCCAAAATCTTTTAAGCTCAACTCTGATTGGCCAGCGCTCTGCCAATTATATGCACTGTTTCACCATATTTCGTCGAGACGGTGAAACGCAAGGAAGCAAGGAACATCACAGATATCAGAGGCAGTAAAATCAGTGCCAATCGCTACACACACCCTGACTCCCAAATTCTAAACTTGGCTTTGCCGTATTGTTCACTTACCACTTACTACTTGCAGCTGACATGGGGAGTTCCCAAATTTTTCATAAACTGCTATCCTATCACGAAACCGAATAGTAAACTATCTCACAAGCTGCAGCTACTGTAATGTAGACCACAGGTGGTCAATGTAAAAAGGAATGGGGGCGAGTAAACCTTATATGGGGGCGGCATATTTACTTGACATGAAAACGACGTGGTTTCAATATTCTTACGTATTTATATTTTGTAGAAATATGTTCAACTGTCCATGATATTACAGATAAACAGAAAACTTGTTCAAATGGAAGACTGGGACTTCGTCTGATCAGTCAGTTAACACATAAATTAAAATCACTTCAAGTTCCTTCGCATTCATTTTGTTGAATATTTCCCAATTGAATTTTAATCTAGTTCGAGCGCCACTCTGAATGTTTTGTACCTCTGCTATAGACTAACTAGTTTTCAACAAAAATTCTATTATCGTGTTTTACGCCCGAGACCCAAAGTCGTTTTAAATCATTATATCTTTTTTATCTCTTATATAGATCTGTCTGTGTCTAATGCCCTTCCTCTATTTCTGCGAATAGAAATAACTCCTACAATGAAACAGGAACCGAACCTTTTACGCCTTTTAGTTGACCGTATGGGTAAATCCCACTGAGGAGTCCTAAAAGGACGAAACAGGTTTCCTAGATTCCCGTTGACGATAGTTGAGAGCGTGAGTGAATTGTGCAATCTCATTATTGCTTTTTACGTTTCAGTCTGTGCACGTTAAACTCTCCCACGTATAACCAGTTAAAAACTTGTTTTAATTTAAATAGACTTAAATAGAAAAAAATAAACTTAGAAATTAATAATTTCTGAATTTCCAATGGT
>JAFIDM010008419.1:34692951-34715038 GCA_023159025.1 Thereuonema tuberculata | reverse complement strand
CTTAATTAAGTGTCTGAGAATTTAATTAATATCAACAAGTAATTAAATACAATTAATTTTAACAATTAAAATATAATTTGTATTATATTTTAATGATTTAAAAAAAAAACGAAGAAAAAGAGACATCAATGGATATGAATGCTTTTCAGGCTATGCATTGATTCTGATTCCAAAGAAAAAGAAAATTTTTTAATGAAAATACAATTTCTTTCAGGAACTTGTCATTTTTTTTCCCAAAGGTTTGTTTTGTTGTTATTTTAAGAATTCCGGAAATTCATGCTTTTTAGTTGAGTGCCGTCAAAATCCAACTGAATAACATGAAGGCTTCCGTGAGTTTTATTTGAATAATTAAAGTAATTTCCGTCTGTGCGCCTTCCAGACACATTTGTAATTTAAATTCATTTCCGAAAAGATAATGAAACACAGAATTTCTTGAAAAACTTTTAATAAAACTTATAATTGGATTTATCTGTATCCCCTCATCAATTATAATATATATGGAGTTGGTCAAAATGTTTTTTTTTTTTTATATCTATTTGCTCTAGTAGCTCTTAAGTGTCTTTAACGTCATTCGACACCATTTTGTTAGATTGTATTGTGATAGCTGTTATATCAGCGTGCATTTTAAACAAAAACTGATCAAAATTGGTGAATTTAATATTAAAGTCGAAGACAATAAGCACGCAAGACCACATTTTTCTTTGATGACCAGACAACAACTGTTACAGCTTGGCTGGGAAGTTCTGATTCATCCGCCCTATTCACCTGACTTTGCACCTTCGGATTTCCATTGATTTAAGTCTTTACAAAATTCTCTTAAAGGAAGAAATTCAATTCCCTGGAAGACAGCAAGGCATCTGGAACTTTTGTTTGCTCAAACGATAAAAAGTTTTGGGAAGATGGAATGACGAAGTTGTCTGAAAGATGACAGAAGGTAGTGGAACAAACCGTTGAAGATGTTATTCAATAAAATTATTGCTGACAATGAAAAATGTGTCATTTATTTTTACTTAAAAACCGAACGAACTTTTTTAAAAATGTCTTATTAAAGTTAATGTGACTATTTTTATTATTTTTTTTCTTTTTTAGAGAAAAATGAAACCTATCGAATCATTCTCTGCTTATATTTCTCTAATAATTACTGATCTTAAGGACGAATCTTCTTCAAACTTGGCAGACATATTTAACAACAAAAGACGAACTTGCTTTGTGTTTTGAGATTTTTCTGTGTTAATTCTTGTCGAGAAATTAGCGCCATAAGGTGACAGAATTACAAACAAAATAACATATAAAGGAAATTATTAAATAATAACTGGTTAACAACACGCGCTTTAGTATGATTAAATTTAATCTTATCGATTTACACAGTTTAAATGAACAGGGTTTATTTCAACTAATTTATTTCAGAAAGTCGAAAATGTTTTACTGTTTGTTTTCATCAAATATTACAGTTTAAAAGTAAATGAAGGCTTTTCGCTTGTATCGTTTTCACTGGTTTATTTTTTTAAAAAACAAAGAAAAACAATATAAAGAATGACTTACAACTAAAATGTCTTCTTAACATTCCTTTCTTTGTTCAACGATATTTCGTTTTCTTCAGTAGAAAACATCTTCAGGTAACTTTGAGGACAAGAAATCTCTTTCTTCTTCCTTCAGAATTCGTGACGATACACTTAAAAATTAATAATACGGCCCATACAAACAATACATGGACTTACCGTCCGTGTTTACAATATAATACAACACGTACTGTTCGGTTTTGGTTCAAGAGCCTTCAACGCTTTTGCGCATGCGTCAGGTCTCCTTCGATTTCTTCAAAATAGGGGTGAGAAGAAATAAAGAGAGGATGTTTACTTTTTATCAGTTTTAGTTTACTAGAGTGTAGCTGCGTTCTATTTTCGCTTTTCGGGAAAGAACTATGGAAAGAATAAATACTGTTGCAAAAATAACAGGTACGAAAAAAAACAGAGGTCACAGGAAAGTGCCCATCTCAGCGTATCACCCTTTGCGGGGTAGAATCGTCCGCCAGTGTTTTTCTCGCTTTTGAAAACGAACAGTACCAACAATTCATGAACCGTCCGTGCTTACAATAGTCTACTATTTAGGCTACTAAGAATTTCCTGACATTTCATATTCAACTTGTAATTTACAACCTGCAATAAACTTGAGTTAAGAGGTCTACAATAGTTTCCCACGCCGTTTCGAAGTGATATTAGAATTCCAATATCTTTATCATCCACTTATTGTAACCGGTACGAAGAACAGGGATTTTTGATAGTTAGAATTTAAAATCACATTGAAATCTGCTTAAAACAATATATTTAATTTTATTTTAAATGTTTAAAAATAGACTATTACATTCACATGTAATCCTAAGTATTTTTCAAGGGATTCTACTTCAGAAAGAAATAAATGGAGTCGCGCGAGATTCGGAACAAGGTTTTGTGTGGCGTGGGATTTCTGCACCAAACCTTATTCCTTGTTGCGAGATGCAAAAAAAGGTTGAGAAGCCCTGATATAAACTACCTTATCAAATGACAAAAACACCTTGTTGTTTTTCCTAAATGGGCACCAAATACATTCTCCCCACCCACACCATCTTGAAATTAAAACAAATTCTATTTACAATATAATGGATATTTACATCCCCCATAAATTCAAGGATTTATTTCTTCCGCCCCCGTTTTTTTTTATTATTATTAATTTATTACTATTATATCTCTCTCTATTTCATAGTCAATACTTTTTTTAGAAGAAGAAAACAATTTCAGATTATCATCAAAAGTTTCTAGTATTTTTCTGAAGTGGGTGCCACTTATTTTGAAATTATTTGTTTTTAAAATACGATGTTGATGATCTCGTTTTTTTGTTTTTTTGGTGGAAAGTTATAATTGACTGTGGGTGTTGCAAGGAAATTAACACCGGTCGCAATTCGGGAGTTATTATCGAAAAATGTCATTTCCCTAAGGAATTCGGCACCAGTGATTTGGAAACGAGGCTGCACGCAGCATTAATGAAAACTAGATATTTGGGATTAGAAGTCTTCATTCCCAATCTCCAAGAGATCGTAAAGTTTTACTTCATTTTTATGTGTCACACACATAAAATAAAATAAAAAGTAGTTTTATTTCCCTTCCTTTTCATTTTTTTTTATGGGCGCTTGGCTGCGGGTTGGAGGTGGCCTCGGCGGGGATTTTTTTCCACGCTCCGTTCTCCATACGAACGGGGTCCTAGGGTCCACCCAGCCCTCTGTTAAACGAGTACCGGGCTTATTTCCCAAGGGCTTAAAGGCAGGAGGCGTCGGGCTGACCACCCGACCACCTCAACTTACAAGTTAGTCCCGTTGGTCACGAGACGCCGGGAGCCTTACCTCCCGCGACTCCACGGACCTGAATAGTCCTGTAGCGGGACGAACACTTTTAACTAAATAGGACTTCTAAGCGAGAGTCTTAATTGGAGTTGAAAAAAAAAATTAATATTAATATTCCTTCGCTACCAAGGGCTTAGAATAAAAGATAAAAACTTTTCCGATTGACATCGACATTTCAATCGTCTTTTACCCCACGAACGACTCCTGGTTCCCTTGGACAGGAAAGATAGATGGAGATTTAAAGGACATTTGAAAGAGGATCCGATTTTATCGAATGCGATCAAACTAAATAAATCGACAAATATAATATATAAGGTTTCGTTTCTTTTATATAAGTATATAATGGATTTTTTCTTTTATTACATATGCCTTCATATCCCTCTTGAATTAATTCCAGAATACTGTATTGATAAACTTCAGGTTTCTGTATTTTTCTCGTAACGAGATGCTGCTCTTTCTCAGAACCTTTACATTTTGTTAGTGTATTCTAGGAAAGTAAAGTATCTGATCATTTAGTCTGTGTGTGTGTGTATGTTCCCCTAACAACTTTTAAACCACTCGATGGATCTTCTTATAACTTGGCATGCCTATTTGAGGATCAGAGACGATCAAACTTTTAAATTAGAAATATTTTCCAAGTGGTTCCTTGGCGCGAGAAGGCGACAAAAAGTCCCATAGAAAAAGCATTGGAATCTAAACAATGTATTTCTATCCTATTTCTATTAATACTTCATTTGTTTTAAACAATGAATTTTAATTTTCTTTTAGCAATCCATTAATTCGGCGGGCGTCGGACTGACCTCCCGACCTCAACTTCGTCCCGTTGCTCACGAAACGCTGGGAGCCTTACCTCCCGCGCCCCTAAGGCCTGTCCAGGCCTGTAGAGGGACACTTCACTTTAATCCATTAATTAGCTTGTGACTCAATGCTCCCTCTCTGGCCTCTCTATCGTTGTTCCCTTGTGGAACCTTCCAGAACAGTGTAATGCTCGTTTCGAACAGCCTACATTTTAAACGAAACTTTTTTTTTTAAATATATCTACATAAAATGATCAACAGATATTCTAAACTTGATTCCGAGGAGTGAAAGGAGGCCGAGAAAGCGTCCACAAAGTAGATGGATGGGTGAAATTAAAAGTTTTGTTGGATTTCAGTGGAAGAGGAAAAAGCTTTCGACTGAAAGGACTGGAAAGAGTCTGGAGAGACCTTCATCCTGCAGTGGAGTGAAAACGACGATTGCGATGGAAAATGAATTCCGTTAGCCTAGTTCGGTACAAAATATTCATATCCTGTATGATGTATGGTAGCCATTAGGTAGCATTGGTCCCAGCCTTACATTTATGTGTAAATTCATTTCTAAAACACTGTTTCGGATCATATTATCTCAGTTTTTTTTTATTTCTGCCTTACCCTACTAACTCTTGCCAAAACTATGTAACTTCACTGATTACTGGAATTTTGCATAAACGTAATAGATCTCCAAAAAGCCTTTGCTGGATAAAGCGGTGGAAGATTTAGATGGGTTGGAAGAGGATAAAAACCTACGTATAACAAAATAACAAAAAATAACAATAAAATAGCACAAAGTTTCACGAAGCTTGCGTGGATGATGCGTAGCGTACGGAAATTAGCACGAGACTGAGCTGAAGCGACAGCGTGGCGCGGCCAGTAACAAGGTCACGCTGTCCGAATCGCGGGTCAAGCGTACGAATGGTGAGTTGAATTTTACTTGAAAAAGTTGGACGAATAACGAGTTGTACGAGTAGAGAGGCGGACGAATGGCGGGGTTCCACTGTAGATCTGTCTGTGTCGAATGCCCTTCCTTTGTGTCTGAAAATAAAAATAACTCCTACAATGAAACGTCCGCTACAGGAATCGAACCTTTTACGCCTTTTAGTTGACCGTATGGGTAAATCCCGCTGAGGAGTCCTAAAAGGACGAAACAGCTGTACTAGATTCCTGTTGACGATAGTTGAGAGCGTGAGTGAATTGTGCAATCTCATTATTGCTTTTTACGTTTCAGTTTGTGCACATTAAACTCTCCCACGTATAACCAGTTAAAAACTTGTTTTAATTTAAATAGCAGAAAAAAATAAACTTAGAAATTAATAATTTCTGAATTTCCAATGGTAAGTTCCTAATTTTAAAAAAATCATCACCTCTAATTATTATGTGAAACATTTAAAATACATAGATCTCTGAACTGAAGACGTCTATAAATTTATAATTATTACTAAAAAAAGTAATGTTATTAAAAACTACAGAAATTATCAGAATTTTAAATGTCTTTTTACCGAAAATCTGTACCTTTCTTATGAATAGATATTTCGTTTTATTTCATTCACGTTTCTACAACATAAGTGTGTGTGTGTTTAGTAATTTAATGTTTTAAAAGTGTTTTTTTAAAAATGTACGTCTAATATTAGACTAGTTAATTTAAAAAGAAATCATAAAAAGCAGTTTATTAGAAGTTTATTAAAATTCATTGAATTTTTAGATTTAAGCATTTAGATGCTCTAAGTTCGAAGCTTATGTAAATCGCAAACTAAAACAAACTGTGTTTTTTTATGTATCGATGTCATTTTTAATCAGGGTTTTTATTTTCATAATTGAAATTCGTTTGTTTTAAAGGAACTAATTGGTTAAAAAGAAATCTGATGCGATTAGTAATTCTTATTGCAACTGGTGGTAAAGTGAATTTTCAGGACATTACTAAATGGAATAAAGGTCACTATGATTCTGAAATATCTGCAGGTACTGTATTGCAAGAAATCAGTGCTTTAGCAGATCCCTTAGCCATTGTATCGTTATAATTTTTTAGTTCACCTGAACATTATAATCTCTAACAAACTCAAAACTTAACTCAATCCTAATTAAAATAAGCTGTGTGTTAATTGAGATTTACATTATAATAAATAAAAGCAATTATCTTCTTTATAACTGTTCCTTCGAAAATTAATTGCGTAATTTAAAATAATTGTTACTAGCATTTGATGAGAAATTTATTAGAAAAACATTCGATTTTTCTATTTAGATTTTTCGATCTATTCTATGATCGAAGGTTACTTAGGATTAAAACAAAAGTTGTTGGGTTTTTTTTGTTTTTTGTTTTTTTTTTCAATTTTATCTGTTTTTTTTTTTTATTTGCTTTTTTTTTTTGTCGATCACGTTTTTAAAGAGAATTTCTACATTGATTATAAAATTCTTTCAGTTTTTATTTTTAATTTCTGCCTTACCCTATTAACTCTTGCCAAAACTATGTAACTTGACTGATTATTAGAATTTTGTATAAACATAATAGATCTCCAAAAAGCCTTTGCTGGATAAAGCGGTGGAAGATGTAGATGGGTTGGAAGAGGATAAGAACCTACGTATTTAGAATTGAAATTCACTTTATCTTATCTTAATATATAAAAATGAATGTTTTTTTTTTTGTTTGTTTGTCCCGTATGCGTTCCTCTACCATTCATCAGATTGCGATGAAACTTGGGTGAGTTGTTGTGTGAAGGTTTCTGAATTAGTAGAACCATTTTACAATACCTGGTGCGCGAGTCGTTTCAACAAATGGATGTATTTCCGGTTTCAACGTTTGCAGTTTCCTGTGCGACTCGCATTTGCAATGACCATCAACAAAGTACAGGGACAATCGTGTGTGGACTAAATTTGGAAAATCCATGCTTCACACATGGACAGCTGTATGTGACCTGCTCACGCGTCGGAAAACCTTCTGATTTATTCGTGTATGCACCAGACGGAAAAACAAAAAATATTGTGTATCCAAAAGCACTTCAATAAACAGAATTAAGACACAAACACTTTCTTTCTTTGAGTGGCATTGCAACGCAGGCCGGGTACAGCTAGTTTTGTATAAACGTAATAGTTCTCCAAAAAGGCTTTGCTGGATGAAGCGGTGGAAGATGTAGATGGATTGGAAGAGGAGGACGATCTACGTATTTAGAATTGAAATTCACTTTATTCTTAATATTATCTAAGTTGTTTTTTTTTTTTTAGACCCCGCAGAGATAAGTCATTAGAATTCTCTTGTCTGCTG
The DNA here is from genome assembly GCA_023159025.1 of Thereuonema tuberculata. Classification (NCBI taxonomy): domain Eukaryota; kingdom Metazoa; phylum Arthropoda; class Chilopoda; order Scutigeromorpha; family Scutigeridae; genus Thereuonema; species Thereuonema tuberculata. Next base: position 34,707,618 of record JAFIDM010008419.1, on the reverse strand, counting down.
TGTGTGAAAGGGTGAAATGCTTTCTGTAGCCAAACCGAGAGACGGAGCCTCGTTGGATTTTGTTGGATTTTGCAATGATCAGGAGGTTTGGGAAACCTGACTTTCTGTCCAGATCATATCCGATCATAGGTGCCACTGATCGGGTGAGAAATAGTGGAAAATTGGAGTCTTATTTATATTGAATCACCATCATCAGATCATCACCATCATGTGACACCCTTTATCGAATGCATTGGATACCTCTATCCAAGTTGGCCAATAGTCACTTATTCACGTGTCAGAGCAGCCTCAATGCTGCAGCGGGATCGTAAAAACTTAATTACCCTGTTTTACAGCAAATAGTGTAATTTTTGATGTATTTGGAATGAGGGGTCATTGTTTTAATTGTTTGTCCGTTTGGTGTATTGTCCCTTTTCACTGAGCTGGGTTATGTTGGGCAGTATCAGACTGAAGAGGGTGTTGAAACCCGAAACGGTGCCGTATCCGATTCCCAGCAAAATATCCAAAATAAGCTCAGTGATTTTTGTTTTTTGTTGTTGTTTAGTTATTGTGCGGTTTTGTATTTGTTTTCTTTGAAGTTTTAACTTGGTCCGCACGTTTATTTTGATTTAATTAGTGTAATATTAAAGATGATTTGTGAAAAACAATATTATTCTTATAACCTAGTTTTCGTATCCTCTACATTCGTTCTAAAAAAAAAATATCCGGTTATAAGGTCATCCTCACAATCATTGTTGAATAAATGATAAATAATTATTAATTCCGTTTTATTAAATTGTATTAAAAGATAAGCTACAAGAATAGCTACGTTAGATTCGACAAATACATGTTAGCTTCAAAACCAGTGTTTGTTACAAACGCAGCCTTGAACTGTGTTTTGTAGCAGAGCCATTTTGACTCAAAAACACCCGAGCTTTGCGCGGGTTACAAAAAAGAGTTGTCTTGATGCTTCCCAGTTGATACAAAATGACGTGATAATTACAAAGTAATTTTATATTATTATTTTGTAACTTGAAAACCCTGTAAAGTATCCTTCAACAAAGTTATCCCCTCCCTGTTTATACCCCTCAGGATGCGACTATCGAAAATTCGTCAGGTTAGTATGTTTTTTACAAAGAACGCTCCTGCGAAATTTAGTGTTCCAACTCAAGGGGTTTCGGAGATGCCATACCCTGCAGGAAAGTTTCTGCCCCCCCGTTTACACCCCTTACGATACGATTGTCGAAAATTCGTCGAATACATATATTTTAGATTTTTACAAAGAACACTCATATCAAATTTCGTGTTTCCAACTAAAGCGGTTTCAGAGATTTCCGTACTCTTCAAGAAAGTTCCTCCCTTCCCCCTTAGTCCGGATCCGGGTTTTTGTTGTTCTTGCATTATTCTGAGATGCACGTGACCTCCGTGCCAAATTTGGTAAAGATCAATTGAGAAATGGCGACGGTGTTTCAAGACAGATAAACAAAAAAACAACACTAGCGCTTATTACATAGATAAAAGATAAATATCTAGTGTAATACGATATATAGGTTTCTGTAACATATTATTCTATCAGATGATACACACATTCAGGAGACATGTTCTTTTTAATTTACTTCATTTAATATCCACTTGTTCATTTGTCGGCGATTCGAAAACCCACCCAACTTCATATAAAGACAGTTGTCATTTTTTAAAAGCCTTGGGAGAATTTTTGTGCGCGCGCGTGCTCGTTAATGTTGTCAAAGCTGCTCTACCATTACAATTTGATTTCTGGTCACTGAGCCGTTAACTCCGAACACGAAACTCAATTCACTGAAAGCATATTTTTACTCTTTATTTACTTCACTTTTACGTTTATCCGTGCGTCGTAAAAACAACGCACTTCTCTTAATGTAGTAATTCCTTCTAAATCCACCCAAAAACTAAAATATCTGTTCGTTTTTGGTTTTTGTCTCGTGGGTTTATATATTTTTTTTGGTATTTAAATGAGAGTTAATTATGGCAACTATAACGTAATGGCAGTATTTTTTGTCCCGTTTTGCTCAAAGGCTGGCTGCTCATGCGCAGTGAGGATGAGAGTCTGCCGTTGACAAAGGAACGCTCTACCTTGACCGTGCATCACAACCAACAAACCTTACAGGATTCCCTTAATTAAATAGGATTAGAGGCAAATAACCTCGAATTATAGCGTGTTTCTTACAATTGTCAGCTGTCGCAATAAACAAGAGTGAAGATATTCATGATTTCTCATCGGTTCCGTTGATAACGTGACGACTTGTGTTAACGAACATTCTCGTAAGCGAGAGTTTTTCTTCATCGTGATGCAGATGAGACACTTTTTTGAATGAAAAGGCAGGGGAGAGAAACGTCTTCCTACTCCAACACATTCACCAACACTATCATAGCCATAAAAGCATTAAATTAAAAAGAAAAAAAAAGGAGTTCTGAAGAGATCTTGTAGTTTGTTGCATTTGTGTGCGTGGGTGGGTTTGTATCTTTAAAAAAAAATAAAAAAAAAAAATTCTTCCTGAAAACAATACGATGGAAAATTTTGCTAATAGGAAGGTTTTTACGTGTGTAATTAGATTCGAAGAAATAATTGAACAAACATAAGTTGCATATAAAATTCAATGTATGTAGAATAAGAAGTTGATAATCCACAACTAGTTTCACCGGCGAGATCTGTCTGGCCTCTTCAGGAATCCCTGAAGAGGCCGGACATACCTCGCCGGCGAAACTAGTTAACCAGAAGTTTTGTCCCTATAGGTAATTCTCTTAGCATCTTTAATTCCTTTTACTGCAGTGCCTTATATTAATTTAGAGATTTCTGAAATGGAATTAACGATCTTAGAGTTATTGATCTTTAAAAATAAAATATATTTTTTTTTTTTAGCAAACCATTTGGAGCTATTGTCATAGCGACCAAAATCGGTAGCTGTTGCGTTTGTCCTGTCCGTCCGTGTCTGTCCTTCCCTACAACTCCCGAACGGAAGATCGAATCGACAAACGGACTTCACCATCGTGTTCAGAGGCCCAAACATCGGCGGAATGGGGTATTTTTAGGGGCCAACGCCCCACAGTGGTTCGGATAATGAATCTGACGGGAAAAAAATATTTCTTTGTATATTGCGGTAAATATACTAAAAAGATGTTATGAACTTAAATTATACACTTAAATTATACATGGCTACTCACGATAAAAAGTAAGAATCATGCATATATATTTATTTATTTGCAAGTTGTATCGTTGCGAAATAATAAAAATAAAAATAATAAAAATAGGATTGAAATTAAAAGCAGTAGAAACATATATTGCAAATGTTTATTACTTAGAAAAAACAAATATTTAATTATCATCATCATCACCATCATGATCATCATTATTGTTTTGACCTTCTTCATCTGCTGAATTACGTAGTAGTCGAAATATATCAGGAGATAAACTTTTAAACCTGCTTCGTTTTCGTTTGACTCGAAGACTGCTAACAAGTGGGTCTGAGGAAATTAGAAGATTGTGCATCACATCTGTGATTGTATCTTTTCGACTAAATTTACGTGTATGATGCTCTCTAGCATTTTTATAGTCTTTATTCCGGGCTTCCTGTGCTTCCTCAGGCATCATTCCAACTGGAAGTACAGCTTCTTTTACCAATTGCGCACCGTGGATAAGTATTTTATGGACATTTTGCGGCATGTAATACCACTTACATTTTTAAACGTATAAATCTGCTGTATCAGAGCAGTATTTTTCGAACTCTCGAATGTTTATAGCGTATCCATATGCGATTGTTTTAAGTATGGTTTCGAATCGCCGGATTAACTCTTGGTCTACTCTGGTGATATCAGACGCTAAAGTTTTGTTTTCAAAAAACCTCCGCGCGGGATTCCCGTCATTTGTCGTACCAAAGCCGGGTTTGGGTATGTCGACAAGAAGCCCCATCTCTTTTCGGAAGCGATTTTGAATATTACTTTTTAGTCTGTTGACATCATCTTTATATTGTCCTAGTATTTTCCATGATTTTATGTCATACCTGTAAGATATATGCAGGATACATTCGAAACATTTGATCCACGCGTTCAGACTAGACAAACCCAGAGCCAAGGCCGTTTCATTTTGGCTTTTTTTGTTAATTTCGGATGGAGTTGCCCCACAATCATGACAATTCTGATTTGACTGTTTCAAGAGCACATTACAAATCTTTCCGTCGATCATAGTGAGTACAAGTTCCTGTTTCACTAAAATTTCACGACCGTCTACTAGTACAGCAATTGGTGATAGTGTAGCTGCTTGTGATTTAATATTTCTGTTTTTGTTAACTCTGGGGTCTCTTTCTTAAGAATGATTTTAATAGGTCGACAGTATTTAGTCGACGAAGGCGAAGGATTTTCCCATAAAATTATCTTCTTATCTTGACCACACCTACTACCAATACTGGAATATGTAGTCATCTGCAGTGGTACTATTGATACAACAAACATAAATGAATCATCAATATCCTCTGTAGTAGTCTTATATAGTTGTTTACACCGACTTTGGCCAGAAGCACCATCACATCCCATTTAAATATAATGTCTAATGTTGAAAGCGTGTCTAGGCCTACACAAGCCAACTGTAACACTTCCAACTGTGCTGACACTAAACGATGTATGGTATGATCAATTAGTGACTGCAGTTCTACCTCTGCAGAGTACTCGTATATTCAATTTTACACGGATAGCATTGCTTTTTTGCGTCCAAAAGCATGTGGTAATTTGGATAAATATCAGCATTGTGTTCTTTGCTCATTAAACTCATGGATATGTATTGACCTTTTGTGAACTTCAACAAAAAAAGCTAATGCTTCGTCCTGTGTTATTTTAATAATTTGTGTATTATTTGTGTATGCTTTTTTTTTTATCTTCGTGGCTCTGTTTGGGGATAAATTGGTAACTTGCTTCACTATTAGTGCCGCATCACAATTTCCCGCAGATCGAAGACCCATTGCAGCTGCAAGAACAATTTCACCAACAGTATTCGCTTCCAACAAGGGTTTCAGTTTTTTTTTTAGGGATTTCTCACCACTCTCTTCGAACAATTTACATGGACAACCAATGTTTTTTCTGTGTTGTGAACTCGATGCTTTTTTAAACACCAATTTCACATCCAACCATTTACTGCTTTTCCGTGAAAATTGTTCTAATATGTAGTGACAGTCAGTCCATCGTTTTTTCAGATTATTACAAAATTTTGCACTTTTTTTTTTCACCTCTTTACGAAAATGTTCATTACAGTCTTATAAACCATATTTATCAAATATAATCACAAATACAGGCTTATCTCCTTTGCAGATTCGCTTCGTTCCGACATACGTCAAAGAGCTCTCTTCTTGAAATTCCTTCCTCCATCACTGAAAATTTAATTAAAAAAAAAAGTTGGTTAAACGTGGTTAAGGAAGAAGCGTAATTTTATGGATAAATAATTAGGCTACAATTTAAGTATGATGCCACATCAGGTTTCCACGGGCTTTGCTATTGCCAGTCCAAAACAACAAAGGAACATACAAAATAAAACAAGGAATAAGGCTTCGATATTACATCAACTAAAAACATAATTATATATTATAAAAGCGTTATTTTGTCTGTCATAAGACTTTACGTTTTTCCAATTTTGTGACCAAACTATAAGAGATAGAGTGGTCATGTAAATGGATAAAATGTAGAGCTTTTTAAGACAAACAAAATGCTACAAAAATCTTTCGAAAAAAGGTTTTGGTTTCCAAGATGGCGCCTTTTAAAGGGTTAAATTTTGACTTTTTCTCATTTTAAACGAAAAGTATAAAAGATGGAAGAGTACATTATATTGAGAAAATGTTGGTATTTGAAAGTTCTATCGAACGATATATCACTTATTCAGAAACGCTTCAGCGTTTGCAAGATACATGCAAAAATGTGAATTTTCGGTATGTGACGCCGACCCGCAATACATCCGCGTTATTCGGAGAAGCCACAACGGGCTGGGAAGTTATATATTCTCCGACGATCGCAACATTAATTTGCTAAATAAATAAAGTTTTTTTTTTGAATGCTATATACGCAAGGGTTCCGGAGCGAAGCGACGGTACCCGGCTAGTGGTAATCATAATAATGTAAAATAACATGTAAAACTCAAGATAATTATCTTAAGTTTTATCACCGAAAACCTCAACTAAATAATATATAAATTACGTTCACACTGATCGAAGTTCTGAGAACTACTGCCGGCCGACGCAAAATGGTACAAGTATATACGAGCAAAGCAATACGTTTCTTCCAGCTCTTACAATAACCTATTGTTTCTTTTGAAAAACTAATTACAGACAATAGCTGCACAACTGTCCAGGCTTGTGATATGTTAGTTATCTTTTGTTTTTTCAACCACAACTTCCATGACTTTTTTCCAGCTAGATTCGTATTTCGAACCTCTGTGCGCCCCCCCCCCCCCATGTTCGAGATATTTGACATTGTTGTCATTGTATTCCGTAACAACTCCCGAACGATCGGATCGGAAAACGGACTTCACCAACACGTTCAAAGGCCCAAACATCAGAGGAATAGGTTTTTTTTAAGGGGTTAATGCTTTCCCACCCCCATCCCCTAAGTGTTCGAGATATTTGGCATTGTTTTCATTAAATTTCTGGCTATTAGCTTAAATGTTAGAAATGCAACCATCTCTTTTTAGTTGTCAGCTGTAGCTTGATTCGCAAGGTTTTGGACTCATCTACTGATGGTTGTCGCTTCGAATCCTTATAGCTGCTTTTGTTTTTTTCTCTTAAACTTTCTTTCTCAATATTCGCTTGGGTTTTTTTAATTTTTTGTTTTTCTTATTTTCCTAACTTTTTATTTTTTTATTTTTTTTTTAACTTATTTTTTATTTTTCCTAACGTTACTGTATTTTCTTTTTTTAATGTTATGGGTCGCCCTTAAATTTACGCTTTAGCACAAAATTATATTCACTTTTTTTTACCAGCGGTTTCATCACTGACATCATTTTCTCCTACGTTCGATCGTCTGAGGTCTCCTTCGATTAATAACCGTTTTCTAATCACTGTTCGTTTTCTATTCTTCTGAGAGAAGCACAATGATGCATTTGTCGTCCACTGCCCACCTGCCCAGGTGAACACCCTCGACGTCCATATTTGTAGAAACGGTAGAGCTGAGAAAGGGAAAAAGGGGCTGGTAGACACTTGTGACGTCATGAGTTAGTGATTCACTCTGAGTGCCTAGGGGGAATGGAAGTGCACTGCTCCACTCAAGAGCTCGTCGAAGGGTGTCCCGAAGTGTACATCCCCTTGGTTCATCCCGAGGGTGACAAATCGGATCCACATGGTTGCATCGGACGCCATTGGAATACGTAAATACACAACACTTATTTACATCAAGTAACTCTTCTGTCACAACAAAAACCCATCTGTCGCAACGAAATCTTGGAGTACGTAATTTACTGTTATTTTAATGAAGAAAACAAAATATTAAACCAATCTTCAAGCAATTTGGTTTTATTCTAAAAATATATAAAAATGAATGTTTCTCTGTTTGTTTGTATGCGTTTCTATACCATTCATCAGATTGCGATTAAACTTTGGTGAGTTGTTGTGCGAAGGTTTCTGAATTAGTAGAACCATTTTACAATATCTGGTGCGCGACGCGTTTCAACAAATGAGTGTACTTCCGGTTTCAACGTTTGCAGTTTCCGGTGCGACTCGCATTTGCAATGACCATCAACAAAGCACAGGGACAACACATGGACAGCTGTATGTGGCCTGCTCACGCGTCGGAAATCCTTCTGATTTATTCGTGTACGCACCAGACGGAAAAGCAAAAAATATTGTGTATCCAAAAGCACTTCAATAAACAGAATTAAAACACAAACACTTTCTTTCTTTGAGTGGCATGCAACGCATGCCGGGTACACCTAGTAATATATATAAATATAAAATTTATAAATATAAATTCGTTGCTACAACTTTCACATAGTAGATGGGAAACAATTTCATCTTTTTGCTGTCAGTGTCGGCATTTAGAATTTTCACTGATATTTTAGTCTTCTTAGCGTTGTTTGCAATGCCTGTTCCTGAGCCGCAAAAATTAGATGTTCTTTTTCTATCTTGAATGGTAGCGAGTTTCAACGATGCCCAAATTAAGTTGCTGTCACTTTTTCCTTCCAAATTTTTCAAATGTTGTCCAAGTAGTGATTTGTTTTTCCAACCATTTAAGCTGTAATCAAATTTCAGCTTCTTGTATTCATAATTACTATTATTATTATTATTATTAGCGACCTAATAGAAAGACAGCATATGTAAGATAGTGTAATTTGTAATTAGGATAAGATCCCCAATGATTTTGATAGATATCGGACCAGTAAATAAAGAATTAGAAGCAACAATCATTCTTTCTTTGTCCGTCCGCCTGTGATCAAAATAAAACAGAAAAATTATTTGTCCTAGGGAGCTGAAACTTTCGTGAAGTGCTTATAAGGAAGATCCTTTTTTATTTTTCGTAAAAATTGGATCAGTAGGTAAGACGCTACGAACATGAATCCGTCATAAAAATAAACGAACTTTTTTTTTTTAACTTATTTGTGTGCTTTATAATGGGGATATTCGCAAGTTGGCGCAAAATTGATCTTATATAATATCGGAAGTAAATGTAGAATAAAGTAGGCAACATACATATATAATATATGTACAGTATGTATATATTTTGACTTGGCCGAGACGAACTTATCTCTATAGTCCGACCACGATAACTTGACGATCGGAAGGAACCCCATGTGATTAAGAAGTATCTATTTTTTTGCCAATCACAAAATAAGCGCGCCTCAAAGCGCAGGCCTTTAAAAATACGTTATATTTAAAATAAATAAATAACACTTATAATATAACAGTTAAATCTTATATTGAAAGCAATAACTAATAGTATAGCATTTCCATTAAACATCATTAAAACTAAATTTTGTTTTGTTTTGTAGCTGTAACGTAACATTCTTCGGAACCTCCTTAGGGAGGCTAGTGCTGACGTCATGGGGCTCTGGAATTTTTCCAATCGTTAAGTTATCGTGGTGGGACTATATCTGATTTGGGAGATCTTAAGTTCTTGGACAGCACAGTAAAGGAAGCTTTCTCAGCTCTTAAACCTGCACAAGAGGCTGAATACCTTGATTTTCAACTCCATTTACGTTAAAGTTGGAAAATTCTGGATTTATTTACATCTTAATTGATGGTATAAATGCATTATATTGCTTTTTCTTTTTAAAATCTCTGGTGCTGATTTTCAAATAAAATCTTGTTTGTTTGTTTGTTTTTTTAATTGGCTTCTACATCGTTCTGTGTTTTCTTTTCACTATTAAAGTATTTTTGATATCATTTTCCTCAGACACGATCGCAGTCTCAATTGACCCATATTACGCAATTCGTTTTTCATTTTGTACGTTCAGAACCAAAAAAAAATAAAAAAACAAAAAAAAAAAAAAAAATATATTATTTTTAAAACATTTCATTTAGTCATTTGATTTTAACTTAGGTATTTATTACTATTCAAAACGATTACTTGCTAGAAAGCTTTAAACTAGCTTGAATTAAGAAGAAAACAATCAACAACCGATGTTTGTTTTGATACAAAAAAAACAAAACAAACAACAATCATCTCTGGCGTCTTCGGTTGAAGTCAGTTTTCGAGGAAAGCCCATCATCTTGTGTTCAATGACTTGGGATTTATGAATCACGTTACAAACACGAACAACATCCTCTTTTCCTTGAAATTGTCGTTTTGCATTTGATCAATGTATCCTGTCAGTAATGAGATTGAAACACTGACTCATTCCAAAAGATGCACTCAATTCAATATTCAAAGCAAGTCTGGTCACGTGTAGTGCAGTATTTTGGGACGAACATGAAATCGCACGAGATAATAATCAGATTGAAAATGTTTTCTAGTGTTTGTAGTTTAATATTTTACTTCACATAGTTCGTTTTAGTTATTCACTTTTCAATTAGAATTCTTTTTTTTTATTACTATTATTTTGTTCTTAATCTCCTGATGAAGAGGAGTAACTTGAGTTCCTGGAAACCAGTTTAATTTTTTTTTTTTAATAAATAGTATTTATATTTATACATACATATACTGGTATATAGATAGATAGATAAATAGAGATAGAGAGATAGATAGATAGATAGCATATATAAAACATATATATATATATATATAGAGAGAGAGAGAGAGAGCCGGATATTGATTTGGGATTTGAAAACGCTAATACCAAAAAAACAAATCACGGTTTCTATGGAGATACTGCCAAATGTTTTGCGAAACTCGAAGAGGTTGCTTTGAGTTTTGCCTGTACGATAGATATGTAATTATGTGCGTTGGCTTATTTAAACTACTGAATTTCAAGACTCACGTTAAAACTTCTTCAGCGCAAGGCATAATTGGCGTGCCAATTTTCGAATATCGGTACGGTAAGACATAAGAAAAAGACCGTAGCAAATATGAATCAAAAAATTGAGATGGAAGGAAAAGAAAATTCATGGATCAACTGAGAAGAAGAATGTCAACAATTCCGCAGAGAAGCAAACTGAAATGGGTGGTTTTACGTGCGTTATGAAGAGTTAAGATCAATGAAGCCAAACACACAACGAAAATTTAAAAATTTAAATGACAAATTAAAAACATACAGTTTCGGTTTGCCAAATTACAAACCTTTTTCACTTGCATTGAAAAAGGTTTGTAATTTGTTGAAAAAGGTTTGTAATTTGGCAAACTGAAACTGTATGTTTTTAATTTGTTATTTAATTTTTTTAATTTTCGTTGTGTATTTGGCTTCATTGATCTTAAGCGAACTTATAGTTTTTGATATATCATTGTCTAGGAATTGAATACCAATTTATTTGCGGTTTGATCTATTGGCCCGATAAATATATTGGAATTAATTATATCCGAATTTAAAGCTTTTAGTAGGTTTTTTCTGGTTTGAAGAACAAACAATTTTTATTTTCCTTGATCAAAGACTGACGAGCCCCACTAAGTTTAAACTTAAAATTATTTTGGATAAAAAAAAAAAAAAAAAAAAAAAAAATAACTTTCCTTAAATTTAGCATCTAATTTCCAGTTCAATTTGTTAGTAAAATTATTATATTTCAAATTGAAGGCATTGCAATTTTGAGCGTATTTAACAAATCATGTACTTCTTGTCTACATAAATAGGTTTTTGAATCGATAAAATTTTAATATGTGTGAAAAAGAGTTATTGAATTAAAAACAACACACAAATTGATTTTACAAACATTTAATAAAAAACTTATCACGTGGAGCGTTTTGGGCTCCTATGCGGACGACTCTCTTCAACACAATATTCCTACAAAGGTTCTGAAACACTAATCCTTGGTTGTATGAATCTTTTGTAGGAAATTTGTAATTGAACATTTTGTAGGAATATTGTGTTGAAGAGGGGCGTCCATGTAGGAACCCGAAAGGCTCCACATTCTAAATATTTTATTTATTGTTTTTAAAATCAATTTGTCAGTTGTTTTTAATTCAATAAGTTTTTTGAATTACTGATATTTTTTGTTAAGATATTTAGTTCTGATCGTAATTCTGCAATAAGAAAATATATTCTCGATAAATTACATTATTTTCTGGTTTGTTTGTTTTCTTTTATTTATTGAATTATTTATTAATAAAATAGCTCTATAATTAAAAGATCATGGCGATAATTTCATTAAATAAATGAAATCCTTTAAAATAATAGAATTAGAATCACGTGCAATTAAATTGATTATGAAATGAAATCATGATTGAACTGATAAATATTATCCATTATAATTATATGTAAATGTAATTATTTAAAGCGTAAATTATAACAAAAATTTAATGAAATAAATTACAATTCGATTGAATTTCGATTAAAGATATCTAACAATCCGATTACTAAAATATATTTTTAATATTTTATTAAAATTTATAATTTTTAATTGAGTGCATCCTTAATTTATTAGCAGTATTTATTTTGATTACAAATCGTCATCCAATTTAGGCTAATTTAGTCACTGAGTTCAAAATCCTGGGAATCATGAGGAAGATTCGAGAATCTATGGTTCGTCAAATTTAAAGACTGTGTTTGACATTGACATCCGGTCATTCTTTTTTATCTGTCAAAGTTATGGATTTACAGTGATAGTTCATATTTTTGTCTGATTATAAAATATATCTTCCTTTATTTCAATTCAAATTGTAGTGTTGGGATTTACATTCACATTAAAATATTATTCTCGGACTAAACTGTAAATCTCCAGAGATGGGAGAAGTTTCAGTGTTGTATTATTTAAAAAAAATTAAACCGCGTTACGTTTTATTTTTTAAGTAGGACTTTATTTAAAAAACCAATATCTAGTCGCTCTCTAGATGGCGCCTTCTTTCCTATTAATTTTTAATTGAAAAACTATTTTAAAATTACAGATTTTTTTTTTTTAACTAAATAAAAAAAAAAATCTGTCATCTATTAGAAAAGCAAAAACATTATTATTTTTTTTTTTTTCGTTCTTGGCTTTAGATGTTACGTGGTCATTATTAAAAACTCAAATGGCAATTTTGATCAGTTTTTGTTTTAAATACATGCTGATATGACAGCTGTCACAATACAATCTAACAAAATGATGTCGAATGACGTTAAGGACACCTAAGCGCTACTATAGAGCCAACCCAATACTTCAACTTTTTACAACTTTAAAATGATTAAAAAAAAAATCCTACGTAATTGTAGCTTAATTACAATAGGATTAAAGCCAAATAGAATAGGATTATAAAAAGAAAGGTATATCCTAAAAATTAACAGTTTTCCCAGTTTTGCCAGGAACCGAAAAATTTTGTATTTGTTTTTCTTCGAAAACCAATGCTTTGAAAATTTTCCGTTTTTAGTGATTCCTATTTCCAAAAGGTAATATTTCCTATTTCAAATAACATTTAGAAAACGTTAGAGGTTAAATCGAAGACTATAAAACAGTTCCTTGGTTGATTTGATAAAGGAATGATGACTCCCAAATGTAAGAATCCCTGATTTAGACAACCTCGGGACTCAATCGTGGCCAGGTAGTTCCCTGTCAGTGATCTGCAGATTTTGTTGTGTTAAGCCTATGGGGATGCTTTTGTAATAGTTAGTTAGTTTGTCGATTGTTAGACGCTAAGGGTTAAGTACTTTAACCAAACAGATTTTTGTTTATAAGACGGAGATCTTTTGAGACGTTGTTCAACCATTCTGATGAATGAACGGATCAAAGAAACAGAGAAATTCCACAGCATTCGCAAAGAAGAAAGAAGCAGGATGAAGGGATGATCAGAATCAACGAACTGCAAACAGAAATCGAACATTAGGATATGGAGTTTATTTATTTATTTATTTATTTATTTATTTATTTATTTATTTATTTATTTATTATATATTTATTACTATTTTTTTAACATAGCGATTTTTTTGTACCTTAGGGGTCGTCCATTAATCACTTGCAATTTCCCCCATCCACCCCTGGTGATACGTGGTGAGATTTTAGACTATCCCCCTCCCCAATCCAAAACATCACATGTATTATTTTTGGTGCAAAGTATCTTAAAATTTTCAGAATATTATCTTTAAATAAAGGTGTAATCTAATTTAATTCTGGAAAATTAAGCACGGTGATAAAAATGTCCAGATAGACATTAAGGTTGCAGGTTTTTCTGACCTGCATAAAAAGAATAAAGGAAAGATGTAATCATGCAACCGCTTTTCGGTTTAGAAATAGCGCGTTCAACGAAAAAATAAATACACGTGATATCTCACTACACCCCCTCACCCCCTGTGATACTTCGTGATTTTTTCCGACCCCCCCCCTCCTTTCGAGCCTCACGTGATTAATGGACGATCTCTTACTTTTACAAGACATTTTTAGAACAAGTGAATATAAGTTTGTTCTAAAGCATAAACTTAAGGGCGACCCTTAATAATGATAAAAAAATTAAAATAATAATACATAAAGGAAGTACATTAACATAAGGAAAAAATAAAAAAAAAGTTAGGAAAAAACGTTAGGAAAATAAGAAAAAATGGTTGCATTTCTAACATTTAAGCTAATAGAAGAAATCCAATGCAAATATCTCGAACATGGGGGGAAGGGGCATTGGCCCCTGAAAATATCCCACTCCTACGGTGTTTGGGCCTCTGAACATGAAGGTGAAGTCCGTTTGTCGATCCGACCTTCCGTTCGATAGTGGTTAGGCGTGGACGGACGGACAGGACAATTATATTTCTGCGAATTCCTTTTTACTTCTCAAAGTTATTGAGAATTTTAAAATTAATCCACTGTTTCCAGGTAAAATATTAAAAGTCGGGTCATCAGAAAAGCGTGTAAGTTTGATTAGTTAATCCAGATTAGTTAATTCATTTCTGGTTAGTGGTGTAAATCAGTGATATTCAACCTAGGGTACGAGAAAAATATTTGAAGAAGAAAAAATATCTTTGTCAAAACACTATCATGAGTTACCTTATTTTTCATTTTTTAAATTATGTTAAGTAAATAAAATATTTCATAGATCAATTTTGATTTGCTAAAACAACCTTTATTTATTCGTGTGATTTTGATACAATACAGATATACCTTTGTTTATTTAAAAAAAAAATTTACGATAAGAAACAAGTAGTAT
>JAFIDM010008419.1:34618204-34692551 GCA_023159025.1 Thereuonema tuberculata | reverse complement strand
ATTCACAATTATGTACGGATACGACAATCGCAGTGCATTGATAGGTGGAAAAAAAATGCATTGGTTCAACTTACGAACACATTGACATCTCGTTTTGTTATTTGCAGTTATGTAAGGATACGACAATCGCAGTGCATTGGTAGATGAAAACAATGCATTGATTCGATTTACGAACACATTGGCATTTCGTTATGTTATTCACAGTTATATACGGATACGACAATCGCAGTGCATTGATAGGTGGAAAAAATGCATTGATTCGACTTACGAACAAGCTCGGAACCGTTTCAAGTCCGAGGATTGACTGTATTCTTCATTCTCCTGTATCAAGAACCGAAATAAAATGACGATTGAAGCATTTTATTGACATTTCGAATTTCGGAAACAGGGATGGCGTGAACTGAAAACAAAAGAAAAGAAAAAACTACCTATTAATGGGAATTAACATAATACTTATGTTATGTCTGGTAGGTTCTCATTAGAATTAGATAGGAAAGTGGAATGCGGGATCAACTCCCCTTTTTACAATTAAATCTAATGTAATTGATTATTTACAAAAAGATGGATGGAATAAAGATTCTATATAATCATTATATTAAGATTATTTAAATATATATACAGGGTATATCTGAAATGTGCTGCCAAACTTAAAGATTGTATTCAATCATGCAAAACAACGAATAAATGTCATATAAACATGGGTCTGGAAATGCGTTATTTGCAAGATATGAACGATGAAACGATATAGAGGTGTTGGCATTTACGTCATATCGTAGAGTCATTAAATTGCTCCTCAGTAATCGTGACATGGCCTACTCGTTCCCCTGATCTTAAATCCTCGAAAATTCCACAAATAGCTCAGTTAATTATTGGAGAATTTTAGGCCACCACACATCTCAATTAACAATAAAATATATGTACAATTAA
The DNA here is from genome assembly GCA_023159025.1 of Thereuonema tuberculata. Classification (NCBI taxonomy): domain Eukaryota; kingdom Metazoa; phylum Arthropoda; class Chilopoda; order Scutigeromorpha; family Scutigeridae; genus Thereuonema; species Thereuonema tuberculata. The sequence continues at coordinate 34,691,624 of JAFIDM010008419.1, read as the reverse complement.
AATACGAGTACTTTCGAAATGTCCAACATTCCTTTGTCAAGTGATAAAGACATGTTGGAAATTTCGAAAGTACTCATATTTTAATTTACATATATTTTATTTTTAATTGAAATGTATTGTGGCCTGAAATTCTCCAATAATTCAACTTACACACGCTAATTACTTTCAATCTTTAAGTGTGTGCGTTTTTATCTTTATTTTTCTTTAATAATATGTAACGTTGGTTTTTTTCTTGGTAATCTTACCTCCCTCCATCAATTGATCATTTATTTCTACGCTTCTGTCCAAGAACTTGGAATTAATAGCTATTAATTATTTCACCTTTGCTTAAACTATGGTAGTTGTGACTTACGTTATAAGACTAACTTCGGAGATGACTACCAAGAGTGCATCTATGATGCATGTCTAAGATTGATAAAGTTAAACTAACAATGTATAGGAATAATTATTCTGTTTTAATATAAACCTAGACCAATTTTCATAGATGGAACGGGATTAATACGTTGAAATAATCTCTCTCTGTTTTCGGTATATTTTCAAAAATTAGTTAATCCATCACTACAACTATTACACTAATTATACTAATTCTCTAAATGTTTTATATATGTGTATACAGGCTACTTAGGCATAGATTATAATAACTTACAATTATAAATATTATAATAATAATTATAATTATAATAACTTATATATTTTTTTATAATATATATTTTTTAAATATTATTTTTTTTCTTTCTACTTCACAGAATCTTCTCTTAAATTTGAAATAACGATATTTCTTTTTTAATAATTAGCATATCTTAATTAAAGGATGTTGTAATATTTTGTTTTGTAAATGTTTTTCCTCTTGTTCTTCGTGTTTCTTATCAGCAAATGGCATAAGGAATCTTAAAAAAAAAATCCTGTTTGGAGTAGCCTCAGCAAATATTGTTTAATAATCTCTTACTTTTTTTTAGATAACATCAATGCGCAGGCGCCGTGAACTCCTGTTTCCTGCTTCCGCCGATAGATGGCGCTGGCCGTCAGAGGTCATCTTTTCGCCAGGTGAGACGCGCAGAGCCGATGTCCCTGGCAGTCGTGTCTGAGCCCAACGCCGTTCAACATGGCGCGCGAGTGAGTGTCGATACGGATAACTGAAGGATTTGTCATCAACTGGGATTTTTTAAAGTGATTTGGCGCTCTCCAACCCGTCCGCTTTTCAGACTACATGCATTGCTAAGTGAACACAATAACCATGTTTTTTCGGCTACGGCTCTGGTGGGGTCTGGTGTTGATTGCCGCCGTCGGGACAGAGGCAAGGCAGGGATCGGCAGGTAAGAACACCCACCTTTACATATTTACTCTTTTTTTTTTTCTTTAACCACTGGTTAAAACACCGTATGCTGCAGAATTGCCTCGAAAACTTTGCCAGATGTGAAGGTGAGAACGTAAAAAAAAATCTTCACTGTGTACACCTGACTTTTTAAGACGCGAAAACTTGTCTTCAACTATATTCGAGTCGCAATCGAGGTCATGCCGCTTTCACCCTTGCATTACCACCTTGAACAAGCGCGCGACTTAATTACAGGTGAGTTATAAATAAACAGGCGACAAAACAGAAGATGCCTCCACATTTACAGGGTCGCGACCGTCTGTTTAGATTTTAGTTATAGGTTACGGGGTGGAACCCGTCCAAAAATTACCAAAAAAGAAAAACGCTAACTACCTAAGTGTTGGATTCAAGCAGTATATTAATAAATTAAAACAAAACAAAAAAATGTAAATCGAGTGAGAGAAACTAATTTTTACACCCTTTTTATTATTTGTACAGAACTTAATTCCTTTATATCCCTCCTAATTTATGTTCCCGAATTTAAAAATTCACCTCTATTCCTGTTATTTGACAACAGTGAAATCTGTTGTGTTAAAAACACAGAAAAAGATTTTTCTCTTCATGTCTTCAACAAAAAAATAAGATGAAAGAAAGAGGAAGATGGGATGAATGATCTAGAATGAGATTCTAAATTTTATTAGTCTGCCTTAGGAGATTAATTCCTTTTCTCCTACAACTGTATTTTCTAGTTTTCCTTGATCTATTTTTTTTCCGTTTAAATTTTACTTTCTGACCCCAATCTGTTCTTTTCGTTTTAATTGCCGTGAATGACACATCTTTGCAGTAAAATTAGAGCGTACGGTACCCTTTACAAACCCAGGTGTTTGAATTTTTTTCGAAAAAAATTTAATCTACACTATAATTATCTTTTAGTAAATAATTGTTACTGTTTTATCGAGAAAGAACGTGATTTCATTTTTTATTATTTTTTCATTTAAATTTGAAATCCAGCTATAATTCAATTGAAGTGAAAAAACGTGATTTCATTTTGTTCTTAATTTTTAATTTAAATTTGGAATCCAGCTGTAATTTAATTGAAGTGCAAAAAAGTAATTTTATTTTGTTGTATTTAATTTTAAATTTGGAATCTGGCTCTAATTCAATTGAAATGATTTGATTGTATTAGCAGTCAATAAGAAAATGAAATTAATTTTTATTAAATTTGATTTAATAAAAACGACTTTCATTCAGTTATTTATATAGATAATTAATATAAACTATATTGAAGTTTTATTTGATAAAGTAAAATTTAAATATTATTTTCTGTAATCATTGACGAGTTAGTATCAAAATTCCAATGTAATAAGGTTATTTAACACAATTACTCAATAAAATTATTGATGCGATAATTTATAATTAATTCTCTTAACAATTGGAAGATTTTTTAAGAGAATATAATTAAAAAATATAAACATTGCGAGTTTAGTGGTCGTATCCTGTCCTCGCTATTGTATGTTTTAAAAATAATAAAAACAAATTAATAATAATAATAATAATAAATATATAAATTAAATTAGAATTCTTTGTATTAGAAATTTTATGATTTTGAAAAAAAAAACTGAAGAGAAAAATATTAAAAAAAAAAAATAACCTAGTAAAAATAAGTTTTATTAATAAATTTTGTTAAAAAGAGACGTTTCTTTTATAAGTTTTATTTTAGATTTAGATATTTTTTTTTTTTTCATTTTTTTCTTAATAATCGGACAATAGCAGTCCTTTAAAATCCAGCTATTTTTTTTTTTTTTTTTAAAAAGAACCCGTTTTGTGTTTTATTTTGAAAGATACTTAGTTACCTTAAAACAGCTGTTGTTGGCTGTCGGGGGAGGAATGACTCCTTCGGGTCTTTGATGTTTCCTGCCTTTGTGAAGTCAATTTCCTTCGTAACGGAGACGGTGACATTACGACGACGACCGCTAAAGTAAAAACTCCCCAATGACCCCTGATGGAAAAAAAAAAAATAGCCCTAGGGATCATTTAGGGAAAGTAATGGGGGCTTTCAAAACTTCCTTACTTCCAGAAAGAAGAAAAAAAAAATGAGAAGGCGAAAATCTTAACTCACATCAGTTTTGGAGAACAATTTAATGCCGTCAAGTTCAAGAAAGATCTCACGGGAGAAGCAATTCATTTGTACACAATGGGATTATCATTTTTCATTTTCTCCCTCCCTCTTGTAATGTTCCAGAACCATCGAAGGGTTGAATAATTATTCGTAATATGATAAATCCTGGAAAAGTGTTCACATTAAAAAAGGATAATTCGTTTCTATTTTGAAAGATTGATTCTGCGAAAATGTGGTAATTTACGCAAATATAATTTATTAGATTAATCAGATAATTAAATTGTAGATCTGAATTTTACTTTCTTGTTATTCTATTTTTGTAATATAATTTTGTAAATCGCCGTTGAAACGTTTGTCACAGCCACGTTTAACGAGAGTTAATCAGAGTTAATTACTCAATAATGAAATGCATAACAATGATTATTTACGATATATTGTTGAATAATGAAGAAAATGAACGTACATTTTATTTACATAGAGAATTAAATTAGAATTCAGTTATGTAATAATGAATTTTAATCAAAACTGTTGTTGCAGTGACCTAATAGGAAAAAAAGTATGCATCAGTATTATTTTATTAATAATACTGATGCACACTTTTTCCTATTAGGTCAACAATAATTTTGATTAAAATTCATTATAATTATAATAATAGTAAAAAAAAAAAAAGAAAGATTTTTTAATACTGTAAAATTAAAAAACAAATTTGGGACTGAATTATCAAAGGATTTTAGTTAAGGAATAATGAATAAAATTCTACAAATTTTCTTTTTCTTTTTCGAAGAACTGTTGTAAATTAACAATAATAAATAATTTTTTTTTTAGTTTAATTTCAGTTCGTTTTTAGATATTACCCATAAACTGAATGTCCTTCTGTTCTTTTGTTAAGCCTCTTAATAACTCTTCTCCTTCGATTGAAAACAGATGATCGAGTTTTCCCATGTTTAAGTAATGAGTCGATTGTGTAAAACCATTTGACGCTTTCAATTGAAAGGCCGTAAAAAAAAATTGACAAAGTTTACTTTGAACTGGGAACTGAAATGGCTTCCCAAATTCCTGTGACATCAACCCGATCATTACGTGAGCGGACCCAACGTGCAACAGGTTTGCAACGGCAGCAAAGGCGGGGACATCGCTTCCAACCCAGCCCTTGCTATTGTAAATGGCCTTTTTAGTGCGAAACAACTGTTACTCAAACTTAAAATAAACCAGCCATTGATCAAAGAGAGAGTATAAGGATTTTTTTTTCCATTCAATTCAGATTATAGGCTTTGTTACGTATTCTCTTCTCTGAGACAAAGTTAATATTTTTTTTTTTAACAAAATAAGACCTTAAAGAACTAACAAAAAAAAAAAAAATCTGTTGCTATATAAATCTTAAATCCGATTTTGTTTAATTGAATTCGCCATGAATTAGTTAGGTTTATATTATTTTTTTAATTTTTTCTTTAATAATTAATTGAACTTGCATTTAACTTGTGTCAAATTAAAAGGTATTAAATAAAAGCACAAACACTCTCCATAAAATTTTTAGATTTAAATTTTATTGTGTGTTTGTGCTTTTATTTAATAATTTAATGTACTTTCGTCGATATATTTAATGGAATTAATATAATCAAATAATAATTATTAGATTAGATCATTGCATAATGAGAATTAAATGTTAACTAACAAAATTTCAACCAACTCATTGTTTAATTAAATTCTTTAATTTAATCTGTATAATGAATTTACACAACAATGTGCAGTTCAATAATTTGTTGTTTCTTAAAATAAGACTGAAATTAAGACTGAAATCACTTAATTAAAATATCAAAATAAGCAAAGATGATATCAGAAATTATGTCGTAACAAATTAAAATACTTTATTAAATCGTTAAAAATAAGAATATTCTTGAATAGGTGGTCAACAAATGAACTCAACCTCGGAACGAGAATAAACATTATTATAAACTGCAAATACAATTAAATTCATATTTAATTGTATTATAGTATTAAAACTTCATTATATTAATAGTGAAATTGACAGAAAGGAGAAACTGTATTGGAATGACTTCACAAAACATATAAAATGGAAAAAAGCAACATTCTCACCATATAAGATACGTAGATAGATTCTCTGTTTTTCATGTTCTATAGATAAGGATCATCCTTCAGTGTTTGTTGAAATAAAAATTATTAGACCTAATTCAGTCACAGACAATATCGAGTTCCAAAACATTTAGAATAAAAATTTCGAAATATTTCAGTGAAGGTGGAACGATATCTTCAAAATACGGCTCGGTTAGCCGATTGAATTAAAGAATTAAAAAGGAAATTCGTTGGAAAATGTTGTGATTATGAATGAATATCAATCAATAGCTGAAGCTGAAGATTGATAACAAGCCTGAAACACTTACACTAGAATGCCTTCAATTACAACAGAGTCAAGTTTACAGGATTTTAATTTATTTATTTTTGTAATTTTTTTTTTGAAATTATTAATAATTGTTTCACATTCAGTTAAATTTGAACATAATCATTTCGGGATTGTATGTGTTAGTTCCAATTTTAAAATTTAAAACTTTTTTTGGTATCATATTTTCTATTAGAAATACAATTTAAAAAATTAAAAATTGTGATAGCGTTGTTTATTAATAAGCCTAAGTGACGAATTGAGAAGCTTCCTCTCCGGGAGTTAGTTTGATACTCTAGAGTTCAGATCGACAGTGCCCTTCACGGATGGGTTGCTGAATTTCTCTCATGACTGCATAAGTTTTTGAACACATCATAGTTTCGCAGCTTTTTCTATTTTTTTTTTTTAACTTTCTCTTTCTCTCTATAGACGTTTGTTCGCGTCACAGATCGGAATAACTTCTCTCGTGGATTTCCTCACTCGGATTTTCCTTTTTTTGCTAGAATTGGGAAGAATTTGGAGGATAACAATAAAAAAAAAAAAAATATTTTTCTTCAAAAATATTTTGTGTTTTTTTTTTTTTTTTTTTTTTTCAAGCAGAAATAGGAAACAAATATCAAAATAGTGGAATATTCATTAGTATTACATAATTTACATAAATTACGATTACATTTACATAATACATTATTACGTAATTTTTATGTAATTTTTATATTATGTTATTTCTTGAAGTAATTAAATTGATATATTTACTTTTTTTTTTTTTAGACTGAAATGCAGAATCATTTATTTTTACCAAAAAAGGGAGGAGGGGATTATATTTTAGACTTATTTCTCTGAATATCAGTTTGTATTTCGTAGAATAGGTCTAACCATAAACCAAAGTTTTGAACTAAATTAAAAAAAAATTAAGTTTTTAAAATCCTCAAATAAATACTGAAAATTTTACTAAAACAAGATAAACATACTTCAAAAAAAAAAAAAAAAAAGATCTGATATATGATTGTACATACTACTATGTAAAAGCTTTGTCCTGTTTCTCCGAAATAAGCTTAATTGAGAAGTAGCAGTTCTATCTTTGAAGGGTTATTAAATCCATTGCTTTATTTAGCATTTTTTTTTTTTTTAAGTCTAGGTTTTTTTTATATTAATGTAATGTTTCAATTTTCCATTTTTCATTTTATTCGAATCCAGGAGTGTTTCCAGGGATTAAAGCGGTTAATTTTACTATATATGTTTTGAAATTCTTCAAAAGATATATTGAAATACACTGAATTGCATTGAAATACACTGAAGCTCGCATTGAAATACACTGAAGCTCAGTTATAACGCGATCTTTCGGATCTAAGATCTCGAAGATCGCGATATAACCGAACTTTTATTACTTCGCGATGTCAAATGTCGTATATCGCACCCTATTATCGCTCACACGATTCCAAATCGATTTAAAATGGTCATTTTGCGATTACCTACATCATTCAGAGCGATGTGAGAGAATTTTATATTTATAAATACATAAATCATTACCTTTTCAGCACTTTGATGGGTTATATTAGCCAAAATCGATTTGGCGCCGCCATCTTGGCATCTTGTACAATCGACGGGTCACGTGGATCGAAACTAGGCACGCCTATTAGATTACATGGGCCTCTTTATTGGCTGTCATTTGCAGAAAAGTAGATCTCGATATTCATTTTGGTTAAACGAAAAATTCCGCGATTCTGCTATTTTTTTTAAAAAATATATTGTATTTGACGCATTTTCGTGACATTAGGGTGGGTATAGAGTCTCAATTACTGTAAATAATAAGGAAAAAAGCATATTAATTTACACCTTTGGTTTGATTTTAGGCGAAAAAACGGGAAATTTTGCAATTTTACAATTATACACCTTTTCCAAAATAGAAGGGGACCAAGACCAAATCGCGTTATATCCGAATTCACGATATAAACAACCGCGTTATAACCGAGCTTCAGTGTATGTGTATTAACGTAATATTTCTCGTTACATCTCTTCTTCACAATATCACTCTAGTTAGAAAAAAGCTGCACATTTATAGTGGACATATCAGCATTACTGCTTCTTAATTTCTTTCACCCCATTACCTTAGTCGAGAAATTCAGTTTAGAAAATTCAAGATAAAATTAAAATTTGATGTGAACGAGGAAAAATAAAGATATTACAAAAAAAGTAAAAAAAAAATGAAAGATAGGTTTCTTGAACAATAAAAAAAATGTAATAAATAAAATAGAAAAAAAAAATAGAACAAAAACAAACTCCTTTAGTTGTGTTGATTTGCGTGAAGTGCGTGAGAGAACGTGTTCTTCGACCTGTGAGTAAACGTCCCTTTTGCCTTTGAGGCCTCTTTTAGACGTTCGGCTGCTGCGGTCTACGAGAGACCTGAATTCATTACTCATTCCCAGTAATAATTATTACGTTTAAGTAAAGCTAATTAAGTAATTTTCTTTGAAAAAAAAAATAAATAAATTAAATTGGGAATCCGGTACAACTGAATAAAACAAAAACAAAAAATCGACCGAAGCACCGTTTTGTGTAATAACGGGTTAAAACACTATTATTCAGAACGAAGTCGGCTTTACACGCAGTTCTGCTTCTCTGGGAAATATTAATAGTTTCGTAACAACCTTAAAATCTTGCCTTTTTTTTTTTTCTTCTTCCCTGGTGTTTCGTAATTTGTCATTCTTTAACTGCATGTGGGAGAATGAATTCTGTTTGTTTTTAGGTGCGTAGGAATACGGTGCCTTTTAAAGATTATTATGATTCTGAGTCTGCTTCTCTATCGCCTTTAATATCCAATATAGAATTGTATTTTTTATTATTATACCTAGCAAACCTGTCAAATTAAATTTTTGGTAATCCCGTGACCTTGGATTCCGAGGTCATTTTTCTCAGTCACGTGACCTTAGATCGCGACCGGAACTACCTGTAAAAAGTTCATCTTTATGAGAGGAACAACTTGTCTACACATTTTTGTCATCAAAAATGAACGGTTTAGCCTTTGACCTTACATCACGTGACTTCCGGTTGACGCACGTAAATAAAAATAAAAAGTAGCCATCCTCAATAGTAGACCTAACATTTGATACCTTATTTGTACTTCTGTGTCTTATGGTTTCGAAGGAGACAGGCACAGAAAAGATCAATGTTTTCTTTTATATATATAGATTTTTTCATCATCCATAGTTTTATTACTGCACTTGAACACGTTTCTTTGTTTGAACGCGCTTCACGCTAAAACGGTTGGACGGGTTTCGATAAAATGTGATATTTATCTTATTTACGGGCCAATTTAAAACATAGACATAATTATTTTGGTCTTCGCCCCTAAAAAAAAGACACCCGAAATCTATCAATAAAAATGACTGGACTGATTTCATTGATGGGAAGCTTATTTCTAATCTAATTTAAACTATGACCATGATTAGTTTGGTCTTTAATTCAGTCCTCAAAAGTGACCCCTCCACTGCTGCGTGATCAGTCGCCATTTTGAGTGGATAAAATTGTATTTTATTATTACTACTGTTATTTTTTAATTTTCGCCTTTTACTCCATAAATCGAAATTAATGTGCCCCTTTGTAATCAAACTATTTCAACAGCTGCGAAATTTGCACTAGGAAGCTGAAAATTTAATAGTCGTTTTAAGTTGTGCATTTTTCAGCTCTGTATTGATTTTGGTACATCTTGTACCAATTGGAATACCTGTAAAAAACATTAATAACTGTCCATCTCAGGAAACTCCAACATCATTGATATCCTTAGCCTAACCCAATCGGTAGGTCCCCATTGATTCTGGTATAAGAGGACCCACAGTTATTGATGCTAAGTCATTGTTTTGTCGTTATTTGAAAAAGGGCAAATTGGCAACGTTGATCTGCTTGTCTGCGTAAAACTTTCGATTTTTGTTGTTGTTGATTGGAATTAAATTTCATCTATTTTTTTCAGCAATTCTCAGCATTACGATTAATTAAAATAGTTAATTGAACACAATTTTTGATTGAATTACAATTTCTGTAAAAATCCGGCAGCTTTCATGAAATTTGGTATGTTATTTCGTTAGTCTCCTACCTCAAGCGTACGTGGGCCCTTGCGGTAGCGGGAGGTAAGGCTCCCGGCGTTTCATGACCAACGGAATTAAGTTGGGTGGTCAGCCCGACGCCTGCCTGTCTCTAAGCCCCCGAAAAGAAGCCCTGTGCCCGTCCAGCAGAGGGACGGGTGGACCTTGGGACGTATCTGAAGGAGAATACAGCTTGGAAAAAAAAAACATTCCCGACTTCCGTCCGATTCAGTTCCGGCTTCTCCAGCTCGTTCAAGAGCATTACCAATTCGTACAGGACCGACGTTATTTTTTATTATTCGTGGAAAATCACACAGACCTCGCCGTTTACTGGTGGCTACTTCTAGCTGACGAAGGCCGCGCGGTTGGCGATGTCGCTAAGACACTGGCCTTTCACCTCTGAGTACCGGGTTCTCATGTGGGTTTCGTTGATGGTGGCAATCCGAGCTGGGCAGGTTTTCCCGGGGTTCTCCCGTTTCCCCTGCATTGCTCACACCATCCTTTCTCAGTCTTTCTCTCCATCTGTCCTTATTTCCGTGGGATAGTACAAAAGATCTTTCAGGTCGACGTGCTCGGCAGTCATGCCACCCACTTTCAATTAATCTAATCTAGCTGACGATCGCCAAAGAGCGTAAAACAGCTGTTCTAGGATTTTACTAGTAAACAGCTGGTCTCGCCCATTGACTGTTACATATTATTACTTTTGATCGTATTATTTAGACCAACATATAGTAATTTATTATATCACTATTATTATTGTAGATAGAATATACAAATTTCCTTTTTGTTATTCACAATCTTGACAGCACGCGCCCCTAATTATATGTTCTACATCTCCTGATGTAGAATTGCCGGGTTTAATTGTCATCTCAGTTGACTAGCAAAGAAAAACACTTAAGCTATTTTCTGACAGTGCAGTCCAGTTAATACGTTTCGTTACTCATAATCCCGGTCCCTCCCTTGTGTTAAATCTGTTATAACTGCCGTGAAAACGTTGCGCGCTGAATGCATAACTGAACTGAATCTCATAATAATAATAATGAGTTCGCTGTTAATATGTTTCATTAACAGGCCGTATTTTTTTTCTTTCTTCTTTTCCTTTAACTCCGTCTTTTGATTGTGGCTCTTCTCACTCGAAAAGTATTTCTTCAATATTTGCTGCTTTTGTTGTTGTTGCAAGTGCTTTGAACCGGAAGTGCAGGCAGTGGAACGAACTGTGCTATTCAAATATCGAGGTAAATCTTTGGCTATCAATGAAAGACTGGCTTTTTTTTTTAACACGGTCTAAGTTTAAAAAAAAAATACCAAAAATTTTTATTTTTTTTTCAGAAAAATTATAGGAAAATAAAATATAAAAAAAAATATGTTAAATTATTCAGTCCCGTTTCATATCTCATTTTCAAGGTAGGTTTAAAAATAAAAATTGAAGAAAGAACTCGAAGAACTTATAGCCTACTTTCCATAAAATATAATTTAAGGTTTTTTTTTGTTAGTTCTGAAAAACAATAAAAAACGAAAAGTTAACGTTTACTTTTCAAATTTTATTATCTGCTGATAATAAAATTTTAAGTAAATAATGTGAATTTAATTAGAATAATAAATAATTAGAATAAAAAAAATTACTTTTTTTCCAGAAAATTGAAAATTTAATAATGTTTATTAATTTTGAATTTTCTGGAAAAAAAAGTAATCAAATTCGCATTATTTAATAATATTAAATCGGGCGCTGTTAAATGAAATACTTAAACATTATTAAAATTCATTGTTTTACAACAATAAAGTATAAAATGAATTAAGATAGAAATCCATTGTTTAGACTCCAATGCTTTTTCTATAGGAGTTTTTGCCGCTTTCTCGCGCTAATTTCTTGAGGAGGAATCACTTGAAAATAATTAAACAAATTTTAATTTCCTAATAAAATAAGTGAATTCAAATAATACGCCTTTTTGAGTCGAGCTGATACTCTGGGACGACCGTTTCGAGCTTGTTGGGCTCTCCTCAGCCAGAGCGAATCAGCTAGTGCAAGACTCAAAAAGCGTATGAGGGGAAGAATTTTTTTTTTTTTGTAAGAATTTGTATTTCACATTTTCTTTGAGTTTTTTATTTTCTTGTTTTTAGTCATTGAGGGGTCACTGTTTACATCGTGAAATAAGTGAATTATTATTATCATAAATTAGGCTTTATTTATTCTGCACTTAAAAGTCTTCGTATTTCTACCAAATTATTTATTAAACCCTTCGTCCGTTTGTTTGTAAACTATTTCGTAACAAGCCAGCTCACTCAATTAGAATAAGCAGCTGCTTTGTTGGTAAGGAATTGACGTCATCAGCTCTCGCGGCCATCAGAGAGAGAATCGAATCCACTCTAAATTAACTTAAAAACTGAATGAGTTACTTATTGATTTATTTATTTATTTATTTATTGAAATACAGTACTAAAATACAGTAATAAAAAAATTGAAATATTCGGAACTGTAATTACTTTTTGTACGATTGTTGTACGGCTAAGAATGCTCTAAATTAACCATTTCTAACTGATTATCGTAATAATTAGAGCCCGGAGAATTAGACGTTAAAACCTCGTATCTCGAAGCATATAGTTACAACTTTAAAAGGTATGACATAATTACATATGACATAATTTTTAGAATTATAATATTTTTTTTTTTAATTTATCTAACAATCAAACAAAAAAAGCCGATTTTTAATCCTGTATTTCGGGAACTGGTGCTTAAATATGAAATATCTAAATATGAGGACATATGCTCACATTTAAGAATTTAAAATATAAATAAAAAAATATAACCAAACTTTTCAAAAACGTCAAAATTTGCAAATTTCAAACACACACACACACACACACACACACACACACACACACACACAAAATAGAATAGTTGAAAACGTATCATATAAACTTAAAATTGGAAAGGACACATACAACGTTTCATGAAAATCCTAAGTAATATTAAACAATGATTTATAAAATTACTATAAAGTGGAAGCTGATATCTATTACGTTATTTACCACCTGACATTACTCTATTATCAGTATTTTAAATAGTGGTTTGTATGAAATTGCTCAAATTCCATAAGGTGTCGATTGCTTATATCAGTTTCAGATCAATTCTGGAACATTCTCTATAGCATTTCTTCTTCCACGAATATTTAAAAAAGAAACACGATTTAAAAAAACAAAACAAAAAAAAACAAACCATAGTATGTATTGTTTACGCGATCATTTCAAAGTTAAAAAAAAAATACATGGATATTTATCGTTGTACTGATCAGCAACACAAAAAAGAATGTTTTTTTGTTTTTTGTCGACATCCGGGGAGTTGTCTTTCCATTGGTCTGTGAAGCATTGCCGGTGTCAATGAGGAATTTCACTCAACTGACCACCGGATGTAGCAGTCGCCATTGTCTTAGCAGGTGGGAGTCACGCAGAATCAGCTGCTTTAACAGCTGACGGCAACCTATTGAGACAGATACGAAACAACAATAAAATATACGGAGACATTAAGGTCAGGATTTTAGTGATGTTGTCACCTGGAACCGCTAGCAACTTCCCGAAATAAAGCTACATGCTTCTTGTGTACGAATGTTAAATTTCCCAATATTAGAAAATTGCATTTCGACAGAGCATGCGCAGTCTCACTGCTCCACTTGAATTTTTCTCTTGTTTGCCTGTTTTTTGCTCACTCTGAAACGGTTTGGCGGTTTTCTTTAAAATTTGGTAGGATGCCTATTTAGGTTTCACAATTTCGTTTCCACCCCCTTCTCTCTACCCCATCTTCAACATGGATCCACCGCGCCAAGAATTGCTGAGCGTATTTATATGTTATCGTATTTAGATTTTTTTTAAAATTCATGGTTAGCTTTGTTAAGTTATACGAAAATTTATTAATTAAATATGCTTAACTATTTGCTGTTAAAAGTTATTGGTTAAATCAAGATAATGAACTTCAGCCTGAAGCAAGAACGTAATTAACTATGTAAAACTACAATTATTAAATGGCGGAAATTATTACGACAGATGCTATTAGCATACTTTATGAATAGCAGGACCTAATAAAGAAAGCCTCTATGACGTTTTTTTCTTTATGGGCCGTAAATGGAGCATGATGGGCAAATAGTCTACGACCCGGATGTGCCCGGATGAAAAATATTAAATCATTAAAAAACAAACAAACAAAAAAACTTAATGTATAACAACACAGGATAGTATTTCGTCCGATGTCATACATGAAAGTTCGCGATATGTTATACAGAAAACAGCATTTGCAGGTCTCCAACAACGGGACCGAGCTCAATTAATGCGGGTCTAACAATCTGCTATTAGGCTGTTAACGACCCCCCCCCCCCCTTTCCAATGCTTTGCGATATTTTCTGTTAATATTTGGTCGTTTTGAAATGTATATATAGCGGACTACCTTTAGAAAAGTAAATGTAATAAGTAGGGCCGTATCTAAAAATTGTTGCCCCCCCCCCCCAACAAAAATCTTTCACGGGCCCCTTCACGCTATTTCGAGCCACAACCAGGCCAGGGTGCGGGCCCCCCTTTTCGGCGCCCCTCCCCCCCGCATTGCGGAGGCTGGCGATACTAAGATCCGGCCCTGGTTTTATATTCTAATAATTTCGAGACTTGATTTGTAAGCCTATTTTCTAAGGACTGTTTATGTTACTTTCACTTAGTCTGCATGTATGTGTGCATCTCTGCCCTACTGATGAATCTTGTTAACTTAGCTTTCATATTGAAGGACGAGCTAACGATTACGTTTGAAATTTGTCCTCGTTGGTCCTTGTTAGACAAACTAGCGCGTGAAGATTAACAAAAACTCTCTAGAAAGGCACCGAAATACCATATATCACCTTACCATAAATATCAACTAGTTTAGTAATCCACTTATTTTTCGCACGTTTGATATGATTAAAATTAATCAGATTTAAATACCTTAAGGAAATAATGTGGTTTTTTTTATAAACAAAAGATTTAACGTGCCAAAATTAATAAAAAGCATAAAAGAAATGACACGGAGATAAGAAATATCTGAGCTTTCATTGGTGAGAGTTTGAAGTTCCCTGAAAGGACAAAACGGCCGTCCCGATGAAAGCTCAGATTTTTTTTTTTTTTTTTTTTTTGTCATAATAATTTTAGGTTTTAATATTTTTTTTTCCTAGAAACTGGAAAGTATCTGTTATTAATATTATTATTAACAGAATTATTCTGTTTCTTTGTATTTTATAAATATTAGAATTTAAAAACAAATGGATACGAAAAAAAGAAAATAATAATAATAAAAAAAGAAATTTTAAGAAACAAACATTATAGGGAAAGTAGACTTTTAGTTCTCTTAATACAAAATCCATTATTCAGTGAAATATAAAGAACTGAAAAGGTTTTAAAGATTGTAAAATTTGAAGGTAGTAGTGTTATATTTATATAGAATGTTGTAATTGCTTTAAAATTGTCAGAATCATCAAGTAGAATTAGTTTGAATATGGTTTTCTGTTATCTAATAGGATTATAGAATTGGTTAAAGTTTAGATTACGGTACCCCCCAATGGCCGCCAGATAGTCAGAAGCCGTCGCACTATTTTGAACATGCGGATATTGTGAAATTATCAATTAACTAGTAAAAAAAAAAAAGTAGAATGTTTATTTCAAAATGGTTTTGCACGATCTTTTGCTAGGAAAACTAACCCTCAAATCTGACTAACTGCGATCTTGAGATAACAGAATGTAGCAAGTCACCACGGCGGACGACCTTTGGTGATACCGCGTTCTAAACTTTAACCGGCGAATTTTATTGAGCTTGTGACGAAAATAGGCTCTTAGTTCTTTGTGAACTTCTTGTTTGAAAAAAAATTAAAAAGTGTTAACAAAAATTGACGATTGTCGGTCTTCCTCGTTCGGAACTGTAATCCTTTTATCTGAAAGAAATCAAAGATTAGGATTTCAACCTCTTGAATATGTATCCTGAGTTTTTACGTATAATGGAGGGGGCGGAAGAATTATTGTCAACGCGAAGGCCATTGTCCTTAGCCGTCCGTTGCTTTCTGTATTTTGATGAAGAATTAAAACGAACGACCACGAATACGAAGTTGCTGCGTTGGCTCGGAGATTACGTCGCTGCGGGGTAAGAAAGCATTAGCCGTTTGCTAATGGACCCGTCGACAAACACACAAACGAATAACCCCCCATCTGCTTCTAAAAACACCCGAGAAAACAAAGGTTTTTCGAAGAAACCCCGTTTCCGGATTGCGTAAGGTCAGGTCTTAGTAAAAAAAGTTCTGATTTCCGTTTTTGAAGAAATTTGTCCGGATTGTAGCGACGGAAAAAGTGTATTCGGCAACGCGTCTTTTGATTCTCCTCCTTGACTCCGTTGAACTTGAGGTTGGTTGTGAATACAGCTCATAAAAACCACAGATGGTTAAATTTGAGATTATCCAAAGGTATGTCGAATTAAGGTAGCGTCTCAAGTTTTTTCAGTAAACCCTTCTACCCCGAGTTTGATTAAAAAATAAAGAAAGAAAAGAAAATCGCCATATTAGCGTGAAACAGCTGTACTAGGATGTCATTTAGTAAACAGTTTGGTCTCACCCTTTATTAAAAATAAAATTCATGTTTAAATTTACAGAAAAAGATGGAATCTCACACAGATACTGTCACACAGATGTTATCTGTGTTTATATATAAGTTTCCTGAGATTAACAGTTACATGACTCAGTAATTTATTGCAAATTACAACAAATACTGTATAAATTAACGTAATATGAATTCAAATACACACACACACACACACACACACATACACTTATATGTATACAGTATATACTTAACTACTTTATATGAAATCTTAAATAAGCTAATTTTGTTGCTGAGTGATAATAACAATGAAACAGGTGTTGTGGGATATTGAACAGAAATGATATACATTGTACTAAGCTCTGCTTTGTTTAAGAATTGAAACACCACTTAATGTCTAACAGATGGATGTTGACGATCCTGTATTTTCGTGATTTCACGTAATTTACGCGAGAACAGTCTCCATCCATGTCTTCTCACAAAATATTGAAATATTTAAATGAATTATAATACGGGGAAATGCATGAGACTTTTACTACATTTTAATATAGTTTTAATAAATTGAAAACAGGCAATAAACAAACAATAAATTCATTATGTAGCATTTTCCTAGTGACAGACATTAAAAATACTAAATTCCTTGAGACCTGCTGAAGAGGCTAATGGCGAGATCTCGTGTTTTTCGTAATTCTCGCGCAGACGTGATCGTCAACATCCATCTGTTGGACATTAATTTTCTGGAAATCGTTAAAATTATAAAAATATATGATAATACTCAAGCAAAAAAAAAAGTAAAAAAGGAAATGTTGCTCTGAATTGTCATTTATTTTAAAAAGTATTGATCGGTTTGTTTTCTTTAGCCATCACTTATCATGTTTATTCAGAATCACTGCCCGAATTAAGACTCCCACGCGTCTTCCATTCCTAACCTAAATCGCGAAAAATTTCCGCTGATATCATTTCAGGTTGCAGAAATCCTGCCACAAAACTATGTACTCACTCGGATGGCGGCCATGTCTTAGGGTCGACAGTGGCGCTTTAGCGGCAAAAACAGGAACTAAATGATTATTCTGACTTAGGGATGGCGAGGAATAGTATGGAAACAATGTTTTTACATTCTAAAATTTTCTTAAATATACAAAGGAAGAAGAGTTAAGGAATTTGAGCTACAGAGGAGATGGTTGCGGGGGTGGGAGAAAGCAAACACTTTTCAGATAATGAATTATTTCGAACTAGTCTCTCTTAGAGATTACCAAGAAACTCCGGTAAAGTTGTTAATTTGATCTAAATCCACCTCGGATTTAGATCGAAAAAACCAACAAAAATATAAAATAAAAAGCATTGTGGCATTAGAACGAATACGATGTAAACAATGAGAGCTACCCATTCCATTTTCCCTAAGCGACCAAGCAATAACCCTAGCGAAGAAACGAAATGACAACGATTGGTTTTCTGTGGTCACGTGCCTCCGCAGATATAGTGAACGGACTATAGTAAATTGCATTCACTTACTTTTTGCTCCTTTTTAAAAGGCGGTACTGGTTTTTTGATATTGTGAAATACTTGGGATTACGGAGGTTATGCTGTATTTATCTTAAATACAACCCTTCCGCATAAACACGGAAACAATCTCCTTAGCTTAGTTTCTGTCAAGGTACATCATCATTACTTGTTAACAATTTAATATCTCTCCTCTTGTATTTCCCGTTACTTTGACACAAACACCTAATAAAAAAAATAATATTAGAATTACCTGTCGTAAGTCCTTCGGAAAACGAAACCGGAGGAGGCCCACGCGGTGGATCCAAAGAAGACCTTCGAACGCGACCCAATTCAAGCCGGTTTTACTTCGACAGGAAAAAAAGGCTTAAACCTGTTTAGAAGCCGATTGCAGTGACAAAAACAAAGAATGAAATTGAACCTGAAAGCGAATTTATGCGGAAGGAATCTCATCTTACGATTCACTCGATTTATTAAACCAGTTTATTTTCTTGTATTTTTTTTTTACAAGTTGACCTTGGATCAAATTTTGAAAAAAAAAAAAAAAAAAAAATCGAGTTCATCATTTTTTTTTTTTCGTATTATTATATTTTTACCTGTTAAGACCACCCTGTTAAGACCATTCGATAGTGAATCCGGTCGTTTTTTTAATTGTACGTATGTTTAATTTCAACTTAATTATGTGTGTTGGCGTCGTTTTATCAAACGTGTATATACGTTTATATATATTTAAAAAAACAATTAAAAAAAAAATATTTAAATTGGTTTTTTTTAAATATATTATTTAAAATAAGCAGGTGTGCCGGCTTGGTGTTTGATTTGTAAAGATATGAACAGGACACGTAAAAGTTTCAAGTATGTTATAATTTGTATCGGATAATTATAAACGTAGGATTTTCGATTCTGTCGTTTTTAATAAAAATAAAGGAATTTCAAAGAAAGTATGCTCTCAGTTCTTGTTTTCAGTGTTCAGAATCATTTTCTGAAATTCCAATGGATCTGAGTTTTCTTCGTCTTTATCTATTTTCCATCTGGTTTTCGAAAAACCAGTTTAATTAGATTCAAGTTGTATTTTTTTTTTCATTCAAGAAACCTTGTTTTTCCGAATAATAGTTATTATTATTATTCTGTTTTTTATCTCATGATCAGACTGACCACAGCGAAATCCTATTTGAAGACAACGCCTTGCAAATCAGATGGAAGAGAATCTTCATCTGTCAATCTCCGCCCCCGCGATCAGTCAGTGACCATTTGACCCAATTGCTTTGATTCCTTATATGAATCAAGTAGATCGAGGCCAACCCCCACGCGATGTCTCTCTTCCCACTCCTCATCGTTTTCAAAAGAACACCCCCCTCTCCAGACAAAAGACTCCTTTTCAATGCAGAAAAAAAAAAAAGTCGTGTTTATTTGTTTCGTATTTTTAAAACTACAAGCAAAAATGTAATTTATTAATCGCTCGTCACAATTATTAATTTATTAGCCAATCTAGTTAATGTTGTATATCCGTGCCTTTAGGCATTGGAGAAAGTAAGGCTTCAGCGATCATTGGCCAAACGGGCCAACGGGACTAAGTTGAGGTTGGGTCCGACGTTCGTCCGCCTTTAACCACCGGGAAAGAAACCCGGTACCTCATTCAACAGAAGGCTGAGTAGACCCCTAGGACCCGTTTGAAGGAGAATGTCTTTTTTTTTTTTTTCAAATACAAAAGTAAAACTATCTCTTGCCACATATATAAAGGAAGGGCTCCCCCAAATCTCGAAATATATAATATAAGCCCTATTTTCTTTTTTATTTTCCGTATACCAGTGTTTCCCAACCTAAGCCTTTTTTTTTGTACTATGCCCCACCTAAGCCTTTCAAAAAATGTTTTGCCTCCTACGGATCATATATATAATTTTGGCCACGCCTATGTCACATGGTAAGCGACGATTCTATGAATCTAATTGAGGGGTCAGTGTCGTTTTTCCATTTTCAGTGCAAATGCACAGATTTCGTTTCTTGTTTATAAACTTAAGAGGAATTGATAATATGAAATTATTATATATCTATTTTTCTTATATATAATAATAACTAAGTTACATTTTAACCTTAACGATATATAAAACTGATTTACTGTTTAAAACTATTATATTTATACTGTTTTTTATTTACTTAAATTATGAAAGATTGTATTTAATTTTCGAATTACCCCCTTGACAATTAAATTGCCTCCCTGTGGGGCGTGGGCCCCACGTTGGGAATCACTGCCTTAGACAGTAGGCTAAAAACCCCTTTCTGCTTATTTTCTTCTCTACAGTTTTTAAGAAATATTTTTCTCGATTTTTCTGTGTCTGTGTTTATCTCAATTTTCTGCAACTCTTCATGAACGAAGGAGACGATTCTCAGTCTCTCCCTGTTCTGGCGCTCGGCTGGAACCGCAAGGCCTTTAATCTGTAAAAACCAGCACCCACGGACAAGGATACGCGCGCATCCGTTGGCTCTTTCTGGGTCTTCTGCTCCACGCCTCGTGCAGGTTGATTGTTTACTTGATAAATGGATTAGTGCGTCCGCTTTAATCTTCTGAGTAGGTGGAACCCACTTGGAAACGAAGTCTCCTGATTTCCCAATTGCCGTTTCCTGCTGTTAGTAGGTCGTCCGTCCAACTCTTGCTTCTAATATCAGTGTGGAAGCAGTTCATGTCGATTCACGCCGTTACAGCCTGCTGTTCTAGGAATGCAATGTGTATCCACTTCCTCTAATAACTTTCGAACCTCTGGTTGAATCTTCTTCAAACTTGGCCTGCATATTCGAGGACTAGGGACGATATAACTTTTATATTTGAAATATTTGCCAAATGGGTTCCTGCCGAGAAATTAGCGCGAGAAGATGACACAAAAATCCCATAGAAAATCATGGAATCTTAACAATGGATTTCTACGTTATTTTTATTAATATTCATTGTTTTAAACATTAGAAATTAGCACGAGAAGAGGACAAAATTTCCCATTAAAAAAATCATGGAATCTAAACAATGGATTTCTATATTTCTATTAATATGCATTGTTTTAAACAATAGAAATTAGCATGAGAAGGTGACAAAAAAAATCCCGTAAAATATCATAGAATCTAAACAATGGATTTCTACATTATTTCTATTAATATTTCATTGTTTAAAATAATACAAATGAATCCTCTTAGCTACTCCTTTGCGCGTGGTTTGATTCAATTAAAATTAATCCGATTTAGACAACTTAACTATTTAATGTGGTTTTAATTAATTTTTTTCAGAAAATGGGGAATTTAAGTTATTTATACAAACGTAATTAAGAAGTATTTGTACTATTAAAAATTACGTGTTTTGGCCTCAATGACTTATTATGATCTTTTTTAATTAAATATGAATTTAATTGTACTTGTATTTAGAAGATATTCGAAGAAAAAAGTAATGAAAGTAGGATGTAAGTTCTTTTGAACGTCTTATTGGACATTTCACATCGGTATCGAAGAGATGAAAAATGAGTTCAGTTTTGTGTAGAATCGTCAGTTAAATACGATGTAAATAGAAACTTGATCTTATAATTACTAACGTTTTCGAGTTTTGTCTTCATCTTAATTCAGAAGTGAAATCCACATTGTTGAAACAGATAACTTTCTCCGGAAGTTAACTTTTCGCAATGTTTCTTCGGACGTTTACAGGAAACCCTACAATATTAATCAATACGGAATTTCCGCTTGAAAAATCTGAAGCAGCACAGACCGATGTTACTCTTACTTAGCCTTTAGGCCTTCCACAAAAAAATATCGGGAATGGACGCACAACGAAATTCAACAAGAAGAAATAAATAGTAATTACAAAAACATTCTCAGGTATATTCGACACACTGAAAAAAACCACTTTTAAGGCAAAACGGTCTTTATTTTCGAAACAATTCCACCTTCAACGGGTATTTTTACCATGAAGAAAAAAAGTATTTTTTTTTTTTAAATTCTTATTATTTATAAATATAAATAAATATAAATTCTCATCATTTATAAATCTACATTACTAAAATCTTTTATTCTCTGTCTGACTTTCCGGCGCAATTGTTAATTATTATTAGTTTCCCTTGCTGAGAAAATAAGATTACAACACTTTCTTTTTTTTTTTTCGCCTTGCTTGGGATTCGAAAAGAGGATCTTCGTCCTCGCAGTCAGGATTGGTAACCATTGGACTACTCCGAATATCCAATCCTACTTTTATTCTTTTTGTTCGCGCGCTATCATTATATCACATAATGAGTTCATTCAAAAAGGAATAAAATATCACTTTTTTGCCAGAACCGCTTGGAATCGATTCTTCTTGGATTATCTCATACTTACCAGGGGGAGACAGGGAATGGTCTAGTATAAATAAATATAAAAGATGAGATTTAAAAAAAAGAAAAGAAAAAAAAACAACTTTAGTTTTTTTTTTTCCGTGATGGTGAAAATTCCGTGGAATGTGGAATACATCGTCGTAAGTTGGAACTTAGGCCCATCGCAAGTCAAGAACCAGCTGTATTTTTCGAAACAATGCTTTAAACCTACAGCTTTAAGCCTATATCTCATAGACCACGCTTTTTAAAAGCTGCAATATTTTAAAGTTGAATATACTTGGAATGTACTTTCGTTAACTATTGTTATTTCTGCGAAATAACTTTCAAAAAGTAGCTCTGGTAGCGTTTCAGCAAAAAAAAAAAAAAAGAACATGGAGATCTTTTAAAAATTTACTTCTTTTTTTTTTCTTATAAGAACACGTTTGTCCCAAAAGCAGACAGAGTTGTTGTTGATGTCATAGTTTTGTTTTCATTTGACAAAAGAACAGCGTTGAGGTGAAATAACCCGTTGGTGCGAAATCACACAGAGAAAAACAGGTTTTCAACAAAACAACATGAAAAAAAAAATGTATGTATAGGAATTGTCCGTTAGAAATTGTCTTCTTCCAAGAAGATGATACTGTTTTCCCATTTGAATAACTTGGTCTCTTTCTTTTTTTTTTATAAATATATCTCCGCCAGCGATTTTTCCCTTTAGCTGCGAAAGACCTTTTGACGAAATAGAAATTGGCCGAAGGGAAGACATAACGGAGGAAGGAAAAAACAAGACAGCGTACACGTGAATACGTTTGCATCCACTTTTGGACGGGTTTAAACAGAGAAGAACAAAAAAATATGGTAGAGATGACATTTTACGAGCCATTAAGAGCGCCGTACTAAGCAAATAAGGAGTTCGTGAGGACTTGTCTGTTTTTTTTTTTATTTGTTTTCTTTTAGGGGTTCTAATTATTACTTCGTGTTTGAGATTTCAGTACGAAGAGCGTGTCACAACTGTCGGGGCATTGCGAAACCCGGATTTAGCGAACACTGCCTACAACGAAGAGTTACAGAGCTGTTGCAGATGCTTTCGAATTTTATAAAATTTCTTTTCGGTGTTGATTAGACCGGATATAACGAATTGGTTATTTTGTACGAACAGAAATACAGCGGAACTGGACTTGGATTTCAATTAAATTTATAAAAAATCTTAACTCAATTCTTAAAAGCATAAAGGAATGACACAGAAATGAAAAATATCTGAGCTTTCATCGGTGAGAGTTTGGGACGGCCATTTCGTCCTGTTTATGGACTCGTCAACCAGACCCACTCACCAGATGAAAGCTCAGATATTTTTCATTTTCTGTGTCATTTCTTTATGCTTTTATATTAATTTCTGGCACGTTAAATCTTTTGTTCAATTGTATCTTAGTACCCTCAATGTATAGAAGCCTCCCCCCCTTTTTTTCTATTAAAAAAAAAACAGTTCCATGAAATAATTAAAAATGCAAAAATAGTGGTGTCTTTTTTTCCCTTTATCAATAGAATTTACACACTTTTTTTTTCTGTAAAAACCATTGTAGCGCATTGATGTTGTATTACCGGTGAGAATTATTATCTTGTTGTTGCCGTAAGCGCTGTTCAGAATCGTTCGATGAAGATAAAAATATAGTTTTTTGTTTCGCGTTTTCTGTCTAGATTAATTAAGAAACTTATCTTGGATATTTTTGGATCCTTTGTTAGTCATTACGATGTTCTTATTTAGCAAAATTTATTTATAGATATATCCAAAAAAATTCGCTGTAAGCGAACTTCGTAATAAATGTGATTCATTATTTTAAATAAGAACTTAAATAAATTCTATGCAACTTTAATTTGATATACGGTGAACTGCAGAGAACGACCTAAAAAAAAATACGTCTTTTTTTTGTTGTTGTTGTTCTGATTTTTGTAAATAGTGAATTAGGCCTATTTCATAATAAAAAAAAAATTATTGTAAACTGCTATATAAAATACGTGACCTTTCGTTTAAGTCGGCGAATTACCAAAACTAAATGAAAATTTTTGTTTAATAAAAATTTTTATATTGAAAATCATTAGATTTATTGGCAGATGATAACGAAATGAGAGAAGGCCACACCCTTCTTCTCCAGTCAGAGAAAAATAATGAAAAAATAAAGTAAAGTGAATTCATACTATGAGGTAATTCAGGGACGTGTATAGGATTTTATTGGGGGGGGGAGGTAAATTAGGGAACTGATCAGCAACAACAAAAAAAAGTCGTTTCCAAAATTCGGGGACGTGGTGGTGCAAGATCCGTCAACTTGCGACCGAAAAGATTTCGGGGGGTGGGTGCGTCCTCGGGTGTCCTCGGCCTTCCCCTATATTCTCTCATGAGCTATTTTAAGTAAGCTACAAAAGGGGTATCTCCGATCCTCCTAAAATGCGGAAAAGATAAGAGTTTGTGCCGTGGAGATAAATTGTGCGACCGTTTCACCTGCGCAGATCCGTGGGAAAGGTTACAATAAATGCATTGTGTACATTTTTTTTGAAAAAAACGGCTCGCTCTTTTAAACGACCTTTTTTAGCTAAATACGGTAAATGTGTTTGCTCCCATTCTCAGATAATAACGACAAATTTAAAAGTACAATATGCAAATTCTAGATTTCGGAATAAAATTTTTTTTTTTTTTTTTGAAAGACATTCTCTGAGAAAAAAAAAATTTTCGTCAAACAACAAAAGGCGATTGTAGAAGCGTTTGAGAAAACCGCGTCCAGATACGGCGCCGTGAAATCTATTGTTTTGCGGTGAACTGGATTTTTCGACTATAAATCAAAACTATATAAAACAATGAAATATTGATTCATGATACGCCCACAAGCGTTTAAGAGGACATTTTACTTTGAAATCGCTTAAAAAGAAGGTATATTTCCCATTGTATTGTTTGAATAGATTGATTTAGAGTTATAATATCAATTTCATTGTCTCTATTGCTCCGTATCTTTTAGAGCAGCTCTTAACGGCGGTTTCGATGTATATAGTTCGCCACAAAATATTAAGAAACATGTTTTATTTTATGTAGATGTCATCTTAATCGATTTACAGACGTTACATTAGTCTTTTAATTAAAAACTTAGAATTTCTAAAATTACATATTAATTATAGCATTTTTAGTTAAATATTACCAGATTTCTTTACATAATTGTTAATTAATACATAGTTCGTTAACTTATTACGTAATTCAGAAAACATAACAATCCTTCCAAGATTGTGTTATTGTAACTATTATAACTAGATTATTTGCGGACGAATCAGTTTTCAAACTTACAGCGCTTGAGTTAATTGTGTGAAAATTCTGAATTTTTATTTTTTTAATAGAAATGCAGTATCATACCATTGCCCAAAAAACAAACAAAATCCTACATAGCGAGTGATGAAGTCTTTAATATACAACACATACATTGAAGAGTACCAGTTGAAATCAATTATTGGATTCACGTTGCTCTATTGTTGAATTTATTATTGCAGTATTGTTGCGGGAATGAATCAATTATTGGCGCGCGCAGTTTCATTGTTGGGCTCGCTCCAACCGGAGGAAGGACGATTAAAAAAAAAAAAAAAACTTTTTTTTTTTTTTTTTAAACTTTTTTTTTTTTTAATTTTAATTTATATCTATTTGATTTTCTGTACATAATTTGTTTAAATTTTTCGTTATTCAATTCTCATTTAACGAAGCTATAATAATTATAGCAGCAAAAATAATTATTACTTTCGAGTGGTCAAAGGCATGAATGTTTTTTTATTTGTTTTTTTTTTTCCCGAAGTAGATTAAACCAAACGGACCAAAAAAAAAATCGTAACTCTTATATTGAAACTTTTTTTTTTAAACGTTAAATTATATCATCCCAATAAAGGATAATATTATTATTATTGCTAAATTGCGTTTTCATGTTCGAAGCATGAGCGTATGTAAAGGGGAGCCTAGAGGGCTCTGCACCCACCTCTCCAAATCTCAAAATGTTTAGATTAGTCTATTTTCTTTGGTTTTTGAAAACGCCATTGTTGTTGCTATTCTCTAATCCCTCTCCCCGAAATAAAATCTTAATACTTCCCTGGTCCGAAGCCGGAAATTTTAGTGCCTTTTGTAAGTTGTATATTTATGTTTGTTCCTCAGTTAGATCTATTGTCTTAATTTGACTCAGGCGTAGTGATAATGAATACACGGAGGTGTGAGGACGCGGAGAAAGGTGTCGTTTGAGGAGGGCAGTCAATCTCGCCGCCAAAGCTCCCCTCCCTGTGTCTCAGTGCCCACGTGAGTGGAATAGTTAAAAACCTAGGACATCATTCAATTTCATCTCTTGCCAAATTACCATCAATTCATTATTAAGTTTTTCCCTTGGGGATAAAAATATATTAATCTCCGTAATTTTTCATGTTTATCTGTGAGAAATGGACTTAGATATAGAAGTGACTACGCTATTTATTACAGACAGGGTAATATTCAAAAATAAAAATAAAAAAATGGAGATAACAGTTTTGCCCTCCGGTAGGCATTTTGAATTAAAATTAAAAATCACGAGCATGATAAATAGGTCCTTATTTGAGTGCATTAAGAAAACTAGACATCTAATAGATATTTTTTGCACAGTTTGTCTGTTTGTCGGACTGACGAACCTGTGGGAATCTGGACCATACAACTTGGCAATATTTTACTTGACAACTCTTGTTAACTTGTTAGTTCTGATTATGTTCTAACATTAATTAGGTTAAAAAATAAATGTAGAAATTAACGAACCTCTCTGGATAGCACCAAGTATGAATGTTATGTTTTATTGTTTTACTTTTTTTTTTTTAAGAAAGTTACCGATAACATATTTTTATAGGAAAAACATGATTAAGAAATTATATTTAAATATATAAAAACAAAAAAAAGTTTCTAAAATTCAGAAAAATACTGTAGCGGTACAGGATTTTTGTTTTCAATCACAAACATTCGTCTACCTGTAACCCAATTATTATAATTATTTTTTAATGAATCACCCTTATTTATTTTATTTATTGCTTCTATATTCGTTTCGACATTAAAAAACCATTTTTCAGTATTTTTTTTTTTAGAGCTCTTGGCATATTACTACTTAAATTCCAACCATAAATTTTAAACACCATAACCGCAAGCGAAGCGAGTGAACACCAAAATGTAAAACTTCGAAACATAAAAGCAACTACGTACTGTTACTACAGCAATTCGATCGTTGCTATTTTTTAATTCGTAGTAAACAATTATTAGGCAAGTAAAATTTATTATTACTAAAAATGATTATTTTAATTTTTTTATGCCGTTGAAAAATTTGTTTTGAGCCTAGCGGAACGCAGGACAAGGATTTGATATTTTTCTATTAATGTATATTTTTAATTGTGTTTCGCTTTTGGGAATCCCTCTTCCGGGAGCGAGAGTGGGATTCTTGTATGTTCGCATCTTCTGAGCCTGTCATCGGTGAGGTTGGCTGGCTGATGAGTCCTACAGAGGACGAAACGGCCGTCCCAGACTCTCTGGTGACAGCTCGAGATGCGAAATCTTTTTAGTTCATTTGTGCCTTCTGTAGATATCATTTTGTTCAATTATTAGGCACGTAAAATTTGTTATTACTTAAAAAGATCGTAATTTATCAAAAAAAAATTTTAGTGAAGTTAAAAAATTTTTAAGTAATTTTATAGAAGTTCTCTCAAGATGTTAATAAAAACAAAATTCGAATATGTTTGTTTTCTTAATTTCTGGAACACTTAAAATTTTTATTTATTATTTCCGTGTATTTACTATGTATATAGGAAAAAAATTAATGAATGGTAAACTAAAAAACATGATTTTTCCCGAGTTAAGGAATGTTCCTGAACTCCAGTGGATGTTAAAAATTGAAAGAGAATTTAGCCGGAAGTGATTGTGTATCGTGAAAATCCATCAAACAGCTGGAGGAGAATGAAGTGACGAAATCCATCGCTTATCTTTTCACTTTATAAGGATTTATAGATTTCTTAAGCTGAACCGTTTTATCTGCATATCTTTGGGAGGCCATAAATTCATTCCCTCGCCTCTCTTTGGCTCAGGGAGGAAAACTGATTGAGATGATGAATTCCTCACCGAAAAGATTAGGAAAAGATAATTTCATCGTTATTCAATAGAGTTGCGTGTCCGTGCATCTGGGCGTATTGATGAAATTTTGAATTAAAAATTTAACTTTGTGTAAATATTTATTCTACCATACTTACAAAAAAAACGTGAAAATTGGATAATCGATTGTTCACGCCAACTTTCTGAGCGCCATCTGCCTGCAGAACAGCGAAAGTGTTGTGTGTCGTTATTGCAGAAAATTTTAAATTCACGTGTTCCTGTCCTTTTTCTATATGAATTGCAGACAGAACTCTGGGCGTTTTCATCTGTGTTTTTGTTGTATTGAATAACGTTTTAGATTTGCCGTAAGTGGACATGACATCGATCGTACATGGTTTGAATAAACATTTAAGCCGTTGGCAGTTGTTTTCGATCGTCAGTGGTCACAGCTTTGTGAATGCGTTTCAGAAATAAAAAAAAAAAAAGAAGAAAAAAATGCTGGAGACTTGTGATATTTAAAAATGTGAAAACTATTTATATAAAAGAAAATATTTTTTTTCTGGCCCTATCTCCTCCGAAACCATAAGACACAAAAATACAAACAAGAGGTGGCAAATGTCAGGTGTAGTATTGAGGATGCTTACATTTTCATTTTCATCTACGTGGGTCACGTGAAGTCATGTCATTTACGATCAAGTCTTCCGAGACGCGGTCGCGGGTGATGAGAAAATTATCTCAGAATCCAAGATCACGTGATCACAGGTTTGCTAGTAATTCTGTAAATAAAACAATAGAGGGCGCTTCCAACATTGGCGCAAACAATCGATTAACCAATTTTGTCTTTTCTATTCTTTGATGATGTCAATCACAAAACCGATGCATATCACACTTTGAGAAAACTGGTTTAAACAAGCACTTAGCTAAATAACGGATGAATTTTGAAAGGATGTGAACTTTTTAGTGTTTCCCAAACAAACACAAACAAACAAAAAATCACCAAATGCTAAAAATAAAGAAACGGGCTTTTGAGAAACGGATACAATCTACGCCTCCACCAATTTATTTGCTTTCAACGCTTGGAATAGAGAGAAAGTATAATTTGGTATTTAAATACGTGCCTTAACTAAACTTACCTTTAAAACTAGAATGGTTTTAATGGGTTTTCGAAGGCTGTTAACCTTAATTACTGGATTTCTTTAGCAATAGTTGTAAGAATAAGGCCAAGCGCCAGAAAAGCAATATTCCTAAGACCTTCGGCGAATGAGAAACCGTTTCAGGGAATTGTCCTCTAAATTCTTTCTCTAATTTAATCAATGAAACCAATTCCTGTTTGGTTCCTTGATACGAAAATAGGACGAGTGAATATATAAGGATATTCCCAGCGTCTAAAACTTAAAACGAAGAGCATTTAGAAGTGAGGTCATTCCTTATAAGTACTTCCGTCAACCTGTTCACTTATTCCTAAAGATTTCCCGTACGGTGAGAGCTACAGGCACCAAATTTTGAAAAAACGTTACCGATGTCGTAATTTAAGAAATTGGTCGGACTTAGCTCCGAATTAATTGTTCAATGCTCTAATTTACCCAGAGATAATTATTCTACATACATGGTGGCCGCGTAACGGAGTTCCTCTGTTGTTCACTAAAGGCTTTTGACATCATTTTTATATTATCTTTTAATCATGTTTTATAATTGTGGCCTCGTTAATTTCAGTAACCACTACTAACAATAAAAGTAGTTTGAAAAATCGTAGTTTCTATTGAAAACGTAGTTGTTATTACACTATTCATATAGTTTATTATGTTTTTTTAATGACAGGATTTCAGTGTTGTATCATTAAGTAAATTCTCAAGTCATAATACAATTCCGGTTAGCCCTTAAAATAAGATGTGCCTGAAAGAATTTGAACCCTACTTTCTTTATAACGTTTCAGTTTATATTTCTGTTTAAAAAAAAAAAAAAAAAAACAAAAAAAAAACGTGCAAACAATAAAAAGGAAAAAGCACTTATTTTGTCTTCATATCTTCCGAAAACAATCTGTCGCCAGATTTTTTGTTGATTAAAAATTGATTAAATTCGCAGATAATTAAATGAAACCGTCTAAATCCAATTAACTTTACTCAAATAAAAGCACGCGCAAATTTGAAATCGGTGAAGGAGCATTGTTAGAATTAATGACATCTATTTATTGTTTGTGATCTATGAGTGTTAATTGTTGTTCTTTTCATGATTTTCTATGGGAATTTTTAGCTCTTTAAACTTCTCCGTAGATATTCACAATCCGAAATTTTCACTATTTTTGTTTCTTATCCATACTTATATTTAAAGTTTCAAAATCCATTTACTTTAATCTTGAAACTTAAACACTTTTTAAGGAAGGATATATGTTTCTCTGTTTTTAGGGTGTATTGTAAGGGTGTTTGTGAGAGTGTCGTTGAAATGGAAAAACAATGAGTCAAGTTCTGGAACTGAACTGAATTAATTATTAAATGAAAAACATTCGTATTTATAGATTTTACATACAAGAATTTATTAAAACAAGAAGACTGGAAGATTAATTAAAAATATACTTAATGATTGGATAAAAACATAACGAATTTAAAGTAATTAACTGATTCAACGAAAAGAATCTAAAAAAAACAGAACATCAGTAATTAGGAATAAAATACAGATAAATAATTCCTACAAAAATACAAATAAATAATCTCGAAAAATATTTACATACAAACTGTAAATACGTAAATTTCTAAGGTATGTTGACTTACTCTTTTTAGCGTAATTTGTGTGGTGTTTCCGGTCAAGTATCAACACAATATCCATTACAATAATTTTAATAAGAAATGGCGTTCTTTGTTTATTTTTACTGACCTGTGATTGGTGATCACTATTTAATTAATTGTAATCTTAAAAACACGATACGGATGTTGAAAATTACAGGTCAGCAAACAGAAATCCACAATGACCCGACAAGTGGCAGCTTAATCCATTGTAAAAATAGTTCAGTGTCAGACTTGAGCAGTTTTTGTCTATCAATTAAGTTAATTTCACTTTAAGGTCTTGTTCACAGACGCGGAACGATTGTTCGGTTCTATCGGAAATGGAAACAAAGCGTTTGATAGCGAATAGAATCAATAAGCAAATTTTACACAAGTAGTTTACACAAGTTTAAATACAACTAGTTTCTGAAAAAAAAATCAAGTGAATGTACATTCGTGCCAAAGCATAAATTTAAGGGTGACCCATAATAATAAAAAAAATTAAAAATAATAATAAAAAAAAAGTAAATTAATATAAGGAAAAATAAAAAAAAGTTAGGAAAAAAATAAAAAAACTTAAGAAAATAAGAAAAACAAAACCACACTGACGTTGAGAAAAAAAGAAGTAGATACACGGAGTCGAACCGACAACCTTCAATATATGAGTCTGAGACCTTACCTATCAAGTTATAGCTGTGAACTGAAATGATTTGGTTGTATTTCTAACATTTAAGCTAATAGCGAAATCCAATGAAAACAATGCCAAATATCTCAAACATATGAGGGGAGAGAGCGTTGGCGCCTAAAAATGCGCTATTCCTACGTTATTTGGGCCTCTGAACACGATGGTGAAATCCGTTAGTCGAGTTTTGGGAGTATTTAGGAGGGTACAATGACAACAATGACAAATATCTCGAACACGGGAGGGGGGCGATGACCCCCTGAAAATATCCCATTCCTACGGTGTTTGGACCTCTGAACACGAAGAGGGAAGTCCGTTTGTCGATCTGAATTTCCGTGCGGGAGTTGTTAGGGATGGACAGACACGGACGGACGAACAGGACAAACGCAAAAGCTACCGATTTTGGTCGGTATCACAATAGCTTCCAAATGGGTCACTAAAATTTTTTTGCACCGTTTTTACGGTTTTATTTTAAAGGAACTGTCCTATTATATTTATGGTTTATAACATCGCCGAATGCAATATATCTTTCAATTTTTCATTTTCTGACATTTAATTAAATGTGCAAATTATATTTAATTTGGTCTCATCCATTGCTGTTATATTTATTATTTTTAACTTAAATATTAAGTTAAATTACAGTTTAATGAATTAAAATTGTAATTAATTTTAATTTTATTACAGCATGCTCAGACGACAATGCATCACTAAACGAATTAGCAAGTGTTGTTAGCCATCATAGAAGTTAACCGTTTCGTTTCTCCTACTTTTCAATGGAAATTTCACGTTTTTTTTCTTTGTTAACATTAGATCGTAACTAAAATCTCAAACAACGCATCGAGCTCAAACGTATCGTGTTGTTGATCACTGTGTAATTTTAAGCCTTTTCACTATTATATCGTATTTCTTTAATTAAGCTATTTCAAATGAATGAAACACCTTACATTTAAAGTAATTAATATTAAATTTAGATTTTTTTTGAAAATGCGGAGCCGGAACGAACAGTTTAATCCGATAATTTAAAGGTAACGCAAAATCGTTTAAGGCAATCATTTAATGCGATTTACGACAAAATTAAAAGCAAAAGAATAACAATAAATTTCACGCTTGAAATATGTCGGCGGTTCGCTCTTAAGCATTTGTTCGACCTTGAGTCTAAATCATTACCTTATATTGCGTTTTCAGCAGTAAAATATGTAGTCTCCCGTAGACATAAATATCTGGGAATTGGCGCGAAATGAAATCATTAACGAGAGACCAGTAAAGCCCTAATATCGGAAATAACGACCAGCTAATCAAGGAACCTGTTTGATATTGAGTTTGTTATGGATTTGGCGGGCTTTTAAGGGTCTAATTGTTTGAAGCAATTGCTACCCAGTCACTAAGTTCTAATTCCTGAATTTTTTTGTGTATTTTTTTTTCTTCTGAATATTTTATCATGGGACAATACCAGTGTAAATATCTAGAAATAAACTATTCTTCCAGTTGATCTGATTAATACAATATGATTTTTATTAATTTTCGTGTAAAAATATATTTTGACCTTTCTTGAATTTGGCAAATATTTTCATTAAATTTATGGGTATTTTTCATAGAATACTATAGAAATCTGTTGAACAGCATCTGGTTACCGAACAGAGACGTGAAATTGGGATTGATTTTTTTTGATTGAATGTAGATACGAGCCAATCGTATGTTTTGTTTTACTTTTTCTATTTTAGAATAAGTTTTAAAGTTATAAAAACCTTGGTTTAAGTTCCTGATAATAATATATATACTTATGTATGTAAACAAAAACTATCTCAAAGAAACCAGAAGTCTTTCCAGGGGACGACACTCAATCATTGCAATAAAGTGTAGAAAGTTGAACTTTCGTAATTTAAAAAAAAAAAAAAAAAAAATCTTTCTTTTTAAGCTGCTCCACAATAATTTATTAATAAGTACTACTTAATTTATTGATGTAAATTTTTCTTTTTTCTTTTTAATTTTGAAGCTGTATATTTGCAAGTGGCTTGACAAATAAATTTTTTAATTCGTTGTAAATTTAAATTCACCCCTAGATTAAATATTATATATCAGCTCGCGCAGTATCATTGTTGTGTGATTATAAGTGTGATAATTAACTTTTATTCTATAATGTAATTATAAACATCGCTTTATTATTAGGAAAGTATTAATTGCTTTTTTTATTTTTCTTCCCAGAGTTTCTATAAACCGTTATTAGATATCTAACATGTGCTTGTCTATTGGATTACTATAACAATGAATTTAATAAATGTTCATTTTTACGGTAATGTAATAGAAAGAAAAACTACATTAATGTTATTAGCCACATAACAATAGTCTTGAGAAGTTTAAAGTAGAAATAACATAATGAGTGATTTTTTTTTTCATTAAATTTTTTTCATGCTAATTTTATTTATCAAAAAAAAAACAAAAAAAAAATCAATTGCTCGTAACAGAGCTTTTAGGTTATTACATCAAATTTTATTGTTATAATTCCTAATCATGTTCTACAATTATTATTATTACTTTTCATTGTAGTAGTGCATTGTAATGTTCTTTTTTTTATTACGGTACCAATTCCTTACAAGTATTCCTGCCATGATAATCATCTCTTTGTAATGGTATGTCTTTATTTTTAGGGTTTATTTCTCAGAGGCCTTTTTTTTTTCTTTTGCATAATTTCGCTCACGTCTTTCCCGTTATGATGTTCTCAAGGTAAACTAGATCAGAGGGGGGGAGGGGAGAATTTGCTAATATAACAGCGGTCGAAAACTGATGAAAGATAGAGAGGTTGGGTTCGTCATACAGTGCTTCTCAAAAACTGCTCGCGCCGATCACTGGAAAAAAAAATGGAAAACAATTTTTTTTTCTTTAAATATAAATTTATATAATTTTGTCCTAATTAAATTTAATATACTATATTAAACATTCTACTATATATATCGTAGATTTCAATCAAAGATTTCAATCAATCTTACGCAATTTAGAAAAAGTATAGAATATAAGAATAAAATTAACTTATATTACTAAACTAAATGTATAAAAAGCCGGATAGTGATGAGGAATTTGAAACATTGTTTCTAAATTTTGCCGCTGATGACGTGAGGATAAATTGGCCAAATCTTCGCAGAAACAGTGTTATGGTTTTTGTATTGGCATTTTTCAAATTCCACATCACTGTCCGGCTTTTTATACAAGTAGTTTAGTAATATAAGTTAATTTCATTCTTATATTCTATACTTTGCAAAAGATTGGTTGAAATCTTTGCTTTGCGAAACTCGAAGAGTTAGGTTAACTGACTTAAATAAATCAACTCATAAAATCTGTGTAAGCTTTTCCTTCTTACACATCTGTATAAGATGTATTGAACCAGTGGACCTTGAAATTTGGCGGGTCTATTTATGAAAAAAAAAATTCAAAATTTCAAATTTTTTATTTTTAAAACTTTTTACTTGTGAATCGGCCTGGGATAATTTGTACGTGAAAGAGACAGTTACTCATAAAGCACAAGTAACGAAACAATTAATTTCCACTGATGGCAAGCAATGTAATAATCCATTTTCTGTTTGTAGATGCCTAGACTTGATATAATTACAATTTGGCGATTTGATATAGTTACTGATGTTTAATAAACAACAAAAATTGAAATTGGCAGTTATAATTTACCAATACGAAGTCTTTTTCTTTGTATAGTTTTCACAATTTTAATAATAATAATAGTAATTAATCTTAAATCTAAATAAACTTAGGTTTTGTTTGTTATTGGAGTAATCTAAATTACTAAAAATCTTTTATTTCTCTGTCTGTCCGGCGCAATTGTTAATTATTAAGCTTAGTTTCCCTTACTGAGAAAGTCAGATTATAAAATTTTATTATTTTTTTTTTTTTCGCCTTGCATGGGATTTGAACCGAGGACCTTCGTCCTCGCAGTCAGGAACGCTAACCATTGGACTACTGCTGGTCCCCCAATATCCAATCCTACTTTTATTCTATTTGTTCGCTCGCTAGCAAACAATGAGTTCATTCAAAAAGGAATAAAATATCACTTTTTGCGATAACCGCTTGGAATCGATTCTTCTTGGATTATCTCATACTTACCAGGGGAAGACAGGGGGATGGCCTAGTATTTTTATAAAATTAATACTAATTTAATCCCAATAATAGTATTGGTATAAGATTTACATTTTAGAAAAGAATACTGCATCATTAGCGTCCTTGTTTACCAATTAATAATTTTAATTTTTGAAACAATCAGCGCGCGCCAAACAATAATTATCCAATCAATAGCAACTCTATCCCAATTGTTGTTTATAATTTTTTTCTTTTCCGGATGAATGAGAAACAGTGCTTTTTTAATTAACATAGAATTAATTAGTTATTTTATTGCTATCCTTAATAAAGAATAAAAATAAGTAACTTATAAACATAATGATATTGATTAATTAATTTCTTGGCAATAGACAATTTAACACAAAAAATATGATTAAATTTATAAAAATTAATTTAAAATTCGAAGAAGATCTTCCATAAAAAGAAGAATTTATAAAAAGAAGAATTTATAAAAAGAAAGTTATTATTACCGTTATTAGAAATATTATTTATTTACTTACTTAAAATATCAAATATTTTTTGATATTTTAATTTTTATTTTATTTTGATTCGATTGTCGATTATTGATCTGCCAGTAAGATTCTAGATCATTCTTTTTGTACTGTGTAATACCAGAAACTCATATAGTCATGTTTTTGAGTTTCGTTGTCTGATCTGAATTCTTCGATGATTGACGTATTTTTTTACATTCCTATCGTGCTGAAAAGGCGGCAGAAATTCCAGACACAAATTATCAGTCGACGTAGACAAACAGGTCACAAGTTCGGAATCATTCGTTACAAATCATCATCATCATCATTTTCTTTGTCCTTCCGCATCTTTTCCACTGTTTTATCGTATATGCCAAAGGCCCAAAAGTTTTTATGTCTTTTTTTATGCCCCTCCAACCTTTTTTATTATTATTTATTTATTTGTTCTACGATCTACAGTTAGTTTTTTTCAAAATTTCGTTACTATTAAGACAATATACTGGACATAAACCAGTTGTACAGTTTGGAGTTATTTTTTTACAAATGAAAATAAAGAAATAAATAGTTTCACCATTGGCTTCAATATGTAATTTCATGTTGATATATATGTAGTATTGGGTTGGTCAAAAATTTCACTCGGTTTTTTTTTTTTTTTTACGTACGTTGGCTCCAGTAGCGCTTAGGTGTATTTGACGTCATTCGACACCATTTTGTTAGATTGTATTGTTACAGCTGTCATATCAGCGTGCATTTAAAACAAAAACTGATCAAAATTGGTGAATTTAAATATTGAAGATGGAAGACAATAAGTATGCAAGACCACATGATTCTTTGATGACCAAACAAAAACTGTTACAGCTTGGCTGGGAAGTTCTGATTCATCCTCTCTATTCACCTGACATTGCACCTTCGGATTTCCATTGATTTTGGTCTTTACAGAATTCTCTTAATGGAAAAAATTCAATTCCCTGGAAGACATCAAAGGCACCAGGAACATTTTTTTTTTTTTTTGCTGAAAAAGATAAAAAATTGTGGGAAGATGGAATTATGAAGTTGTCTAAAAGATGGCCGAAGATAGTGACAGACATTATTTAATAAAATTATTGGTGAAAATGAAAAATATTTCTTATTTTTACTTAAAAACCGAACGAACTTTTTGGCCAAGCCAATAGTTTGTCTACCTGTTTGTGAAAATTTTGTATAAACACAAATAGCTTTTGGTACGTATAGACTATTTTTGGCTTTGCCTTAAGGTATCCGAAAACTGGCACGGCAACTATAACTCATTAATACACTTACTAATCATTACAATGTAGACATCGACTGTTGAAACAGGACTTGTTATTCGTGGTTGATTCAACATTCCTGCTAGGTCGAACGTCCACGTCCAGCAAATACTTGCCTAAATTTTTTCTCAGTTTTTATAATAATTAAAATAGTAATTTTACTTTTGTATTAAATATTAAAATTCTCACATATTCTAGTTGTCATCTCTTTTCTCATAAGCAGAAAGGAAGTGGAGTGGGAAGTTATGGAGGCGAAGGATCAGCCAAAACGGATTGATTAAGTCTGAAGATTAGGATTCAAAAGAGATTAGGCCATTTTCTCTTTAAAAGGGAAAGTTCTTGTGGAGTGTTTTTATGACACCGGTTCTTAAAGGGAAAGCTCTCTCGAAACAGCTGTGTCATGACAGATGGAATATTCATACAAGAATAAGGATGTCTCCCATTTATGATTTCTTGTGGGTTTTTTTTGAGACACTTCCTTTTTAAAAAAAATGTATAATTTACATTAGAAAACCCCAAGTACTTTAATTAAGGCTAAAAATTTATGCATTTACGTTTAAAATCGGTGAAATACATTGAAATATATTTTTCACTACGAAATTTTCAGTAGTACCAGCATCCAGAAGCGTAACTAGAGAATTTTTCGGGGGTGGGGGGGGGGGGGGCCCTTTTTTTTTGAAATGCAAAGTACATACGAAATCCCATTTTGTCGCATGTAGGCATTAAAGACTGTGTCTTTAATGTCAAACTACATCACCACCCTCAAAACAAATATACATATCACCACACCATTCACAAAATTATATCACTCTTTAAAATAAAAAAAAATTACACTAATATGTATTTTTCCCCGGGGGGTGGGCATGGCCATTCTGGGTCCCCTCCCCCCTTGTTACGCCTACGCCAGCATCAGCAATTCCCATGTAAGTAAAACTGTATTTTTATTATATGTATTCATTTTTCGTGAGATCTCTACATATTGATAAAGGTCTTACATTGAACTTTTTCTTCAGATGTTTAGGAAATTTTCTGTCAAACACACGATATTACGTCAGAAATGACGAACTTGAACGAATAATTTTAGCTTAAGATGTGTATATCAGTAGGTATGCGTGCTTGTGTTACTCAAGTAACTTCTCAACCCGTGAAGGACTCTTCAGAAAACTGGGCATGATACTGACGTGACTTTTTATATTTGAGAATGTTTGTCTGTCGAGATATTTGAGCATGAAGATGACAAAAAAGAAAAAAAAGTCATATGAAAGCGTTGGAAGCAAAGCAATAAATTTCAATCAATCTCTAACAACGCATCTTTAATCCATTTAACCATCATCTGCTGTCATCTGCTCGTGCTTGATATCATTAAAATTAATTGAAGTTGAGGAACTTCAATAGAATTTGGGATTTAATTAATCTTTTCAACAAACGGAGAATTGGGAGGTAAATTTTGCGAAAATGGAGAATTCGTTTTTGGCAAATTTTGCGATTTAACAAATACGAACTTGTATACTACTTTCACAGCTTTTAAAAAATAAAAAAAAAGTATTTTCAAGAAAATAACTTGCAAGTTTTTTTCAGAAATCTGTTTGTAATTACTACAAAAATTCTTTTTTTTTTTTAAACTTTTCGCATTGCAAAAAAAAAAAAAAAAAAAAAAAAAAATTGTACAAAAACTTATTTTTTATGATTAAAACTTATTTTTACTTATTTTTTGTGGCTAAAAATGTGATTAAAATTTTTTAAATTATGATCGTTCTTTTTATTCCGTAGGGACACCTTTTCCGTTAGCGCGTAAAAATTTTTTAGATTTATAATTTCAGGATTTTTGAAGATAGTAAAGTACAAGTGAATGTGTTCTTTCATTTTATTTTATTTATTTATTGTATTTTTTTCCTTGTTCTTTGAAAACGAGACGTATGCCAAGTAGTAATTGGTGATGTTATCGCTCGTGCCACATTTCCTGGCTGCTTTCACTTTTTCTATCAGGAAATTGTAGGATTCTGTAGGAAGGCTTAAATATCCGTGACGCCATGTTGCTTCCTTTCGCCAGGAGTTCAGTCAACCAATGCAACGGCGCCCGCGGCCATAGACTCCGCTGATCCCATCCATCGCTAGGGGGCGGCACGAGCACGAATGACGATCCACTTTGCCTTGTATTTCAGTTTCTCGTCTAATTAATTGCGTTGCTCGACTTTAAAAACTAAAAGGATATGATTTTCCCGCGCATTCAGATATCCAACAAAATAATAACGCTTCGATCTGGTTTCATTTAGGTTATGGAATTTTTTTTTTTTTTTGTATATTGTTAATACAATAAAGTCGAAAATTAAAGTAGATAGAATTGAAAATGTTATTTCGTTCTCTAATGATTGGAAATAAATAAATAAATAATATAGATATACTGTCCGGCCACTTTATTAGGTACACCCCTGCTGTGCGCATGATTGTCTGGACCCGTCGTGTCTCACAACAACTCTTCAAGCCGGTGAGGCAGTGTGATGGTGTGGGGGATGTTTACCTGGTACACTTGGATCCATTGGTACCTATGGAGGCACATCAGGATGCTAGATACCTAAACATCGTAGCTGACCAAGTGCAACCGTACTTGTTAACAGTTTATCCTCGTGAACAGTTTATACTACCAGCAGGATAATGCACCGGTGCACAAAGCCTGCATCACTCTGGGATGGTTTGAGGAACATGACGATGACTTTTCCTTGCTGCAGTGGCCCGTTCAGTCCCCGGATCTCAGCCCGATTGAAAATTTGTCCGCTCCAGGCCTACACCTGCATCAAATCTTCAGGAACCGCGGGACACATTCAGGTCTGGAAGGTACACAATATCTCCACAACGTTTTCAGCATCTTGTGGAATCCATGCCTAGGAATTCAGGTTGTTTTGAGGGCTAAAGGAAGCCCAACACGCTACAAGGTAGGTCTACCTAATAAAGTGGCCGGACAGTGTATATCGTTTTAAAAATAAATCAACAACTGATTTTTCCTACAAAAAAAAAAAAAGTAATAATTCTGAAATACGCTAGACAGAAAGTCAATATTTGTGTATATATTGCAGGGGTTCCCAACTTCTTTCCTCGCGAACGGCTTCCACATTATATTTTTATCATTAACTCTCAAACCATCCAACCAAAAAAATATTTGAATAAGAATTCCTTAACAAGATCTTTTAATTTGGTATTCACACATTGTGAGTATTGTAATACAGTGCAACTTGGCTAATTCGAAGCTGAAGGGACCACTGCAAAACTTCGAATTATCCAAGACTTCGAATTAAACAAGTTATATCTTTTAACTTTAATTTCAGGTCCACTGAATGCTTGAAAAGATTATTCTGTCAATAAGTAAATATTTATTCAGAAAGATCATGGTATGAAAGACTTAAACACTATATATATGTAAACAAAATAAGATTTATATTTCGTAAGCTTCAGTACATATTACATTCAATACAGAAAATTATAATTTTTCAAAAAATTGTGCAATGTCTGATTGTTTTGTAGAATTCAGTCGCTTAAGGTTAGCAAAATCATCAAGCATGTTTAGTGAACGGAAAATAGCTTCACTTACGTTGGTTTGTCCTTCAATGTACCGACGAAATTCGGCGCTATTCCGTATTTCTTCTTCACACCCTTTTCCACCTCGCGAATGATGGCAACCTTTTCAGCGAACGTTAAATTCTTGTACACGCGTGGTTTACTGAAAGACATGGTGACACTGACAGCAGGAAGCTCGAATGGCGTCACGTGTCGAACGGTGGTGGGAAGGGGATTTCAGTTGTCACGTGTCGAATTTCTTAACGATGAAACGCCGAAAAGTCGTTATGATTAGAAATTTTTTATACAAAACTTCGAATTAAGGTAGTTGAACTTAGAATTATCCAAGATTTTCTTTGATAATTGATTTTCTTTCATTGATTTAATAAGAAATTCAAGGGACTAAGAGAAATCTTCGAATTAACCACGATTTCGAATTAAAGACGTTCGAATTATCCAAGTTGCACTATATTTTAAGTTATTTGCATAAAAGTACAGATCTTTTCACTCTGGTCTGTCCAGGTTAGTGAAAACGCCATGATTACAGTGGTATGAGTCTATTCCTTGATAATTGTTTGGTAACACTTTGTCTTTAAGGAATATATATATATATATATATATTTATATTCCTTAAAAAAAAGTAATAATAATCAATAAGTGCTTAGTGAATGTAAGTAATCTTCTATCAGACACGTAACCAAGATTTTGTAAGGGGGGTTCATTCAATTTTTATAAATGATTGTGCTTTCTTTAAATGAGAAAAGCACATTCTAATTTAATTGAAAGTTTGAAGGTGAAATGATCTTAATCTATGGCGAGAGTAGGCTCTTTGAATTTCATCATTTATACAAATACACTTGAACATAGACAATTTCTTTTCTTTTTAACTTCCCTGAAGGGGGGAGTCCGAACCCCCCCCCCCCCCCCGGCAAATTGCCTGGTTCTACTAAACGTACATTTTTTTCATAAATTTTGTAGCACAGAAATTTACGACAGATATATCCATTATTCAATGTACTTTGGAATTGGAGGCGTTGTGAAAATCTTCATCGTTCAACCAAAAACAAAACATTTTATTCTTTTCCGTTGGGGGAGGAAGTGCTTACAAATAAACGATGGATTTCTAACTACAAGGTAGGGATAGCGATTACTAAACCAATCACAATGCTTCGCAACGTCTTCTGATAAGAAAATATAATTGATATTGCTTTAATTTTCCTTATTATTATAAATGTGATTGTTGCGAATGCAAAAGGCGCAATTGTTGGATTATTGTGATATTGTTGCGATTGTTGTGCTTGTTGTAGAGCTGTATTATCAATGTGATTGTTGCGTATGCAAAACAATTGTTGCCATTGTTTTGATTGTTGTGCGTTGCATTGTGGGATACATGTCCACAGACAAAAGGGGATTATAAGTCTTCTGATTATCAGAAGACTAAAAGCCAGGTCCAAAATGCTACATTTCTTCCGTTTTCGGATGTAGGGGGCGAGGGGGATTATAACCCGTACCAAATCCCTCCATCTTGCCGGACCTTGAATGAGTCTAAGCCTTTTCCGCTTAAAATCATAAACTCATTGTTGTATAGTTTCCTCAATAACAAAAAAAAGTTATTTTGAAGAAATTCAACTGAGGCCGAATCTCAGAAAATTGTGAACAAAAGTGGTCACAGTGGATGTTGGCAAGTCATGTTTGATTCACCGCATGAAATTATTACGAAGGACTTTCCATCCTTATCCAGAAGTAGTCTCCAAGGTCTCTGAATGCTTATTAGTGGGTGTTTTTCATGGTAATTGTTACCGATTTCCATGCACTGGAGCTGTCCTCACTTTGACCCAAGGTCGTCCCAAGGAATGATGCGGGAACTGATGCCGATCCGCAGACATCGACGTTGTTCCGTATTTTTCTTTGCAATTGGAAAATATTCAATCGGCTGGAAAAATTCGAGTTTTATTGTTAAAACACTCGAAAACTTATTTAGTGGGACTTTTGCAGTACCCATGGTTCTCATTATCCGACCAAGTCATAACTGCTTTGTAAGAAAGAGATAGAAAGATGGGATATATAATCATCTTAGTCCTTTAGTCTTTCTCTCGAAAACACTGTTAAAATTGTTAAAATACTGTTACAATTATTGTACGTTAATATTGATGTGTTTATTCTGCTCTTCCTTTTAACTTATGAGAGGTCAGTCATTTTTGGTAAACAGATTCCGAATTCTAAAATTCAAGAACGCCATTGCATTGTTAACTAACGTAGGGGACTGCGTTGATTATAACAATGGAACAGTGGTAGTTGATGTAATTCATTATTAAGTTGATGCAACAAAAGAAATTGCGTCTTAACAATCACTTTGTTAAGGAATCTACAAACGTATGATATTAACATTAAAAAAAAAAATAAAAACCGCGCATAACTAAACAAAACACAAATATTCACTGAGCTACTTTTGGTATTTATACTGGGAATCGGAGACAGTACTGTTTCGAGGTTTGCTGATTTCTCATCAGTCCGATCCGTCCAGTATACCTAGCTCAGTGAAAGAGGACAATTTACAAAACGGACAAACATACAACATTGAGGGTCATTGATTCGTATGTTATTCGTTTTTTATATTGTCCTATTTCACTGAGCTAGGTAGACTGGGCCGATCAGACTGATGAGAGGTAAATTAACCTCGAAACAGTACTGTCTCCGATTCCCAGCACC
This sequence comes from Thereuonema tuberculata, assembly GCA_023159025.1. Classification (NCBI taxonomy): domain Eukaryota; kingdom Metazoa; phylum Arthropoda; class Chilopoda; order Scutigeromorpha; family Scutigeridae; genus Thereuonema; species Thereuonema tuberculata. Next base: position 34,647,647 of record JAFIDM010008419.1, on the reverse strand, counting down.
AAAAAAATAGCTCAGTGAATATTTGTGTTATGTTTAGTTATGTGCGTTTTTTGTTTTCTTTTTATGTAAAAATTGTTCTATCACACGTTAAATTTCATGTATAGTATTAAGTTGAAGTCCTTTAGGTGTGTGGCCCTTGGGGTCGCCGGAGATAAAGCTTCCAGCGTTTTTTGACCAACGAGATCGAGTTAAGGTCTGTTGGTTGGTCAGTCCGACTCCCACCCGCCCGCCTTTAACCTACCCAGGTACCTACTCAACACAGGGTTGGGTGTACCCTAGGACCCGTCTTGAGGAGAATTCAACGTTGAAAGAGCTGCCGGGTATTGAACCTGGCTCCTTCAGCCCGCAGTTAAATATGTCACCGCTTGGTTGTCAGGCTCACAAATATGCAGTATTATAGATACTTCTCTCTGATTGTATTTATGATATAGTGCTGAATAGATCCAGCACTAGCAGATAAGGATTAGACGAATTGATCTTCCTATAAAAAAATAACAGGATTTTAACTTAAGTCCATACCTCTTCCTTATATCGTTTCTTATCATATTATAAGATCCAAAATATCTTTAACACCAAATATAAAAAAAAAAAAAAACATATACAGGGTGTCTCAGGAGGAAAGATCAATATTTTGGGATGTGATAGTATAGATCATTTTAAGCAAAAAAGTTCCTATGAACGAGTGTCCTATTCCGAATGGTTTCCGATTTCCAGACCTAATTCCCTTGGATTTGTGTTTGTGGGGTTGGATGAAGTGCACAGACGTTGAGTTGTTCAAGAGACAAATTGCTCGCTCACATAATGAATGCTTTTGTAGGCATAAATTGAACGTCACGATGAACTCAGACAAGCAACACATCATGTTCTCACAAGAGTTTAGAAATGCATGATGTTGGTGGTGGAAAGTTTGAAACTTTTATTATAAACTGTAAGAAATGTGTAAATTGACCAGTGAATATTAGAAACAGTACGTAGTAGCTCTTTGTTATCATTCATTTTGAAACGGTATATTTAAATAGTTCTATCTCGGAAGCCATTCGGAATAGGACACTTGTTCATATGAACTTTTTTTGCTTAAAATGGCCGGTATTATCACCTCTCAAAATATTGGCCTTTCCTCCTGGGACACCCTGTATATTTATTAACGAATTGCTGTGCCATGTTACACATCCTGGACATTGTTATAAAATATCAATAAAACTCCTTTCTTATGAAAGTTAACATCTGTAAATTGTTTATATTCAATTAATTGTTTATATTACATTTTGAAGCTTGATACAAAGAACTTTCCGATAATTCGTTAATAAATATACATTTTTTTTTTTGTATTTGTATATTTATACCTTCTTACTTCTATATTCCGGCGATATTACGCGAAACCATATCATTTCGCTTTTTCAAGCCTTTTTCTTTTCCAATACTATTCAAAAGCATCCCTCATTATTATTGAGTTTAAGATTAACACGTTATTGAGTTTTCTTTCCAAAAAAAGTAACTTAATACTAATAAATTACAATCACGTATTATGTATCATTATTGACATAAACAATTATCATGTTAAAATTAAATACGTTATTGAGTTTTCTTTCTAATAATAACTTAATATATTACAATCATGTGTCATTATTGACATATTCAATTATTGACATAATCTTTTTATCGAAATTTTTCTTCTTGACCTCTGATGATACCTTGAAAAAATGATAATCAGTTGGGGTTAACCATGTATCCCTTGTCCTTATTCATGCATTCGAATGATTTTAGATTGCAGGCTTCAATGACATATCTTCTGCGTTTATACATATATATATATATTTGTTATTGAAGATGTTTTGGATGCAATAACAGGATTTTTTTTTAAGGTTTGAGGGATTTGGGGTAGGGGAGGATTTGTCAAAATAATCGATGTCAAAATACAAACAGATGTGCAAGAAAGAAAAATACTCAAATTGAATTTGACGTTCGCATGTTCAGTCAACGATTTTGTTTGTGACGGATTTTACCTCTCTTTAAATGATTTCCATGCAAAACAAGATGTCGTATTTTCCATTTAGCAGAATTCATTACATTCTTAATTTATTCCTTTAAAAAAAAAAAAGGAAACAGTTGAATTCCAGGTGGTTTCCATGTAATTTGATATTGATTTATGTACGGTTCGTCCTGTGCAATAGGCCTTGTGTTTCTGTGTCTATTAGCTGTTTCTCCACCCAAGGCCTCTGAGGTGACCAGAACCTGTTTCCCGTCCTTGCTGCAAAAAGATCGCAGATACGAGTGAAGTTTTAGTTAGAGCCAACCAGTCTGCATTGCAAAACACTTGTCATTGCCAGGCTATTCGCTATCCACTGCAAAAAATGTATATTTCGAAAACATAAATGAGAAAAATTACTCCCTGGTGATTTAGAAGCGACCTCCTTGAAGTATTCACAGTGCAGCCGTTTTTTGAACGTTTTCTGTATCAAAATCTTAATTCGAAAAATATCAAACGTATTTTAATAACAAGGTTTTCCCAAAACCGTAAAAAAATTACATTAAAACTTATTTTTTTGGTTGTTGCTGTTTTTGTTTTTTTAATGTAACAGTAGTAAATTTCATTCACGCCCCCGCTCCTTTTCCGAGGTCAGTTTTAGCGTATTTTGGGAAGGAAAATAGCTTATGAACTAGGCGTAAGTCGCTGTATACTCGTGTCTTTTCCCTCACCCGCCCTCCAATAACTTTTCAATCAGTTATAAATTAAATAAATTTAATTCTTCGATGTATGTCATTATTTACATTTATCTAAAACGTTTTGGTAAAAAAATTAAACTTAAGGAATGATACTGAGACGAAATTGTATTGTCCGACCACGGATACGAGACCCCTCTTGACACTTCTGCGCATGTCAGAAGAAAGCGAATCCATTGCCAGAATAGGGTAGTCAATCCGTCTCGCGGGAAGTTTGATCCGTCTTGTTTGTTTATTGTTAAACATCGGAAAGTTAGCTTTTTATTTTGTGGACATTATAGTTTTTAAAATTGTAACTATTTTGGTTAACAGTTGAAGATATTATTTACAATAAAATTAAAAAGAAATATTGTACTTCCTTAAACCGTACTCCCTATCAACACAAATCGACTGTTCTTGGCACTCTGCCAAGTGGAGGTCTCACATCCATGGTCGGACAGTAATTTCAGTACAGTAGAAGTTGAGAATTCGTAATCCGGAATGTTGAGACCTATTCAATATATTTGTAGAATATTTCGGATTTTTTATTTTTTTTTTTTCCAGATTTTGGAATTTGTGGTAATGCCGAGAAATGAATAATATTTACTTTCGTTGAAGTTCTTCTGTTTTTATTTATGAAAAACAAACCAAAAAAAAACAACATGAATGCAAATGAAACAAACAAAAATTATAAATTTATGTATTTATCTTCTTCGGAAGGAAATTGAAAGAGTTAACAGATAGTGTGAAAAACTAAAAAGAAACTTTTTTTTGTAAATTTGTTGTTTAGTCCCATGCAGGACGAAACGGCCGTTCCCGATTCCCTCCGATAATTGAATCAGAAAGACAATTTATTTATTCTTGTGTTGCCCTTGTTTCTAATTTATTATTTTGATTTAAATTAATAAGTTCACTTAAATTTATTATGTTAACTCGGTTTAAAAACAATATGATTCAGAATCGATTTAAGAAATTTAATTAAAAGAATATTAACAAAAATTGATTTAAAAAACATAATTATTTCTTTTATTAAAGAACATTAAATAGCAGTTTCAATTAAATTCACGTGAACTTACAACAATGAAGTTGTTTATTATCTAATTTATCCTGAAATAAAAAATTTAAAAAAATATTTCAGAATATACATTGTTATAATATTTCAGAATCAAATTAGATAATGTTTAACCCATAAAAATTTTAATAAATTTGTCCTTAGAAGCAAAATATTTAGAATTCTAAAAGTTTACAAAGATTGAAGACGATGTTGTTAAATCGTATTTTTGGCGCCCATTTCAAGGTCCATTGTTTTGGAAAGTGGAGTGCATTTGCCTGTTAGTCCTAATAAAGTGTTAATGCTTAACTTCGTTTCACTTAGTTTTTTTTTTGGTCGCCTGTGGGTGTGTGAACACCCACTGTTGGACTTACTTTGTTTCATTCGGTTCCTTCTAGAATATTAACAAGGAGACCAAGCCAATGAACTCGTCCGCTGGGGAGGAGCGTTCTAACGATGATTGATTAATTAAAACCCTTTCGTTCAGACCCTTCTTCGGTGAGTCATTTCACCTGAACATACATTCCTAACGAGAAACAGGACTGATATTACAAACATACACAAAAAATGATCTAATTGGTAACAATTTTTTGAGAGATCTCGATGGCCCATTGTGAAAGGATCAATCCCAGCTTTGCTTTACCGCAAAAGTTATCTTTTCAACAAACTAGTAACCCGGGAAAAGTGGATTCTCCCAACGTGCGACTGCTTTCTCACAACTACCCGATAAAAGTGGATTCTCCCAACCCACGACTGCTTTTAGAACCAGCGAGTGCGCTGTTACATGATATATTTTTATTTTTTAGAGAGATTGGAATGTAGTACCAGTGGCCTAAAGGATAAGACATCTAACTTCGGATCAGAAGGTTGCAGGTTCGATTCCCGTAGCGAACTTGTAGAAATTATCTCTTTTTTTCCCAAATCACAACAGTTGCGCCGGACAGACAGACGGAGAATTTTAGTAATATAGATTTCCCGGGTTCGGTTCTCATGTGGGTTTCGTTGATGGTGGCGATCCGCGCTGGGCAGGTTTTCCCGGGGTTCTCCCGTTTCCCCTGCATTTCTCACACCATCCTTTCTCAGTCTTTCTCTCCGTCTGTCCTTATTTCCGTGGGATAGTACAAAAGATCTTTCAGGTCGACGTGCTCGGCAGTCAAGCCACCCACTTTCACTTAATCTACTCTAATCTAATATAGGTTAGAAAGTATCTGTGGCCTAATGGATAAGACGTCTAACTTCGGATCAGAAGGTTGCAGGTTCGATTCCCGTAGCGAAGTTGAAATTCTCTCTATTTTCACAAATCACAAGAATTGTGCCGGACAGACAGACAGAGAAATAAAAGATTTTAGTAATTTAGATAAACAAAGGTTTTACATTGAAGTATTTTTTTGTAAACAGAAAAACGTTTATGGGAATCTACCCAAGTTATAGAAATCGACTTAAAGGGAAACAAAAGAAATGCCATCTCATCAGTATATGCATCAACATTTACGTGAACCATTCAATAGAGAGTCAAAAAGAAGTGGGTAATTAAAAAGCACAGAGCACAACAAGATCCTTCAGAGAGCAGAATATTCCATTGTTTTCTTTGAGTACCATTTTAATTTCTTGCGATTGAATCATTACATCCTACGGCTTTGTGAACTTTTTAATTTCACGTTTCCTATTATTTTATTTTTTTTTCACACGCTGTTGATCGGTTCAGGTTCGGTTTTCAGCGCGTATTAGACAAAATGTGATGCCCATCTGTTTGGACCACGTCATTTTGGATATCAGTCTGCCCTAGATTATAGGCATATCTGGTAAGCCTTGACATTATCATTGCAATCACCATTGTTCTATCTTTTGTTCGCTAAATTGTTGTACAGGTCACTAGAATATGACACACATAGAAAATTAAAGAAAGAAAGTTTTATAGACTCCTTTTATCTCTTACGATTCTCTAAAGACAATCAATTATTGGAATTAAACAGCATTGTTTCCTGTCTATCTAAATAAAATAATTTCCTAAGTTCGGCGGTTACAATAAGTGGAATCGGTTATTTTCGCTTCCTCGCCAAGCTGTTCGCTTCCACATTCTGGACTTTTATTTCGATCAGCTGCACCGATTGGTAGGACAGAAGGGCTGACCTGAACATAGTAATCTTCGCGAAATCTCAAATACAGTTTAACTTAATGACAATGTGGACTCTTGTCGTATGTTGTGGTACATTATTTGTATACATTTTATCTGCCTTCTTAAATTATAAAACATTCTCATTCTGATATTTTTATAAGTAAGAATAAAAGGTACATCTTAGACTTTACTGAAAGATCTTATTGTTCATCTTTCCCTATTAACGACACAATACCCAGACAAATCTTTGAAGTTTTTGAGAGCATTTATCTTACGACTAGAATCTTCCGGTAGCTGTCTTTGTGGCCTCCTTAACTGCGATAAGATAAATTGATGGACCTGCTGAAACATAGGCGATGCCCTTTTGTTTTTATTTATTTACCAAAAGAGAAAAAAAAAGTAAAAACAAACAAAACAGCATCGGATAAAACAAAAGAGCCGGAAACAGCATTGCATCTCTGTCTGATTTTTCACCACATTTGGACTTCCTCGTTGCTGCCCACTTCCTTGTCACTACAGTTGGATAATCAAGGTTAAGCGGTGGAACGCTGCCGGCGTCCGTTCGTTAAATACCCCCGTGCGTCTCCGAATGACCCTCTCAATCGTGACCTCCCCGGGGAATCAGACACAGGTCAGATTCATTCACACAATTGCAGAACAAAGATTCCGCGAATGCCCAGACACCGAAACCAGCAATTTGTCAGTCGGTGACGAAACAACACAATAAAAGAGGAATCGCACAATTTAGCACCGAAAACAATTTCTAGAGCACATACAAGGAGGAATGTATGGAAATACGGAACCTCTGCTCGCGTTACATTTTTGAGTCGTAAAAACAGTCTTATTTTCTTTTCCTTTCGGGTACCCTCCTAGTAGCACCGATCGCAGGATATTATAAGTTTGGTCTGATGTTTATAACGCCCCTTAACATGCTTCAAAGAGAGGGCAAAAAAAACAAGATGTTGCCAAAGAACTAAAAGTATACTCTCCATAAAGTTTCTTTCACTTTTTTTTTATTCTAATATTCTTATTATTGCAGTCGAACCCCGCTTTTACATTCCCGCAATAACGTTTTCCCGTTATTTTATAATTTTTTTTTCCTCGATCCCTTCTAGGTTTTCCTGTTAATACATTTTTCCCCCTGTATTTACGCTGTCGTAATATCAAACTTCTCGCAATCTACGTTATTTCTTCCAAAGGAGTAAAAATAAGATGACGTCCATGCGAAAAATTTTACATAAAATGGCGACTATCAACGTAAATTTCGCCGTAAATACAGTCAAATTATGCAGATTCAATGGCATCAGGACAAAGTACTGGAGCATATTTACTCGAAACTAATACACACCTTTTCCGGCCAAATATAGTCTCTCCAACGTCCACTTATTACAATACTTTGTGATTGCAGCTCGCGAGACTATCTATTTCGATATATCAATTATCTCGACAATCGATGTCTTCGTTCGGTTTCGGCTTCATTCTTACTATCTCGTCTTGTTTCGTTTAAAATATGTGTGTAGGCCTTATATTTTGAGATTTTAAAGTGATTAAAATAACGTGTATGATAATTTTCCTTTTCTAAATTAAATATTTAATAATTGCAATATTTTTTTATAGTCCCGGGTGTTATAAAAGCTTCCAAGCTCTGATTACAAATCATTCTATATGTTGAACATTGATTCCTAAATGTTTTTGGTGTGCAGAAGCCATTTCCCATTATTTACAGTTTCCCTCAATTTACACCATTTTTTCAGAGTCCCTTAAAAAGCGGGGTTCAACTATATTTATTTAACAGTTGTGAAAAAAGGTCACATATGAAAAGTCTACACTTTTAAATTTTGATATCTTGTCGCGTCTAGTCTTTAAATATGCATACTAAATTTCAAGAAGACCTATACAGTGACTCTAAAATTATTGGCTGACACACGTACATACAGACTGAGTGATTTGATGTGTTTCACTTTCTTAAGGTAAAAAAAGTCGGTTCACACTTTTGTAGTAACAAGAAATCAAGCAACTCCGTACACTTCAGTAGTCGTAGATGCCCAATTTTGTTTTCCTGGCCGATTGGTGACTATCTAAAAACGGAGTTGGTCTGGACAGGAAGTTGAATTTCTTCCCAAGCTCTAGGCCATGGGGAGTCAACGAGGCATGACTCATAGGGCTTCGATTCCCGGTGTGGGCGAGGGAAGCATTACACAAACACACACACACACGGAAACCCTAATTGCTCCTTCCCACGGGGTCGCTAGAAAAGGTAAAACAAAAAAGGCTTAAAGTACAATATTAACCTGTGATCAAGTTAACTCAAAAACAACAGTTTTAAGTTGAGTTGAAATTTTAGAGATAGGTTTAGGTAGCTAAAATAAAAAATCCTATTGATTTTGATACTAGTCTTTGGGTATCAACTTCCTGTAATGAGTTAGGGACAAAAAGAAAATTCACCAAAATACGTTGCCGTAATCGTAAAAATTGCAGTAACTATACAATGTTCACAGAAAAATTAAAATTTTAAAATGGGCCCAAAACTGCTATTTTTTTTTTCATTTCCTTAATGAAAAGCTGATAATTACTAGTAAATTTAATTACTAATGGCTTGGGACTTTATTTTATTCTTTTCTTTTTTTAATCTTACTATGAATCAATTAAAAGTTGGCACGATAACTATACCTCTCTTTCTACTGAAGGCTGCTTTTTTTTTTTTGCCAAATTTCCTTTGAAACACTCATTCTGAAGAATGCTAATCTAAAGAGGGGCCAAGCTCCCCTCCCTGTAGTACTCCACTGATTTGCAGTGTTTATATTGTATATAAGTACAAATAGCACAATTACATAAAATAATAATACAAAAATACGATATTACATTATGTAAGATATATAGTATAATTAAACTACATAAATATAATGACAAAATATAATATTAGAAAGCTATTTACACAACCTTTATTTAAAACATAATGTCCAATACAGTATAAAAGAAAAAAGTTTAATGTTTTTTCTCAATTCTTTACATAAAAAATGTAAGCAAATTATAAATTAGCACAAGCTTTTGTTATTATATGTATTGCTGTACGTTTTCTTGAATAGAATCCCGGGCATTAGAAGGTCCACAAAGTTCAGCCCTCGTGAATTCAATCTAGTTGATTGTTAAAAATAAATAAATAAATAAATAAATAAATAAATAAATAAATAAAAATCTAAGAAGCAGTCTTGACAGAATATAGAATTTATCTATTATTGATATTTTCTTTTGAATACAGTAAAACGTTATATTATTTATTATTACTACATATTATTTTTTTTTATGTAATACGTAACCCCTCCCACTACGAAATATATCTCAATTAAATAAATTTGAAGCCGGAAGTTAGAGAACGTAAAATGGCCGATGTCTGCGCACGAGCACATTAGTTATGCTACACACAAAAAAATAAGGCTTTTTTCAAAAATGTTATTTAATAATACTAATCAGAGCGATAATTGATTGGTTTATTGTTATTTATCTTTTTTTTCTATTTCGTAATTAAGTTAGGATGTCCTGGTATTTCGTAACCAGTTTTTATTCGTTTCCATTTGGTTGCGGAATGTAATTAGTGTCTTCATCAAATTTATAAATTCAGCCATGATTGGATTAAGGAAGTTATTTAATTAAGTTTTTCATTTGATTATCGTCTGTTGTTTGCTGGTTCTTCTTTTAAGTCAGTTTTCATTGAGTTCATCTTGTAATCAGATTAAAGGGAATTGTTCATTTCATTAGGTAATTATCTACAATTTCCTTCTCCGTATTTTTTTGTTTGTTGAAGTTCACATTGATTCTAATAAAGGGAAGAAATATCAGGCTGCACCTGAGTAAACAAAAGGTTCTCGCACCCTGAGCTATATATCTCTGCACGTTAAACTTTAAAAAAATTCACATTGATTCTGTTGGTGCAAAATTAAAGTAGAAATTGCAGTCAGTGCCGTGTCCAGGAATTTTGAAAGGGCAAGGGGGGGGGGTTAGGGGGCATGGTTTTACTTTAAAAAGACTGTTATAATTTGTAAGCAAATTAGCATATACTTAGCTTTCTTATATGTTGATCCAGATTAAATACCAAGGAACATATTATTTATTTATTTATTTATCATCAAATTTTCAAAAGAAATGTTTTAAAATACAGTTTTAAGTTACAAGTATCCATAATGTCCATTGTTGATCAAGATTGCTCAAAAACTATTTGTCCCAGACAGCTGAACATTAGTGTTCTGTACTCTTCACATGACAAATGACCACTCAAAAACTAAAGACAACAAAATAAAAAATTACAATTATATTGTTTATTTTGTTGTCTTTGGTTTTTGAGAGGTCATTTGTCATTTCTCTCCCCCTTGTGTCTTTTGGGTTTTTGATTGCTGAGTAGCTCTGGCTGATGAGAACCTAATTAAACAGCTGTCAAAACAAGCTTGACTCAAAAGGATTTCCTTTCCGTTACAGAATGTTCCAGAAATCAGTAAACCTATCGAGTTTAAAATCAAAACATCAAAAATTCAAAAAAAAAAAGTGTTTTCACTGAAAAAGAGAATTGATCATGCGGTAGTAGCCTATTCAATAAATATAGAATTGTTAAAATGAAGGAAAGGGTTTCAAAAATGTCAGTTTCGGGTCAATAGAAAAAGTCTCTTACCTTTCAGTGAAGAATGCCATCTCCTCAGCCTTAGGTCCACTCTGACGCAATTGCAAAACAACTTGTTCTTGTTACACGAAAACCACTTTCTAACTCTTGATTGTACAAACCTAAGTTAAAGTTTGCGCAATACACGACAGACGAGAAAAAACATACAAAGAAAAAAAAAAATCCCAAAAAATCCACCTTTTTTTCAGACTGAAAAAACTTCACAAAATATTAACAACCTAAATAAATATTAATATTATTATTTATGTAATAATAATAAATAAAATGATTTAAATTCATTTAGTTTAACCAGATTATCAGTTCGTAATTTGTTTTAAAATCAAACAATTAATTTTTTTATTACAGAAAGCGCGCGCAGAAATTGAAAAGGAAAGCGAATTACAGGTTAAACTCATTAAACATTTTAAAATAAGATTACTTTAAAGGTTTTAATTGAAATTATCTTGATTGTTTATTAAGGATAATTAATTGGCATTGTAATAAATTAGTGATTATTACGAAATAAATATTGTTTAATATTACATAATCATTCTATAAATATTTTATTTCGAAACTTGTATAATTTAATTTATTCTAAATTTTAGATTTTTGATGTATATGCATTAATTTAAAATTGCCTTTAATTGTCGAATGTAAAGACAATTTTGTAGTGTTTAAACAATATATTTCTGTAAATTGGTAATGTTTCAGCGAAAATTTCGTTATATAATTTTCGTTATGTAAAGTGGACGATATAACTACTCTTAGTTTATCGACTTCCAGCTATTTCTCACAAGACGGCGTTGGCCTCTTGGACGTGTGTTTCCAGTTGATTTAGGTTTTGGTATTGTGAATTCTCAAAAGACTGTTGTATTGGTGCCTTTTCTTCTGCCAGGAGAAATGTTCTGCTTTCAATTGGCCAGCAGTTCATTAAACCAGTGGGAAACGTTATCAGTTTGTCTGTCCATGGGTGGTCGGAGTGTATGAATTGCACCTTCCACCCCCTTTCGCTCCAATTAGCTCACTGTTGTATCCGAGTGTCTTTTGTTTCAATTGTTCAATTGGCAGAGAAGGGTGTTTTGTGGAGGAGACCAATAAAGAACAAATGTTCATAATTCGAAAAGGTCGATGAAACATGTTTTATTATTGAATGCCGTTTCAGAATGCTCTTTTTCCCTCCATTTTCAAGAGATCGTAAATTTTTATTTTTTGTTTTTCATTGTCAACTTTCAATACAGGACTCTCCGAGATAATAATAAAATCGTTTATTAACCTCGTGAGAAGTAATTCATCTGGATCCTTATCTATTTCTATCACAGAGGTTCGCAGCCCGTGTGCCGCTATACAGTGGTGTCTTGAAAATGATCTTGATGTGACACATGAATATTCTGAGAGTGCATCTGTAATCTACCTATATAAAAAGAAAAGTTCTGACTCACTCACTCACTCACTGACTCATCAACGCCCAGCCCAAACCCTTGGACCTAAATAGCTGAAATGTTGCGCAGAGGTTCCCTTTATGATGTAGACATACATACGCCGAAATTAAAAAGACTTATACAATTAAAATAATATGAACGTTTTTGAAACGGGCTACGCTTCTTTGTCAAGTGAGGTTCATTAATGAAAAAAAATTCGTAAAAATTGACGCCTCCTGGATCCCCGTAAACCCCCGCAGTTTTTCAAAGGATTTGATATTTTATTTGGTAATAAAAAAGCTTGGTATGTCGTGTAATTTTTCTAAACACGTAACATAAGCGCGCTGTGAAAGGTTGAGTAGCAGACAGATAAGTTTAGCAGCAATCTTTCTGTCAGAACTTTTAAGTTGGCGTCTGGATAAAGAATTAGCTATTAATAACTTTAATCCGCATATTAGTTCATTATCTTCACATTCGTGGTCAGGAAACATCAAACAGTTGATTCGAAAGATGCCTCTCAGTGGTCCAATTTCCTCGCCTTAATTCCAGCCTTTGTACTGGGGTTCGAATCCTGTCAAGACAATAGATTTCAAAGACATTATTTCCTGAAAGCATATTCTCTAAAACAGATAAATAAAATTGTAAAACTTAAATAAATAAAAATAATTGAATGGACAAATGCAATTGAAGAAAATGAACGGGAAATGATATAAATGAAAAATAAACACATAAATGAATGTTCATAAATGAACAAATGTAAATGTTTACAAAATTGTTTAAAAATAGTGAGCCCAATGTTTAAAAACGAATTATTTGTACAAGTTAAAAACATTGAAAGGTAAAAATACTTGAAGGACAGGACAGTTTCAACCCCCTAAATGGTTGAAAATGAAAATTCAACCCCGCCATTTAGGGGGTTGAAACTGTTCTGTCCTTCAAGTATGTTTACCTTTCAATGTTTTTAACTTGTACATATACGAGTAATTCGTTTTTTAACTATATGTGCTCACTATTTTTAAACAATTAGTTACTCTGTAAAGATTTTCAACCCGGACACGTTAAAAGATCTTCTGATTCATACAAAATTAGAAACTAAATGTGATACTGACAGTTTCGATTACTTCCTGGCGGCCATTATCAATGCAAGACATGGACAATTGTCAAGGTTGTGAAAAGAGTAGTTTACTTTACTTTATTCGCCTTTTTATTAAATCAATTACAATTAAAATTCACTTAATACCTTGCAATTTAAAAAAATAATTTCCAAATTATTATCTTTTATATAAGTTTCAATAATAATTAAAAAAAAATTGTAATGTTTCAAGATTTACTTAATGGTATTTGTTTTTCAATGACGATTTTTTTTTTTCAATATATAATAGGCTTAATATATTTTTTAAGATTATCTTTTGTAACAATTAAAATCATAATTAAAGTATTTATTTTGTAAAAACAATTTAATTGATACCTTCAATAAAATGACTTATTTTTATCAATGACTTATATATTTTTTCCTTTCTATTTTTCTTTAGGTAAGTTTCGATTCTCTTTTCCAAAGAACATCATTCAGGTAAAACTGTAGGATTTAACAATAATTTTACACATTAATGTTAACAGGCCATTTGATAAAAGTAAAAAACTTACATTTTTTTTTCAAATCAAATTTGAAAAAAAATTTTTTTTTTGATAATTGGAAAAGGAACTAATGAAATTTTACACTTAATTGCTTTTTAAATCAGTTTTAAACAAATTAAATAAACACATATTATTTTAACAATTAAAAAATAAAAAACTTAATTTGATTTGCATTGAATTTTATTGATTCTTTTAATTAAAAAATTTAAAAACATTAATTAGAAACAATGAGTATTTTTAATTCGTTTACTAGTTTTTAAATTAAAAGCCGTTGCTAAAACGCTATTCAAGGAGGAATTAGTGTCTGTTACTTTAAAATTCTTCAATTTCCCTGTGTTTCTTATTGTTTAGTTGAGAGAAACAGCGCTCGGAGAAAAAGACTTAACATTTTAATTTTCCATTGAATGATTCCACAGCGTCCGTGAATAGATTCTTCTCTAAGCAGTTCATTTTATTAGCCACAAGAAAGGAAGATTCTAATGACCTGTCAGACTAATTTCTCGAATAATAATTACAGGATTTAATTATAAGATTTGGAGGAAAAAAACATGCTGCTTTCATTTTATTTTTTTTTATTTTTTTTGTTAGAAAATAAAATTTAAAAAAAGTGTGTAACGTGGATTTAAAATATTTCAGAGTTTAATCTGAGAGTTTCAGAGTTTAATATATACATTACATTAATTAATGAGATTTTTATAATTGCAATAAAATATACTTTATATTACCTAATATAGTGTAAAATATATTATAGGAAAAAAATGTAGAATTAAAAAATATATAATTGCATAGCTCTGTAAATAAAAACGTAAATGTAAATTATGGAAGAATCAAAAATTAATGTTTCTTTAGATAAATAAGAATTGTTAAAAAAAATTATATCGTATCGGCTTCGTAATAAAAGTTGTTATGCTGTTATACATTACAGTTTGTTATCTAAATATTACAATAAATTATATAAAATATTTTATGTAATATTTGAATATTTATATTAGTAATATTTATATTAGTGTTAAAACTAGGACTGTGATGTCGTTGCCAAAAAATATATTTTTTTTTCAACTACTTTAACATCACAAAGACAGTGAAATCGGAGTCGGACTTTTACTCTTATGGATTTAGTCAAAAAAATTGTTTTTCCCACTTCACAACCCTGTTTACAACATTATAGCTAAATATAGAACCAAGAATCCTTTTTGAAATGGGCTACATACAACATAGTTGATTACAAACAACGTAAAACAAATACATAAATCTACCAGTTCTTCTAATATTTCTTGTCCTCGAATTACTAACCTGATAAAGTCTTCTGTAAAAGAAGACGAAATATCGTTGAATAAAGAAGAATTAGTAGATTTGGGTTTTTACGTTGTTAAATGAAATACACAAGTTTTAAGAAATTACAACATATTTTTTGTTTTTTGCTTTTAACCAAAGAAATGTACACATGAAAACGAGAAACTTGAATTAATTTTTACGAATATGAAAGTTCTTATATGAAAATGCGAAAGTGGAAAAAAAAAACAACCTGATAAGTCAACTAATGATCGAAAAAAAAATTTACAAAAATAAAGCGATAGGCGAGCAGTTATTCTTAAATGACTTCGTGAATAATTTATGAAAGTTTTAATGTTAGAATTAAAGGAATTTTAGATGTAGAATGATGTTTTCTTGACTAGGATTTTATATAAAATATATATATTTTCTGATGTGATGTCAGTAGCTTCTCTTATAATCGTTTTCTTAGATGAAGACGTTTTACTTTTTATTAGAGAAATCAATAGGCCTACTATATACCGTGGTTCCCAAACGCAGGTGCGCGATAAAGCTTTCACTGTTCCACATTGAAACGAGGCTATATCACAATAAATGTAGGTTTACAAAACTTTAGATTATTCCTTTTTTTTTTGTAGTTATGTATTATAATTCTGTTACTATATAAGAAAACTTAGCAACCCTTGCCGATCCCCCTTAGTTTATTTCAACTGTCCGTAAAATCCAGATGTCTAGGAATACTGTCATTACGAAGGATACATCATTGCAGCCGACTTTTCATTAATTGTTTCATTATTTTGTTCAGTATTGTTGATTAAACACAGTTTAAAGCTTAAGTAAACTGAATTAGTTAAGACTTGAATGTAAACTATCTGTGATTAATATTGGGTTGTCCAAAAAGTTCGTTGGTTGGCTCTAGTAGCGCTTAGGTGTCTTTAACGTCATTCGACACCATTTTGTTAGATTGTATTGTGACAGCTGTCATATCAGCGTGCATTTAAAACAAAAACTGATCAAAATTGTTGAATTGTGTGTCGCCATTTTAATATTGAAGATGGAAGATAATGAGACCGCATGTTTCTTTGATGACCAGACAAAAACTGTTACAGCTTGGCTGGGTAGTTCTGATTCATCCGCCCTATTCACCTGACATTGCACCTTCGCATTCCCATTGATTTCGGTCTTTACAAAATTCTCTTAATGGAAAAAATTCAATTCCCTGGAAGACACCAAAGGCACCTGGATCATTTTTTTGCTCAAAAAGATAAAAAGTTGTGGGAAGATGGAATTATAAAGTTGCCTGAAAGATGGCTGAAGGTAATGGAACAAACTAGACGATGTTCAATAAAAGTATTGGTGAAAATAAAAAATGTGTCTTTTACTTAAAAACCGAACGAACTTTTTGGCCAGCCCAATATTTTTAAGGTTTTTACTTAATTTCTAAGAATTTCTACAAATAAAAATAGCGCTACGAAGCAGATATGCCTCGGTTTTTTTTATTGATAACAGAAATACTTGTGAAGATTACGAGAACAATCTATACGCAATGGGTATATTTTTTAAAAAAACATTTTTTTTTAATTATTAAACTTCGTCTTTTTCGATTTATTTGTTAATCGCTAAGAAAAGGATAAAAAAAAGCCTCTTCTCCAAATGTATTGTTATCATTGGTCGTTACCAATTCAGTTTCTGTTCCCGCCTTCTTTCCGCCATTTCTTTTTTCCGCGCCATTAGTCAGAGTACGGAAGTGATTCGATTCGACCCACGTTGTCCTCCCACGGGGATTCAGAGACCCTGTAGCCAAAAGCAACTGACATCTCAGTGGGAAAGAACCTCTTCCAAATCGAATTCTCGCAATTAGGAACACATTAGCACGAGGTGGAACTGAGTTTTCACTTCTGCTCACGTGCAGTAAAGGGGATCTACCAAAGACCTCTTGCGACTGTCATTTGTTTGTACCAGAATGCCTTGTACGCTAGGTCATTCGCTAATGACGTCACATTTCGCTCTCACATTTACTTCAAGATCGTCATATAAAAGGCGATATATATATAAAACCCAAGGACTCGTCGACACTTCTGGAACTTTCACAGCCCCCTCTCTTCCTGTTATATCAGTGTGCTCGCAATCTCTCTAGGAAGAAGGTCCCGGAAACAGCTTGTGGATAAAGTGGAAGTGGCAAAATTTACGTAATTATCATCATCTCCTGAAAAAGGCTCAAGGAACCGAGCCGAAATATTGAGTAAATCTCAACCCGGATTCGAAAATCTGTCAGAGAAGGATCTATTCAGCATATATATATATATATACTTGGTGATTCAGAAAGTACTGGTGGTTTTCACCGCCCCATATCTTTTAAACTACTGCTCATAAATTTCTCGTGTGGGAGTCACGTGGAAGAAAAGATTTCAAATACACGGTATTCCCAAGAATGTCGTGTAAAAAAAGACATACAGCATGTCTACAGATAGATGTATTTGAGTATATCCATCCATATTTCATTTAAAGAATTTAAAATCAATTTTTAATTTAGTATTTTTAACAAATTTTTCAAAACAGACGGCTTTTTTTCCCGTGTTAATCCCCCCCCCCCCCCCCCCCCCAAAAAAAAAAAAAAAAAAACACACACACACACACACATAAAAACAAAATTACTGTATTTTTGTCAATGGCATTATTTCAAAATCGTGTAAAAAAAAAGACCATCTAAATCAGGATTGGTTCTATAAAAGAATCGTCTGTATCCTTACATATTAAGTTAGAAGAAGATGCGTCCAAGGTTCAGAAGTTATTAGAAGAAAGAGAGGGGGATACTTGTTTGACTGATTTTGATGAACTTTATTTCCTAAGAAAATAGGCTAAAACTCTTCCAAATAAATATGAAGAAGAAATTTACAAATGTCGAATCACTGTATTTATTTCATCATTTCGCCTTGAAGCAGCTTTTACATTACCTTTAAGATGACGACAACCATTAAAAAAGAAATAAACAAACAAACAAACAAACATAAAGGAGGAAACACATCTTCAGTAGCCTCGTGTCTTTCTTCAGTTGTTGTTTTTTTGTTTTTGTTTTATACGTCATAAAACTTTCAATTTCTACGAACATCATAAAATATCATGAACATCATGAAAACCTCATTTTAAAGCTAAACTAATCTTTATTTTTTTTAAAAAAAGTATAATTTTAAAAAAAGCCGAAGGGCGTTTAACCGAATCTCGATTTGATGTCTGTCCAATAAACGTTAGTAATTTTGTTGGTCTGTTTATACCAACTTTCATGAAAATCTGTTCAGTGTAACGAAAATAGATATTGGCAAAAATTACGTTAAAAAAGACAGAAATCAAGACATCTATAGTCGATTCACTGTAAATCTGAAGTCACATGACAACTCCATATACGGTAAACGATTGAGCATTAGTTATTCCGTGTACTTCCGTTTTGGCGGCTGCTGAACACACACCATTGTTCGTTTTGCCAACAAAACTTTGAATGGTCAATCGAGAGGAGTCATTTGGAATGTTATTTTTTATTTCATCTATCTCTATCGTAAAACGGCTGAAGCAACAGGTATTTCATCTCATTCAGTTTACAATATTGTTAAGGAAACCGAAGCCTCGCTTACCACTAAGCCTAGCCCATTGTTTGAAACGAATGGGAAGGGGGCGTTGGCCCCTGAAAATACTCCATTCCTACAGTGTTTGGGTCTCTGAACACGATGGTGAAATCCGTTTATCGATCCGACTTTCCGTTCGGGAGTTGTTAGGGGTGGACAGACACAGACGGACAGGACAAACGCAATAGCTACCGGTTTTGGTCGCTAACAAAGGCCCGGGCGCGGACAAGGAAGCCGTCACGATTGTAGTTCTAGGGCGCGACGTAATAACACAATACAGTATTAAATGTGTTATTGTGCAATGATCTTTTCCTTGAAAACAAAAATAACTTGTACAAGCTCCATCACATTGGTACTACTTTGCGTCGTTGGACTATTTTGACGGCTTCTTTTTGACGCCAGGGCCTATATTTTTAGTTGGCAAAACTGGCTCTAAATCCTCTCAAATCATTGAGATCCTGTTGAAATTAATTGTTATACGCAACAATATAAATGTTCTCGAAATGAATTAGTATGATTATTCTAGAAGCCAGACTTGTCTGAGCAAATTTATAAGAAGTCCCCTTAGGGAGGTAGAAACATGTCGGACAATAGCAGATCATTGTTTCCGAAGAATATAAAGACACACGCGCTTAATGAGTGACTGACACATGTAAAGCCGCAATTAATTTAGACATTTAATGACGTTTTTGTGTTAAGAGTGTGTTGTTGTTTTGCTAAGAGAGCTGGAAGACAAATTTGAAGTCTAAAAACTGTACCGTGGTTATAGACTTTTCTGCATTGCAGAACCACTTGATTACGACCCTTAGGTGATAACGAGGTGAACGGATTAAAGCGTATCTTGGAGTTACGTGAACTCCACAGGTGTTGAAAAGGCCATCACGTTGATTTATAAACCCTGCAGCTCAGGAAGGAATGTTGTGTATATTTCTATTCCGTCAAACATATCAGGGGTCTAACAATAAAAATAAGCAGAAAACGCACACATTTAAAGGATTCATTGAACTATTTTTGGAATTTACCTACTGGGAACCCAAGACAGACTGTTTTGAGGTTCCTACCTCTCGTCAGTTGGATTCACCCAGTACTCATAGCTCAGTGATATCCAAAGAAAGATAAACAAAAGACAAGATTAAACAAAACAATGGACCTTGAGTTTAAAAAAACATAAAAAAAAAGAAATTAAGTATAAAAAGGCCAATAAAGTAATCTCCGCTAGCAGATCGCTTCGCTTGTGAAAGATTAATTTGAAAACTTGACGTATACTTAATGGCAAAATTTAACGTCCACGGTACAAATATAACAATAAAAATAATCAGGGGTCGTATATATGATTTTCTTTCGAGGAGGTTCAAGTTAGAGAACCCGTTCCACAACTACCAGAAAAAAAAAAAGAAAAAAAAGTCTTCAAAATGTTAGGGGGAGGGGGGGCAGGGAGATCTGTTCAACCTTCCATCCAACCAAAACAAAAAAACAGAAGGAAATAGGGCCTACTCTATACATTTTGAAATTTCGGGGCATGGGAGACCCTCTGGCCCTCCTCTTACACGCCGCAAATGTTCAGTTGAGTTAGATCGAAACTTCGCAGACCCATCTCAGCGAATGCTTGATGGTATCCACATCGTCGAACGTATTTCAAATCAGCAACTTATGCTCGCCTACGCCTTGACAGCAACTTTTTTTTTTTTTTGACTTGCACATAAAGCAGATAGTGTGAAATACTGTAATCTTTGATGCGTCAAACCTTGATTCGTTCTTGCTGTTCCGTCACCGTCGTCTGCAACAGAACATCGTTGAAAAACAGAAATACTTGTCTACAAACCAAACTTTGGTATAGCAGCGGTGGATCTCGTTGCGGAGACGACTCGCGTAAATTGAACGATATAATTTCGAATACCTGTGCAGCAATTCATTGTTACAGGAGGCTGTCAATTCGAAGATGACAGGAAAGCTTTCCACAGATCAGGATATTCAAATCGGCCTTTTTATTTTTTACATTTAGATCTGTGCAAAAACGTCCTGCGTCTTCAAATACAACACGATTGGATTTTAGGTTTGTGTTGTATTTGTTCGTTTGTAGCAGACTGCTTAGTTGTATTGTGTAACCTAGCATTCTACTCAAGATTACAAGAATTTGTTACTGGGAAAATGTGCTGTAATTTTGTTAGGAAACATTTAAAATTAGGATTCTTCACGAGCCTTTGATAAGTACTTTGTATTTTAGGATTAATAAAAATCCATAAGTATTTAATTATGAGCTGTGCCCCACGGTGTCACCCGCGTTAAATTCGACCCTTCTCGGTAATGTTCGGTTCTCGTCGTGTGGCGAAGCCGTCCGTCGCCGCACCCGTTGGATGAAGTTTGTTTACTGCTCCGTTCCTATTGGTCGTAGCGTGATGTTATTTAGCCTACAACCTTCCTCAATAAACGGGCTATCTAACGCAAAAAGAATTTTTCACATCGGACTGGTAGTTCCTGAGATTAGCGCGTTCAAACACACAAACTCTTCAGCTTTATATATTAGTATAAGATTTGATCTACGAGCAATTGTAGTTGCTGAGAGCTAATACGGTTTCTGTAAATCCCTTAAGACAGCGTTAGGATCAGATGTGCTGAGGTTAACTTTCGTTTATCAATCTTCGTTAATCAGTATTCGTTAAATAAAAATTAAGAATAATAATACAGTAGATCCAGATGTGCTGAAGTACACTTTTTTCTTTTGTACTTAAAAATCTTTTTCACGTTCAAGAGCTATAAATACATTCTCCCCCCCCCCTCCACATTTTACTTTAACATTCTTTGATCCCTCATTTTACCTAGGCCTAATGTTCGAAGCTGATTTTTTTTTTTTTTTTTTTTGTGATTGGTTGCCCTTTGACGCTGAGTTCACGGCCACCGCACTGAGTCAGGAAATCACCGTGGGGTCAAAGGTCGAGCGGTCCTTTACCTTGGAGCGTCAGACAGGACAATGGAGAATGATGAAGTGGGTGGGTTATCGCCAATGACCCTCCCTCCTGTGATCATAAATACAGAGAAAAGTGGCAAATGGTCATCGGGAATTCAACCCATAGCCTTCTTCTTCCCAGTGGCCAAGGAAAATGAAAGCGATGGGGGAGAAAAGCACCTGGTTTGGCACAATTTACTCTTCAATGAATGTAGTTAGGGTAGGGGATAGCCAGTTGTACGAATGTTGTAATTGTTGCACCTAAAAGCACTAAAATTTAGTTATTACAAGTTAGAAATTATATTAACTAAAGCGTGGTTACCCATTGTTACTTTCATTGAAGATTATATATTAAGTAAAAATCTTTATATCTGCTTTACATTTATTATCTTTTGCAAGAATACAATTGCCATCGTAAACCGCCTGCAAATTTAATATTTTTTATCACTTTTACTGCTCAAGTGGTAAAAAGTATTAATACTTATATTAATTAGTAGTAAAAATACTCGTGAGTAGCTTAATAGGCTTATATTATCTTCGTAATTGGAATACATTATTTTATTGTTACGAGCTTGATTCATTAAAGAGATGCAATTAATAGTTTTTAATTGTTTAATATTATCATCTCGAGCTGTTTGATTGTCACTTGGTGACGTTTAATAATTTTTGTAAAACCATTTTAAATTAGTGAGCGTTCTGATTTCATTAGAATTAATTATATTTGTACAAATTAGATTAAATAATATTAGATTTAATAGTTCTCAGCAAATGAGAGAAAATTGAAATAGATGTAATAATTAAAATAAAGATATGGGGAGTTTTTCATTCTTCCGTTTTCACCATTAAAAAAAATAATAATAATCGAAGCACGGTATTTTAAGAAAGTGGGTTTCGAGTTCTTTGAGGATCCTCTCGTTTCCTCATCAAAATTAATATTATATTGATTTGACCAAAAAGTTCGTTCGGTTTTTAATTAAAAATAAAAGACACATTTTTCATTGTGACCAACAATTTTATTGAACAACGTCTTCAACGGTTTGTTCCACTATCTTCTGCCATCTTTCAGGCAACTTCATAATTCCATCTTCCCACAACTTTTTATCTTTTTGAGCAAAAGAATATTCCAGATGCCTTTGGTGTCTTCCAGGGAATTGAATTTTTTTCCATTAAAAGAATTTTGTAAAGACTGAAATCAATGGAAATCCGAAGGTGCAATGTCAGGTGAATAGGGCGGATGAATCAGAACTTCTCAGCCAAGCTGTAACAGTTTTTGCCTGGTCATCAAAGAAACATTGTGGTCTTTCGTGCTTATTGTCTTCGATCTTCAATATTAAATTGACGATACACAATTCACTAATTTTGATCAGTTTGTTTTTTTAAATCCATGCTGATACGACAGCTGTCCAATACAATTTAACAAAATGGTGTCGATGACGTTGAAGATACCTAAGCGCTACTAGAGCCAACTTACGTAAAAAAAACTGAACGTACGTTTTGGCCAACCCAGTACACAACTAATAAACAGGTAGTCCATTAAAAGCAAAAATAGTTCATTGAGTTACCAAAAGGAAGTAAGAAGTAACGAGAACACTTCGGAAAAGGGAACAGACACTATTTCATTTTAAACACCAATAACATTAGGGTTAATATAACAATTACAGTCTATTCTATTGTGGATAGAAAGCAAAAAAATAATAAGAGAGCGTGGATAATCTGGAGCGACCTACTTAAAGAAGGGCCATTTTATTAGTTCTATTCTTTTTCTACTGATTTTACAACCTATTCACATTCTTCTTTTTCGTTTTCTTTCATAAGGCGGGGGATGGAGAGAGAGAGAGGCCTTATTCCTTCCTCAACCCTTTGACACGCTGCGATGAATTCGTGATTTTAACCAATTGGATCTTTTCAACCTTTTTTTTTCTCCCTCATGAGGTGCACGGAGATTATGAGTTGGCACATTTAAGTTTCCTCGTAATGTTAGGTAATAACCTTTTTTCTCCCTGTACTTAAGTCATATAAATTGAGACTTAAAAATAAGCCTAAGAAAAAAGAAAGTGGACATGAAATAGTTTTCACACATTTAATTTCACGGAGCTACATCTTCGTTTGTCATTTTGTTTCCTTTAACCTTCTTATCTTTTTGAAAAAATTTAGAAAATTATATTTGGTGATTTTAGCTCTAAGAAATAATGGTAATGATGTAATTTGCAATTAATTTCGCTCTTTATTTATTTTGGTGAAAGAAAATTAAAAACTAAATTAAATTAACCCATAAATAAATTAACAAGCTAAATTAATTTACAATAATTTTATTGTTTCCCTAATTCTATCATTGTTAAAATGTTATTTAATAATGAATTATTGGAAGCTTTGTTTTTATAAGACCGTTATTATATCCTATAATAATGGAATATGTTTGGCAAATAAGATTAAATAATGTTTAGAATTATATCATTAAAGTTCATTAATATATAAATATTAATTGAATAAAGGCATTTATTAAATTTTACCGAAAAACTGTTTTGAAAAATCTAGAAAAGAAGAATAATTAAAGTATATTTTTAAAAAAAAAACAAAAAAACAGAAATTATGAAAAAAAAAAAAAAATGGTTTTTTTTTTTTATTTTTTAATAATTCAACACGAAAAATAAATAATTAATACAGGATGTAAATATTTCTTGAAAACTATATTCCGGATATCGAAGCTAATTTACTAAATTCTCGAAAGAAAAAAGTCGTATGGATTAAAAAAAATTAATAAAATTCAGAATTTGAAGTTTATCTGAATTTTATATATACATTGTTTGTAATTGCACCATGAAAATATTAATTTCTGAAATTATTTATTTTTATGATTAATATAATCGTAATAAAACTTAGAATTTTTTTAAAAATAATTATAATGTGTAAACCATTCTAATTATAATGATAATTATTGGAAAGGAGGGTTGATGGTTAAACAAAGAGTGAGTTGGGTTCTCGGATGGAATGCCCACGATTTCTAAAGACTTTATTAAAAACTTAAGCTTTTTTACTAAATTCTGCATACTTTTTTTTTAATTTTTTTATTGATTTAGAAATGATAATTTTGATCATAAAAATTATAAGGACATGATTGTGAAGAAGATTTACGAATTCTAAAAGTCTCTTAAGATAGACTTTTATTTATTTATTTATTTATTTATTTGTTTATTTTATAAATCCAGGAAAAAACGGTAGTGAAAATTATAAAGTTTTCTTTGTTTTTTGTTTTTTTATCTTAATCTTTTAGTGCTTCTCAGATTCAGTTGGGGAATAAAAAAACGAGGTTCTGAGACAGGGCTGCAAAAAAATCAGTCGAAATAAAATTTATCTGCTGGTTTTATTGATAAAAATAATAATTATAATGTAATAATACTAATAATTGTTTTTATTATTATTTTACAAAATTATAATAACGAAATAATAATCACCCTATTGTTTGTAAGACATCTTTCTGGTATTAATAAAAAAAAATCGTTTAAAATTTTTTATTTATATGAAGTTGTTTTTTAATTCAAATAAGTATTTTGAGTCGAGCTGAGACTCTGGGACGGCCGTTTCGAGCTTGTTGGGCTCTCCTCAGCCAGAGCTATTCAGCCAGAGCTATTCAGCCAGTGCAGGACTCTAAAGGCGTACGAGGGGAAGAATTGGGAATTCACATGTAGACAGTGACCTCTCAATGGCTAAAAACAAGAAAATAAAAAAAAAAAACAAGAATAAAATGGGGAATACAAATACTTGGGCAGCACTCCGGCTATCACAAAAGGTATTTGACCAAAAAAAAATTGTTTTTCAATTTTCATCAAAATTTTATAATGTTTTAAGATACAAGAGGAAGAAATGATAAGTATTTTTAACTGTACGTAATATGTAAATTACCAGATTAATGAAAGGGTGGATAAAATGTTGCGCTCCTTGCGTTTTGATAGCACTGCTTTAGGAAGCTTACGTAGCCCAAAAAACTGCATTAATTAAATCATTATTTTATAATAGTCATATGTTGTAACTTCGTGCAGGAAATATGATGCTTTCAATTAACCCAGGGATTTAATAAAAAAACTTTTAATTAAAAATGGATAAAAAAAAGAATACTTTAGAAAAAACAAAAAAAAAGTGCACTCAGATCCAAATCGTGACTGAATAATTTTCAATTAATTATTCTGTGGTTGTTTTTTAGAAAGTAAAAAAAGGAGAGATGTCGAGGCAGAACTAGTTTTTGTCCAGTTGGCCCAAGAAGATTCATCTGTGATATCGTCATAGGACTTATCAATAAATTAAGGACTTACCAATAAAAAAAGGGAAAAAAAAAAAAACTTTTATTTTTTGTATTAGCATAATGAATAATTGATGATGTCGTAAATTAATTCGTTGTTGAAATAAGTGTAAGATGGCTGCATTGTTGTTAGATCACGCGGAGATGGTTGGATTGTTAGATTCATTGTTGAAACACGTGCAAAATAAACCAATTATAAGAATTGATAATTGTAATCCACCAAAATCATTGGTGTATTGGTATTCATTATATGTCGCGTTTTTATTATAATGAAATTCTATGCTCGAGATTATTGGGCTTCATCAGCTAGAGTAACTCATTGGTCAACAGCTCAGAGCTAATGAATAACAGCAAAATAATTCGAAATAGCTGTCCCTTAGTTAGACCGGAATAAAGTAGTCATTTATTTATTCATTTATTTACTTATTAATAATTGCGCTATTATTTAGTGCAAATTAAGATTAAAATTTTAAAGTAAGTGGTTAGTGTAATGTTATTGTTATTTCTTTGTTGCACTAGTTATGAAGTTGCATAATAGTTAAAATTAGGAAAGTGTTCTAATATAATAGAATAGTAATATTGCATATAAAAAAACAATAGTATTTTAATGATTTTAAAGTTATTTAATATTAACAAGAGCAATGGTTAAGCAAATATTTTATTTATATACAAAATTTAAAGAAAAATAAACTTAAAAAAATAAAATCCCAGAAGCATTTGAGTGCTTCTATCACAGCAATTTTTATTATTATATATTATAATTGTTTTGTTATTAATTGTAATAATTTTTTATTATTTTAATAATAATAAAATTTTTTATTAATTTTTTATATTATTATTTAAGTTTTTACTGTATTACTGCGAAGGAATTTTCCTTTCATTATACATATATATAATATTATCTTTTTATTTTATCTTTAAAGCACGTGTTGTTATATTGGGGGATGGGGGTGAGTTGGTTTTGAAGAACCACTTTCTTCCAAATTCCTTCCTCCCTGTGGAAGTTGAGTGACCCTTGCCCCTTGAGAGGGAGGGAAGAAAATAATATCCTTAAATTATTTCGAGAAGCTTCTCTAAATAAAGCAGTGTTTGTGATGGGTTGTCTTGGGAACCCCCAAAACCACGCGTTTTTGCAATTGATGGTCCCTGTGGAAGACAGATGGTTATAGGAAGACATCACCGCGTTTGACAGCTTCTGAAATTGTTTTTAGAGGAACGCAATAAAGAAAATTCACTCTAAGTTAGGAAACCATTTTAAAAGAATCTATTTCATTAGGATAAAAGTTCTATATGCAGTTTATTGCAGTTTAGGGAGTCAAAAGTATATAAACTAGTTCATTTATAGCTTTCTTAAATTTTTGTTCTTTATATTTCATTGACATTCTTGTAACAAAGATGTTATTTTAATTCGTATTATTAAAATCGATCGTTTAATTTTGATTATTTTATTGTGGAAATAAAATACATGCATTGTTGCTGTAAGTGTTATATTGTTGAAATATTTGAAGAAAAAAAATGAATATTTTGTAATTCGCTGTTAAAGGGATTATTCGGAGTATGCGTATGTTGAAACGTATTGAAACAATTGAATATCGAGGATCGTTGGAACAGGAGCTTGATGTTAGAATTTACTAGACGGCTGCCCGTCGATTTGCTTTAGAAGCCTCGCGTGTGTAACGGAAAACCATACTTTATTTATTCAAAAACTGAAATTCCGTAAAGTAAAAAAAACAAAAATAAATTAAAGTTTTAAATTCTAAAAACTCCATGCAATACAATATTGAAATCTATAATATGCATATACAAAATCTATAATTTGTAACAGTCGGAAAATATTCCCGTTGCCTTGCAACGCGCGTGCCAACAGCAATTGTTGCGGACGTACCCACACACATCGTTTTTTTAATAATACAGATTATTGAATGAGACGGATACAATGCATTGTTGAAAGCGTGCCACACGACTACATTGTGTGCAAGATCATAAATTACAAAAAATAATTACTAAGACACGCGCACGATTAATACTTTAATTAATAATTATTAAATTGAAGCTCGGTGCAGACATTTGCATTGTTAGTTCATTGTTAAAGAACAGTGTTATTAAAATAGTAATTATAGTTGACTGAAACTTGTTGCATTATCTATTATAGTTGTAGTCTTGTTTCTGAAGTGAGGTAATACTCTTCTGACACAACAGGCGATACATTGGTTGTTTTAAAGCTGTGTTGAAATGAGACCAACTATGAGCTTACATACAACAACAATTTCAAAAGCCAACTATCTAGATCAGAGTCAATTTGCTGTATGAAAAGAAAACCGGATTTTAGCTGTTCGCGTCTATGAGTAAACCGGACTTCAGAACTCCAGCTTCGACAAATAGACCTTGAAGTAAAGAAAACATCTAACTTCTTTCATATAATTCATGTATATAGCTGTAAATATTTCTCATTGTACAAGTTACTACAGTTGCTGATACAATATACTTAGACTTTCTCTTTTTAAAAACAATATATCGATCATGTGATTCTTGTTCTAATAGCCATGAACTTACGACATCCACTTCCTTAAGATGCGCCTCTTCAATGATGAGATATTGCTATATTCCTTCACCCTCTGAACTCATAAAAATATATCCCGTTTATTAAAGCTTTCTTAATATTGTTGTGAGTTTTTTGATGTATGTTGTATTGTGAATTTCCCATTCTTTTTGTCATTAACCTATTACGTTTGATTTTCCATTAAAAAAATAATAAACCTACAATATATATTTGTGGGGTTATCTTGTACACGAGATAGGTGAAGGTTTTTTTTTACCTGCAAATTACTACCTTGCTATCTCCCAGGGAACGTTCACACATTGTTTTGCCGCGTCCTTATTAAGGACCTTCTATTAGTTGGTGTGGAACCTATCATTTGGCCAAGGTGTCATACAAGCATCCAAATTCGTAACTGAAAAACCCAACAAGGTGATGGTAATGATTTTTCTTCTTTCGTAGAATGAAAGTTGAATAAACTATTATTTGACGTTGTCGTTGAAAGCTTTGAAATTACACCACTGAAAATTAAAAACAACTTGCCGTCTTATTCATTTGTTATTTGCTATTTTCCTAATAAAGTTTTTGAATGAAATTTCGGTATTGTTATTGTTAAATTATAAAAATGTAATCACATTGAATTGGTGAAGAATGCTTTTAGGCTTCTGGTACTTCTGATCAGAAGCCTTCTAATTCCGCTTTGTCCGTCTGTCTTTGGACATCATTAAAATGTCATTAAATTATCATTTGCAACAATCACAACAATCGCAACAATTGCGTCTTTTGCATGCGCAACAATCACATTTATAATATAGCTCTAAAACAATCACAACAGTCACAATAATCGCAACAATTGCGCCTTTTGCATTCGTAACAATCACATTTATAATAATAAAGAAATTAAAGCAATATCAATTATATTTCTTATACGTATCAGAAGCCGTTGCGAAGCATTGTGATTGGTTTACTAATCGCTGTCACTACCATGTTTAAGCATATTTTGAGTTTGCGAATACTTTTTTTTTGTCCTTTAAATCAGTGGTCGGCAACCTTTTGTTGTAAAAGGGCCAAATATGTTATGTGGGGATTACTGCGGGCCGCACTTGAGCCAAAAATTTTAACAACCAAAAAAAAAAAAAGGAAAATCTTATTTTGACAACCAAAAAAAAAAAAAAATTCCAACACGCCCCGCGGGCCGCACCAAAACGCTTC
>JAFIDM010008419.1:34592253-34608204 GCA_023159025.1 Thereuonema tuberculata | reverse complement strand
GTCAGTCAGTCATTCACAGTGTATTTGCACAAAAATCTTTGAGCACGATATTTGTAAGGATTAAGCAATTAATTATCTCTGGTTATCTAATTAATTTATCTAAGATTTAGAAGATATATATTATATTTTGTATTTACTATTGTGTTCTCATCTACATATATCAAACCAAAACATAGTTTAATATTAAGATATTATATATGTTTATGTTTATGTAGTGAATGTGGGTGGCAGAGAAGCCAAGGACTGCGACCGGAGGTCTATTATACTAACCCACGGAAAGAAGGACAGATGGAGAGAAAGACTGAGAAACTATGGTTGTAGAAGTGCAGGTGAAACGGGAGAACCCCGAGAAAACCTGCCCAGCGCGGATCGTCCACCATCGGCATCACGAAACCCACATCTGAACCGAACCCCGAACCCCGAACCCCGAACATCTGAACCTAATATCTTAACTCAGAAAGATATTAGACATACTATGTTTTGTAGATAAATATAGTAGTTTTTTGTTTTGTTTTGTTTTGTTTTTATGGCGGTAAGTTACGCCGCTGACAGCTATTTCTAAAATCTGGAAAATAGATTAGATAAATATTGAGCACAATGTATGAATATCGGCATCCGAATACAAAACAAGCTCTTGATAAATATATAAAACCATTATATTCATAAAAGTGATTTTTTTTTTATCCGTTGTCATTGATATATTAATATAAGGATTTATTTAATATTATATGCTAAAAATACAGAAAAACAAATTACAGTGGGATAACGGAATAAGCTCCAAAAGTGAGTGTAAATGCAACATTAACAACAATTCAAACTTGATATATCTATTTAGATAGATAGATTATATCGATATCATATGATATCAATTACAGCCTATTATTATTCAACTAAACGTGTTGATGGATTGTTTGAAAATAATACAATTTTTAACAATATTATCATTGTTAACGTATAGATCATTACTGTCTATAAGAAATAAAATGCATTTGCAACAATTAAAGTTAGAAGCATAAAAATTCAAACTGCGCATTTGAATTATTAATAAACTGTAAATAATTTGGTCTCACCCATTGTTGTCAATTAATGGTAGTAATTGGAGATTGTAATTACTAAATTAAGACTCTTAAATTATGTTTATTTTTTATTTATTTATTAATTGTGTTTATGCTCTTAAATTACGTTTATTATTTCCTGAAATTATTGTTATCATCGTCATTTCCCTCTTGATTTCTCTTCATTCATGTCTGTTTGATTTCTGTCCTTGTATTTTTTTTTTGTTTGTCACGTGAGTTCGTTCGATGCAATGATCTGTTTGTTAAACAGATGTGATTCAGCAGAAACTCACACTCTTATATCAGGAAGCCACCCACAATCGTCTTGTTTGGGAACCTTTTTTTTTCATCAGGATTTTGTGGAAAAAGTAAACATAAAGAGAGAGAGATGGTGTCATAAAAATGTCAAGGCTAAAAAAAAAAAATTGAAGCTATCCCAATTACAGGAATTGCGTTTTGTGACTCAAATCAGCGTCTGTACGACAAAAATTGCATGTCTGCGATACAGATCTACAAAGTTGTCTTGAATCTTTACAGCTTAAATCAGTGATCTTAAAGTATGGTATGCGATATCTTTTTTTTTGTAAGTGCGAATGATGTCATGTGGTTTTATTTATTTATTTATTTATTTATTTATCTTGGAAAAAATGGTTTATCAATAAAACATAAATTACAGAGAAAAGTATATCTGTGTTTCCTAAACCTAAGGTCTCTCGGGTTTCACAGTAATCTGAATCCGTCAGTTCACGGAACCTGGACTGGGCTGACCAATTATTTATTTATTTATGTTATTATTATTATTTTTACATAAATTCTGGCTAATAAATTTGAAAACGTCCCGTTTTTAAAATTTGAATTAAATTTCTTTTTTGTTGTATAGCGAACGCCAAATAACGAATATTCAATATAACGGGGGAAACAATTAAACTTCAATTTATTTATTGAGATCTAAATATTTATATAAAAGCATTTTACTTTATTGAATCCGAATATAATGAAAATGAAAAGAATAAACAGTGAAAACTGGCTGAAACGTAAAATACATCTCATTGACCCATCCCTACTTTTAAGAATGTGAGGGGTGAGTTTTTTCTGTTTTTTTTTTTTCTTCTCCCCAAGAAATTCTTTCCTAAGACAGATGGGTTCACAGAATTATTTGTTTACGTGGCAAGATATATAGTTATACGATGATAGATTTAAATATCCTCATATACTCATAAAAGTCCTTTAAAAAAAAAGCCCCTTCCATCCTTTTTTTAGTCTTTACTAACTTTCAAGGCTGTTTAGTAAAAAACATTTATTTATTTAAAATCCATTTATAATAGCGCTACTACAGAGCTTAAAAGCGATACAGTCAGCCTCTAATAGTAAGATAATTAGACAAAAAGACATTTCAATTATTATTATTATGTTTGTATGTTTCAAACCTTGGGTTTCCCCAGCAAAAACAATATGGCGGGTCAAGGACCAAAGTACTTACTGCCAAGTCTAAAGACGTTTTACAATATCTCATCTGGTAGGCGAGTCGTTTCAACAAATGAGTGTATTTCCGGTTTCAACGCTTGCAGTTTCCGGTGCGACTCGCATTTGCAATGACCATCAACAAAGCACAGGGACAACATATGGACAGCTGTATGTGGCCTGCTCACGCGTCGGAAAAACCTTCTGATTTATTCGTGTATGCACCAGACGGAAAATAAAATAAAATTGTGTATCCAAAAGCACTTCAATAAATAGAATTAAAACACAAACACTTCCTTTCTTTGAGTGGCATTACAACGCATGCAGGGTACAGCTAGTGCAAAATAAAAAAAATAAAATGAAAAAATGAAAAGTATTTTTCGTAATTTATGGCGGCGACAATATGTGTGTGAATGCTGCTCTTTAGGGAAAGAATTGTTCGGAAGTGGAAGTGTTCGATTCACTGAACAATTCAAACACAACTAATGACCTAATTGGGTTAAATGAAGCATCAAATATTGCTTCGTGGAACTGGGTTTCACATCATCAGTGGAGGAAAGAGTTTGTTTAAATTGAAAGAATACAAGTAAAAAGACTCTGCTAGTTTTGTCGTTACACACACTTGAAACTGAAGAATTCTCGAGCATTTTATTTATTTATTTATTTATTTTATTTTATTTTTTTTTTTTTTTTAAATTTTCAGAAAATAAAAAGATGTGGAATGAATTCCAACAATTGTTTATATAGGGACTGAATCTTCAATTAATTCGATTTCAGCAATTACACGAATCATCCAATCACCGTAATTGACACAACAATGCTAAGTGATAATCGTATTATTGTCCAATAAGCATTGCCTTTATTAAAGGCTTAAGGAAGACTAACGATACGTCACTAAGTTACTGCATCGTTAATGTTTATGTCAAAATTAAGTAGAAAAAAAATTAAGAGGGCCGCGAAGGACATGGCCTCCTATTTCACATTCGAAATTTATAAAATAATCCCTTTTCGTTCGTTTGTTTGTTTTTTTTTTTTTTTTTTTTTGGTTGAATGGTCGATTGAAATAGCCTTACCCGTCCAATTAGAATCCTTCTTTTATGATCTAAGCTTAAAATATAAATTTACAATCGTTTCGAATCCTTCAGAACGTTAGGATGCAATGATTCATATTAACTTGCAAACGCACTTGCTTTTTGTTAGTTTAATGCTTCTGTTTAATTCTTTTAAAGTTGAAGTTTTAATTAGCACGTGAATTTTATGCCTCTTTTAAACAGTGAATTCATTACGTTTTATTTGTTTACGGAGGCGCCGTATCGCTGTCGATTATAATTACCTTTTGGGTCATATGAGTAAAAGTTAATATTCAATACGCATGCGTCGCTGTCGTCATGTCAATTATCAGAGTTCATATCAGGTTTTAACTTAAAAAAAATAAAAAAGAAATCTTATCTGTGTAATTGATTTGTTATTAAATTGAAAATAAGGATAAGCGTGAAATCTAATCTCACTAATCCCTCAATAATCCCACGTTCAGCGGATTAACACAAGAGATCAATAAGATGCTAACTAGGCTTTGACTTTCAAACAAGCTCTAATTTATATTTCCTTTGAAATTCAATTAAGTACCGTAATTCTCTGGAAGCTTCTCACGCAATCATCAAATAACTTCCCAGATCTGAATACTAAATTATCGGGAGCCTTGGGCTTCTTTTGAGCTCAAGGAAGATTGAAATTACGTAACGCAGTACGATCCGCCATTTTTCATTAGGATTTCAGGTAATATCCCTGAGTGATTGGATGACTAGGGGTCACGACCTAGCCGAAAAAAAATTGGATGTTGTAAGATGTGATATACAGGTAAAAAAATGTCTTTAAGAAAGTTTAATAAAATTTATTTTTATCATTTATGTTTGACAAATATTGATATCAGGTGAAACCGGAGATTACGGTACCAGGCTGTTTTGGACCACGGTCGAGTTTTGACAAGATGGCTGCCTTGGCACTACTTTTAAGATATGAATTTTAGTTTTTCAATTAACTAATGAAAAGTAGAATGAGATTTGCAGATAAGCTTATTTAAAAAGGATTTTGCACGATCTTGTACTAGAGATACTAACCCTCATCTGGCTAACTGCGATCTTGAGATAACAGTATGCACCATCATGTATCCCTACTTCCACGTATCCTTACGAAGATTGTGATTGGCAGGTACCGTATTCTCCGGTTCAGTCTTAGTATCACGTGACCAAATATATAATAAGTATCTATAAAATAGCTGTCATGTTGACTGAATTCAAATTCGTCATTCTCTGGATATTAAATATTTTATTTATGAGTAGTTTTTAATGTATTGATCAGTGATTTTTCTCAAAATGGCAGACGATGAAAGTTGTTATTTAAAACTTGAATTATAGTTTTAGCTTCATCTCGTTTTAGAACGAACTTCTTTTTTCTTACGTGATTTCACGGGAATATTGGAAGTATTTTAAGCATTTGTTGATCAATTTGTACTAAGATCTCAGACTATATAGGAAATTATTGCGTAAATCTTTTGTGAGAAAGATTAAATGCTTACTAGGTTATGGATCATAACGACAAGGAATGTATATAAATATTCCGGGATTCAAGAACAGCAAAACTTCGTGTGAAAAATAAAGTTCTTAAAATATATTCCTGCTATTTATTAATTTGAAGGAAGCCACTAATTTTACGGATAGAATAAATACTATCGCAAAATGCTCCTCCGTTATTTTTTTCTTAAAAGCGAAAAACTCCAAAAGAATTTCTTAGGAAAGTGCCCATCTCAGCGTATCACCCCTCTGCAGAGTAGAATCGTCCGCCTGTGGTAGGTCTCGCTTTCGAAAACGAACAGTATATCCATTAATATTTTACGTTTCTCGAAAACAAAAAGATGTTTGTCCATAATTTTGCCAATGTGGCAGTTATTTATACGCGCGTGCGCATTTAATCGATAACTATATTATCTAAATAAATAATCAAGAAAACAGATTATAGATAAATAAATAAATAGATTAAGTTAGAAAGGAAATTTTTAATTCAAATCATGAAACATATACTCAGTTTTTTTTTTTTTCGAATTCAGTAAAATTCTTTACTCAGTTAGGAATTCATCAGACACCGTTACATAATTGATACAAACACGCTATTATAAGCGTTTGTCCCTGATTTTGGTGCCCGAGGCAGTCGCCTACCTTGTCTTGTGTTGGTCCGCCCTTGATTCGGTTTTACCTTTGACCTTTTAGTGTTGTTTCTTTTATGCAGTGACGATCACAAAACTAACGTCAGCAAAATGGTTAGAATTTAATATTTATTTCTCCGACTTGACTCAAAATATTGTTGTTATTCAATATATTTCATAAATTGAAACATGACAAGTGTAAATTTCTATCTCACATCGTAATTTACATAAGCTGTGAATAAATTTGAATTGTAATTCTTCTTACACTTAGCAATCTGTTGTTACTGAACAAATGCGTAAGATTTGGAATCACGGCGTTATATAGGAAAACAGTTTCACAAGCGCTCTAAGTTTTGAAACTGAAACTGTTCCTTCTGTAAATAATTGTCCATGAATATGATAAATAATTATTACACAAACAGATGGTATGAATATTTATTGATTTAAAAAGAAAAAAAAATGAGTGAAGCACTGAGAATAATAATAGAGCAATCTTAATACATAGCTTCATCGTAAATAAGTGTATTATAGTCGACCGAGTTTCGTGCGGTCAAATATACGGTCTTGAATTGAATTCAAGGCTTAGCAATCACTTACAGGCTTCTAATACGTGTTATTTGGTATTTGTTGGGTGCTTGCGTCACAGTGAACTAATTCAAGAGAAGGCGCGTCGGAGAAGCGGCCCAATACAACTTCTAGACTCCATTAAAACTTCTTCAGACAGTTAGTCTTCACAAACAAAAGAGGAGCGGGTAACTCTTTACCCGTTATGGCTCGGTTTCGTTACGTGATACTGTTTTGTAATCACATTATGCGGAATGTGTCCTATTTGCACCTCCAACAGGACTTAGGTGCAGTTGAAGTTCACCTTGATCTTATTTAACGACCTCATTTTCCCGCTCGTCTCCTATATCAGAAGGACGGATGAAATTTCATGATTCCTTTTTTCTTTATCTGCCCTCCTTGAATATTGATACGAAACGAAGACGTCTCTCCCACTCTGAAATCGAATACACTTTGACCTACATGTTTACTACCCGCGTCAGAATGCATTAATAGATTTTTTTTGTTTTTGTTTTAAATCCTTTGTCGGAAGATTCGGTTTCAGCAAAGCGGAAGAAGTTTTTAAAATGATGAAGTCAATAAATAAAAAATTTAGAAACTTTCCAACAGATTTTCTTCTTTTTAATTTTTCTGCTTTTATTGTAAGTGAACTCTGAAAATTAAGAAACTGTTTCTCGCTAAAAGTGATAACAGATCTCTATAAATTAGAACTAAAATTGAAAGAATAATTGTTGAAATAGATGATTACGTCAGTTGCTATTTGTATACATCTACCCAAGGATCTATTATTAGATATTATCTGGTATTTTATGTAATGTTTGCAATGACTTTTTAATAGGTATCAGAGAAAGACAAAGGATTCGAATAATGCCTAATAATAATAATGGAAATTTTAACAATGCATACAAGAAATTTACAAAGGCATAAAAAAAGGATTAAAACGCCAGCAAATAAAAAACCACTGAGCTTCTTTTGGAATATTGGACACCGGAAATCCAAGACACCCTGTTTCAGGATTCTTACTCTTCCTCAGTTGGATTCGCCCAGTGTCTGCAGCTCAGTGAGATCAAAAGACAAGTGAACATAAGAATGGCCCTTCATATAAAAAAACATCATAAAATAAATTAAAAATAAAAAAGGGCAATTAGTCAATCTCCACCAGTCAACTGCTGGCTTACGAAGGATTAACTATAGGCAAGACATAAATATAAGAGAAATTTTAACCTGCGTACCGGTACAAGAATTTTACAAAGACATAAAAAAGGATTAAAATGCAAAACAAAAAACAAAATTATTTATTTATTATTATTTTATTTATTTTTTATAGAAAGGGCCCTTCTTCTGTTTATCTGTCTTTTGTCTACATTTTCTTTGATCTCATTGAGTGCAGACACTGGGTGAATCCAACTGAAGAACATAAGAATCCTGATGTAGGCCGTTTTGGATTCACGGTGTCAATATTCCAAAGGCAGCTCAGTGATTTCTACAGTTCAGTTCATGAAAGAATAGCTTTGATGACGTAATTTCCTTATAGATTGATGTTTCCAGGACTTGACAGCGCCATCTATTGCTCAGTTCCGTAACTGAATCTTATAAACATTACACAAACATTCTTGTTTTTGTATTTTCTACAGTTACGAATACATAACAATAATTATAATTGAAATAATTAAAAAGTTCCACAATATTCCTTTTGCTTGGCTATGCAAAGTTTGTCTTTTCTTGGTCACGCTTATGCGATCACAAAACGACGCCATCTTCGACTGACTGCTCGGAAGTCAAGTTGATGACGTCGTGAATGGTGACGTTTGTTCCAGACAAAATCGATCGCTACATAATGACCATATATGGCAAACCCTTCTTTTTTGAAAACTACTATAGTGTTTGTGCAGTTTATTTTATTAAAATGAAAAGCGTGTATCTGATGGGAAAACAAAGGCGAGTCATCTTCTAATTTAATGTTTATGATTCAATACAGCAGCTATTTTTTTTGTTATGTCTATTGTGACACTAGTATGATTAATCTCCGACATAAAAATGTTTTACGGAACAGTCCACCTACGTAAGTATGAGGGCGTCTGTATGTCATCTTTCATTCTTATTATTATTACGAAAGTCCGGATTATCGTTTCAGAAGTTGTCCTTGCTTAAGAATTCTTCTCTAGAATACAACCTCTTATCAACTGTCAAAGAAAAATACATTTTATTTATTTATTTATTTATTTATTTATTTATTATTTATTTTGACAGCTATTTGAAAAATTTTAACATTAATTCGAAAATCTTTCGTTGTTACGTTACGTTATGTTACGCCTAATTTTAATCATCTGCATAATTCGAACAAAATGTTTCAAAAGTCGGTTTAGAAGGCAAAATCGGTAAGTTCATCTACCTGTCTGTGATCGAGATAATTTAAAAGCTCTTTAAACTAGGGTGCTGAAACTTTATGGGGAAGAGATGTCGGTTACACATAGTAAGATGCCATATTGATTTTTGATATATATATCGGATCTACAGGTGAAAAGTACAAAAACATCCGTAATATGTAAATACATCCGTCTTGCCGTCCCATCGTCAGCGTTCTACTGACTTTTTAGTACGAATTATCTCCGTAGATAAAGACATCAATATCTAAATACTATCAAAAAGACGCCAAAGGCAGCAGGATACAGTACTTGAGCATGCGCATTTCTCGCTTGCTGTTGGCCGGATTAAAGCCCTATATTACCAAAAAAAAAAGAATTAAATGAATAAATAAATAAAATGTAATAGCTTAGAAAAATAATAATAATAAAAAACATGGTAGTTTTTTACGAAATCTCCCCTTTGGAATTAGAGCTAATTTCAAGTTTTTTGGAGGAAAACGATTGTTAATGCATAAGTTATTAGGAATATTAGGAATAAAAGTGATGGAAAAACCCGGCATTTTTTTGGTAGTTTTTAAGAAAATTCGAGATTTTCTTGGACCTCTTTCACAGGCGGCGGATGTGCATATTTTCAAGGCAAAAGCTTGTAGCGCCTTTGAGCAAAAGTTTCGACCCCATGTTCATTGTCTTACACATGTGCTTCCGCAAAAGGGTCCCGCTTTAAATTCAAATTTTCTTAAAACCCGAGGTTTTCCATCACTTTTATTCCTGCGATGTATTAACGAATCGTTTTCTTCCAAAAACAATTCAATTAGCCATAATTCCACAGGTGAGATTTCGTAAAATATTACCAAAAACATTGAAAAAAAAAAAGTTTTGTTCATAACTGATCTTTTTATCACAAGACACTAATTTATTGCTCGAAAATAAACAATTAAAATTGTAAGAGCTAGCGCATACAGCATAACAGCAACAAAGCGGTTGACTCCAAAATGGCGTCTGTCACTACTTTGGGAATACAGGGCTTTAGGCCGGATCCCTTCAGCCTAGAAGCTACTTTAAGTCTTCAAGCTACATTTATTTATTTATTTTAATATTCAACTGTTTTTTTTTTTTATCCTTTCTAATTCTAATGGTCTATTTAATTAACAAATTGAGGTTTATGGCCTGTGTTTCAGTTGGGAAAAAAAAAAAAAAACTAATTACATTGCCTTCCGACAACAATCACAACATGCAGCAACTATGTGTCTCGTACATGATTCAAATCATCTTAGTTCGCCGGGAGTAAACATAGCAAAAATGCTACGCGAATACCAAGCGAACATTCGAATTGTACTTTACCTAACACGTAACGAACTGAGTTTTCCGTTCACATCCATTCTTTCCGGGTTGTGTACAGTAGCACCATGTTGTTTTTATCCTTTTTGGTAAAAGTTCACGGACACCTGTGACGTAACGGGACCAGGCCATTTATTCGCCGGAGGGAAGAAGAAGAAGCTCCTTTGAAATCGTTCGTCTCGAGGTGAATATTGTCTCCTTTTCTTCCATTTTTTTACCTCCTTTTCTCCCACGTCTTAATCGTATGTTGAATAATGACTTTGCAACAATGGAACAGAATTCAAAAGAAAATCTCATTTGCTGGGAAACCCTTCGGTGGAGATGAAGTTATCATTATATTAGAACATTCTAGAAAACATTCAGTCATTATAAAGACATACGTTTTAAGCTTCCTGATGGAGCTTCGTAGCAGGATAAAATGAAAGGCCCGAAACAGCTTTAAAAATTTGGTATTTTTATTAATTTGCTTAGTATATGCTCCCTAACTTTGTGTAATTAAAGTTCCTTTTGTTCATCCTGTCTTATTCTACATTGTAAATGTGTTAAGCAAAACCTAGTGGACAAACGTTTCAACTGGTTTCGTCATAATCTTCAGGGAAAGTACAGAAATTATTTCTAAGGTTTTTCGAATTCCTAACCATCGACTGTCTTCAATTAGTCGATTGGTTGAGATGTAACTGTACAATACGGCAGTGTTCCGCAACCGGTGTGCTGCGAACTTTTACCTAATGTAATAAATTAAATGTAAACTTTTATTTTTTTATTAATTTATTTATTTGCTCTCAATTATGGTATATTATATGTTTATATTTCTCACTCTACCGTGCACTGATTAAATAAGATGCCCCTTCTTCCATTGAAGAGTATAGGTCCCCCTCGTCTTATAATTTCAATTTTGTCACAGCTATGCTCTGAAGTAGTCGGAAAATTGTGATTCCAATTGGCTGACATCGGATCCAATTGAAACCGACTTCAGTGATTTTGGCGCTGAATTAGAATTTGAATTAATATTGTCTTAACATAATGGTTTTGAGGGGATTATCATTTTTATGTGTCATGAGAAAAAGAAGGTTGCGGAAAACTGCAATAGGGCCCCACTCATACGGCCACATAGTTCCGGACCCCCGCCAAATAGGAAAAGACGCTGAAACGCGGAACATAGTATTTTTTTTTTTTCCTTAACTTTCAAAATGCATATAAATGTTAGGAAACATGCTTTCACAATAGTATATTAAGTAAATAATAGAGCTAGTATATATATACATACTGCTTCTTTTATATTGATTTTAGATCTTAGCTTACAGTTTCATCCTAACGTTGTAATAAAATGGCGCCGCACATAACTTCCTGACTCAACTAAAAAAAATTGCCAAAAGAGCAGGACAAACGCCGAACGTAATTTTCTTTACTTCCTATATTATTTCGAATTGCGTTGAAAATAATCAAAGACAAAAATTCTAGGTCTGAAAATCAAAATTATCATTTAATATTCGTTGCTTTTTCCAAAATTTTAAAGGATGATTTATTTTATAGTTCGTTAATTTCAATCAAATAATGTTTTAATAAAAATTCATTAAATTGTAAAGGAATCGACTTGTATTCTTTTATTCTGCATATATGCAATTGCATTAAAAACTTCAATTAATCCCATAACTATTTATATAGACTATACATAAATAAGTTAAAATATCCCGCTGTAGGCCTATGCTGGTTCTTGGGGATCACGGGAGGTAAGACTCCCGGCCTTCGTGACCAACGGAGTCACTGAAATTTCACATTTATTCTAATCGTTTTAATATTCCAGGTGAGGATCATTTTTACGGATTTATAAAGAAAAAGAAAAGTTGAGGTCGGGTTTTCATTCCTTTTTATTAAAAGAGTGGGATTCGATTTTTTACCCTCGCCCCTTGATTTTCCGAAGGAGTTATGAAATGGAATAATTTATTATAAAAAATAGGCCTAAACTGAAAGAATATTGTAAAGAGTAATTTTTATTTTATTTCTAAGTCTTTATCTTTTTGTAAAAAGTCGTTATCTTTTAGTTTAGTTTGTA
Source organism: Thereuonema tuberculata (assembly GCA_023159025.1). Classification (NCBI taxonomy): domain Eukaryota; kingdom Metazoa; phylum Arthropoda; class Chilopoda; order Scutigeromorpha; family Scutigeridae; genus Thereuonema; species Thereuonema tuberculata. The sequence continues at coordinate 34,596,168 of JAFIDM010008419.1, read as the reverse complement.
AATTCTCAAAGTTCTAATGTTTGTTCCATTTCCAATTGTTCAGTTGTTAATTGTGTTATTTAATCACAATGCTTTAGATTAAATTGTCAACTGATTTTTGTAGATTAAATTTTCAAGTGATTGTTTACTTTAATTGTTGTAACCAATGAAATATTCCTTTGTGTTAGTTTCTCAACCAATCGTCCTTTGTTTATTGTTACTATTTAAATCGCTGATTTATGTTTAATAAAGAGTTCTGTGGCCTGTAGCCAGTTTGTTCAGATCCTCTATCCCTGCTTCAGTCCTTTTCGACTTTAAAACATCACGATATTAAGATTTAATAAATAAATGTACTTTTTAATATTATTACAATAGTTATAATAACAGTTTTGTCTGCTGTATTAGAGAAAACTGAAATACACTGAAATTTCACATTTATTCTAATCGTTTTAATATTCCAGGTGTTGATCATTTTTACGGATTTATAAAGAAAAAGAAATTTGTTTCGGAACGTGTCTGGTTCGAGGCTAAAGGGAATCTGATGTCGAGGCTTTTAATAGTTTCACGGAACCTGAGTTTCAATAATAACGGTGGGATCCGATGAGACGCTCAGATAAGATTCTATCTGGAACCAAATTATAGAAAAGATCTTAATTCCGGGAAAGATGAACGGATAAAAAAGGAAGGGAAGGATGATGGGGGAGGGGGGGGTAACAAAATTCCATTTTTGAGGATCTCTCATCAACTTCCACTTCTTGCAATTTCTCTAATTGAGACTTTGGATTAAATCCCAATTTTCGGAAAATTGGAAAAGTGATTTATTGTAGCCAATTAAATTTCTACCATTTTTCATGAAAAGAAAAAAGGGTTGCAAATGTTATTATAAAAGAGCAAAAAAAAAATGGATTGGCCTTTTCAAATTTTCGATAAAAATCCTTAATTTATAAAACTTTTTTTTTTATATATATATATTGAACATTACTTTATGTAGAGCTGTTTTTTATGTTATATCATTACGTTATTATTTATATGAAAGTCCATTAGTCTTGCCAGATAAATATTTAAAAAATTTCGAAAGGCAACGATGTATTTTTTTTTATATAATTTTTATATTTTATAATGGATTTGTTAGAAATCTACAACATTTTAATCAAGATACCTAAAATATTAATTACTTAGAATTCAGTAAATAAAAATGAAAGTTTATATATTAAAATTTTTGAAGGAATATTAGTTAATACATTCTCAAAATTTTTAAAATGCAATTTTTAGAATATATGTACAAATTTATTCATTATATTCCTTAAAATATCTTAATAAATAAACATTTATTTTTAATTTCTGAATTTAAAGTAATTAACATTTAATGTATCTTTATTATATTTATAGATTATCTTAAAATATTTAATTTATTTAACAATTATGTAGAATTTAATGAACAAATATATTCTCAAGTAAAAATGAGTTAGTTTTAGCCCAGTAATTTTCTAATTTATTTTTTATTAGCAGTTCAGTATCAGTTTTTAAATATTAATGTTAAATTTTATAATTTTTTTGTTATTCGTGGAATTCCGTTCAAATTAGCATTAAATTTAAAAATTGATGTGATGAATATTATAATAAGCAAAAGTAAAAATTATAATTTCAAACAGACTGCTACAGTAGATTAGGTGCCCAAATTTTTTTATTAGTTTCCTGTAATTCGCTTACATATGACTTTTTTTAGAAATTGATTTTTTTATAATTTTTAACAATTTTTTGCGTTTTTTTGGGTTGTTTTTCTAGAAAGCCAAACTCTTTCTTTATTTCATTAATAACTTTTCAACTGCTGATTGGATCCTCTTGAAACGTGACTTGCATGTTTACGGATAACGGACGATCTACCATGTCAAATAATTTTCCTATGGGTTCTTGTCGAGACATTAACGAGTGAAAATGACAAAAATCCCGTAGAAAAACAATAAGAGCATAACAATTTCATCGACATTAATCTTTTTAATGCTTCTGCACGTTTTCACGTGATCAAAATTAATCGGATTTAAATTATATGTAAGCAGTGCGAATTTTAATTTTTTTTTTTTTTTTTCAGAAAATGTAATATTTCCAAATTTTTTTTTTTTTTTTTTTCTATTATCCAGATATTATAAATACAGAAACATCACCTCATGGGTATGAATTGAATGTAACATAACATATAAGACTTCTGCTACTTCTTGAAGCATTATCAAAAATGCCTCCAGTTATTTAGAATAGGAACAATAATTACACACGATACAATCATAAGAAAATGCAAAGCTGTCAATCTAATTAAATTAATAAAGAAATACATAAAGACTAAAAATAAGCAATACCATACATTACTATAATAATTCCATGCTATTATTTAAGCTAGGTATTTCTTGTTTGCGATTTATAATTTCCATTTTATAATTTATTAATTAATAACGCTTTTTTTTTGCGAATTTATTTCTGATATTACAAGTATATAAGATATTGAGACGTCATTCCAATTATAGAGATACGTAGGATATTGTCGAAGATGTTCCACCATTTTTTTTTTTTTTTTTTGATTTATTCAATTCTTCATTTCTGTATGTCATTAATTCAAATTCCTCTTTATGTTGTTTCAGACGTTTATTATAATTTACAAATAAACTAAGCTTTATATACAGTAGAGCCCCGATTATCCGCAAGGGCACCGCGGATAGTGAAAATCGCGGATAACCCGAAAAAAGACTAAAAATGAGGTGTAAAAAAATATTTCAGCATTAAAACTATATTTTTATTGTACAAAAAACATAACTTTTAAAATTTGTACAGTACAGCAGAAACCTTTCTGCAGAGCAAGAGCCTGCCACTCATCCACAAATTCCGAGAAGGCCTATAGGATTACGATGCAAAACAAACATGTCAGTATTTTTCGACCTTCGCACTAAAGGGCCTATTGTATTTTCCCTGTTGTTGATTTGGATTAAAATTGGGTTTTTTTGAGATTCGTAATTAAAAAAAAATTTCGCGGCATTCGCGGATAATCGGGGCTTTACTGTATATATACTTTGAAGAAAGTAGATTTTAAGTTTTTTGAGGATCCTCTGAATTATTATTTTTTTTATCTTCTATTTCATGCTGTGAAAATATGTCACTTATTCTTCTAATCCTATTGTTGTTCTATATTTTGAAGGCAAACTGTTCTGCCGCCATTGTTGACAAACATGGCGCTAATCCGCGATGTTCTATTGTTTTTTGGTTTGCTCTGACCTTAACGAAGGAATTAAGACAATAGGCTAATGTTAATCGAATATTAACCCTGGTTCGTCTCCAAGGTCAGGATGGGAAATCTCAATCGGAAGTTCTCACGGTTGGCTCGTACTTTGAATGCAAACTCGGATGACATAATTTCTCTGAAGCCTGTTTCTTCCTTTTCATTGTTCGAGATTTTTCTCATCATTAGCATAATGAGTTATTTAAAGATCAAAAAGCAACAATTTCGCTCTCGCTTAAGAAGGTTGCTGTGTCTTGTGAGTGGGATAATAAACTCACACCGGCTGTAATAAATATAATATTTTTCTTATTTCTTTTTTTCAAAGATCTTCATTTGAAGAATGTCAGCCATTTTGTTTATCGTGCAGAACTAAGTGGCAGTTTTAAAAATAATAATCAATGAAAATCTAGGGAAAATGGAATCAGAACGTTTTAATGTGTCTGTGTAAGCTTTGTCCCTTAAGGTCCTGACTCAAGCAAATGTAGGCGACTGCAAACCTTTTATTTCTTTTATACATTTCTTTATTTCCAACGCACCTAAAATTCTTAAAAATTTAAATATGAACTTGTGAAGCATCTGGGATTTCTATTTTCTTGTTTTTAATTTTCAAGATATTCTGCAATTAATTAAATTAAAACTCAAAACATTCAATTTTTTTTTTTTTTTTTTTTTTT
>JAFIDM010008419.1:34571900-34591355 GCA_023159025.1 Thereuonema tuberculata | reverse complement strand
TCTGTTAATTTTGTCTGAGTTTTTTTTTTTTTTTTTTTGAAAAAATGTTTTTGCTCATAGTACGTCTGGCATCTTTCCAAAGTACCAAAAACCCGTTCAGTATTTTCTTCAAATTGTAATCCGCGTCAGATTGTTTCAAATTATTTTAGCATTTCATCATACGAAGGTTTTTTTGATTTCTGCATCATAATCATTTCCATTTTCATCATCTTCATCTTCATCGCAATTCATAGCTGTATTGTTTTTATTTTTCCCACTGTCCAAAATATCTGATTCAGTTAGTGTTTCCAAGGTCTCAACTTCAAAATCAAGTGAAAGATAATCATCAATCAGCACATCATTGTTAATTTCTTCTTTTTCCCTCAGCTGTTTCCTCGAAAAAGTTCGTTAAATAGAAAATGCACTTCGCTATCTGGAGGTTATTTTACGAAGAAATTAGCTTCTTGGTTCCAAAGAAAAGTTCGCAAAATAGAGAAATTCGCAAAATAGAGGCTCGTTAAATAGAGGTCCGACTGTATATGTCATACATCATTATTACGACATGTCGGATAGCAAGCACTGCACTAGTCATTTACGTGTGCTAACTCATTTATAACTAAAGTAATCAATGTACTCAAGCAATTTGGCCCTCCTCTGGTCTTAAAATTCATCTTCAACTTATTTTGAGAAACAGGGCAATTAGAAGAAAAATGAAAAATAAAAGTTGTTATGATTCATTGAATCATAGAATGTAATACACAAAGATGCAGTGCGTACCGTGTTTATGAGCAAAATGGCGTCGTGTGGACTCCGAAGCGGTGACGTCATGTCGCGAAAGTGTCGTATCGGCGAATCACTGTCGCAAAATCGGGGAATGACGGCAGTTAAAAACTATCGTGTTAGCAAAACGTCGCACAGCAGGTTGTTACTCTCTTTTTTTTTCACCGTTTTAAGTTTTGATACGTGAAAGTGCAAGAACTATCAAGCGTTGCATCATGTACAGTCACTTCCGGAAGAAATAATTTGTTGAAAAATCTTTCGAATTCACGAAATCTTGCGGACCAGAAGTATTTCACGGGGTTGAGTTTGAGCTGCGAAGCGTACTTTTGTCTCGTGTTTCGGAATATGTCCCCTCATTAAAAGCGCCGCATTCTTTGCATGAAAACGCCCTTCAACACACACGCGTACCTTTTATTTTCCATAAATCGCTCATTTTCTCCGCAAAAATCCACTGATACGGTCTGTCACGAAACGGAAGTTGGCTGATAAACAGGAGGTAACGGTGGAAGGAACAGCTTTTGTGAAAGGTCTTTCCTTGTTTGGGAATTCACACACGGCCAACGTAGCGGGCAGGGGACGGGTTTGTAGTCGCGGGTTTCCTCATTATGACGGCAGCACTTAACTGCAAAATAATTGCTCTTCCTTGTTTTTATGTAGCATCATGAATGAATTCTGGGTCTATTATCAAAATAAGCGATCGGAACGATACAAGATTACTTTTTCATCTTGTAAATTATAATTGCCATGCCAGTTTTCGAATACATGCTTGGCAAGACTGAACAATTCTTATTATTAGTGGATAGTCAACCACTAGTGATATTCAACTTGGGGTGCGCGTATCCGTAGGGGTACGAGAAGACATCTAAGAAGGAACTAAAAAAAAAAAAAAACCTGCCGGCAAATATTTTGGCTGTTTTGTGGCTTGATATCGCAGTTCTGTTGCGAACGCCCCTCAATTGCCACATTTCTTACAAGGGAAGTGCATGACCTCGAACACTGAGAACCGTACGAAAATGTGCGTAGAATATAAATCGCTCCTGCGAAAAACAGTGGTACGAGTCTTTCTTATGCAAAACTGCACGTCTTACCACGAGAGACATTTGAATGATCACCTATTAAAGGTCCAAGAGAGGAACTTTGGTAACGCGAAGAAACAAAATATCGATATAATAGGATCAAAAACACACATATTTTAATGTCAAGCCTATATTGCTACATTTCTCTCTGTTTAAAATAATGATTCAGATATACTATTCACAATTAGTACGTGTTAGTGCAGGTACAACATGCCACCGTCGGATGGCGCTAGCAGACAACAGATGAGTTTTGCATGGGAATGATTCGTACCACTGTTTTTGAGATGAGCAATTTCTATTCTAAGCACATTTTCGTGCGGTTCTCAGCGTTCGAGGTCACGACTTCCTTTGTTAGGCGTAAGTTCCTAACTTCATTTTCTCAAGATGCTGCATGATGTGATCATTGTCTTTCTCGTTGTAGTCGTCATCGCCTTGTTTTTTTAGTCGTTTCTTCAGTTTTTTAGAGATATTTGTAAATCTTATTTAAACGGGGCTATACTCCGACCACGATAGCGTGACGTTCGGAAGGAACCCCACGTGATTATGACGTATCTATTTTTCAGCCAATCACAAACAAGCGCGCCTCAAAACACAGGTCTCTATTAATTTCCCTCAAAATGTCGCTCCAGAGTGTTCGAAAAATTATTTCACAGGTTGAAGATTATTAATTGGAAAATGGAGGACTAAAATTAAAACTAAATTGTTATTTTTTGTTTTGTTTTAAAGTTGTAACATAATATTTTTTGGAACCTCTGAGAGAGGCTAGTAGTGACGTCGAATCGTCAGGTTATCGTGGTCTGACTATAGAATATATATATTTTTTAACGTGTTTCTTATTTATTTGCAGTTAATCAGTAATTGATTACGATTATACTGTCCCCGATTGAGAGAAAATGAGGAAAAGGATCAATTTTCATTTGCATCTATTGGCATACCTCGCAGATATTGCGGGTTCGATTCCAGACCACCGCAATAAAGTGAATCATACGAATTTTTTTTTGCTTTCCCAGGCATATAAAAGTTGTGTTTATACTAAACTGTAGTCTATTATAAAGAGTACAAAAGCATTAAGCCTAACAAAACAGTATACAGTCGGACCTCTATTTAACGAAGTCGCTAAATCCCGAAAAAAAGTTCGCTATAAGGAAAATTCGTTAAATAGAGATTCACCTTTTAAAATTAATTTAAACTACATAAAACAGATTTAAAATACATAAACAATAAATATTATTAAAAAATAATAATTTTAATGACATAAACCATGCAGTTCCATATGCGTACTTAAATTTTACTAAAAAAGTCTGTTAATTTTATCTTGAGTTTTTTTTTTTTTTTTTTTGAAAAAGTGTTCTCGCTCATAGTACGTCTTGCATCTTTTCAATGCACCAAAAACCCCTTCAGGCGTATTTTCTTCAAATTGTAATCCGCGTCGGATTGTTTCAAATGATTTTAGCAAACGATGGTTTTTTTTTTATTTCTTCATAATAATCATTTCCATTTTCATCATCTTCATCTTTATCGCAATTCATTGCTGTATTGTTTTTATTTTTCATACCGTCCCAGATATCCAATTCAGTTAGTGTTTCCGAGGTCTCAACTTCAAAATCAAGTGAAAGATAATCATCAATCAGCACATCATCGTTAATTTCTTCTTTTTCCCTCAGCTGTATCCTCGAAAAAGTTCGTTAAATAGAAAATGCACTTCGCTATTTGGAGGTTATTTTACGAAGAAATTAGCAAAATGTTCTTGGTTCCACAGAAAAGTTAGCAAAATAGAGAAATTCGCAAAATAGAGGTTCGTTAAATAGAGGTCCGACTGTACCTACCTTAATTAAAAAAATACTTCATTAATAAAATAATACTAATCACCATTTGAGCTTTCAGCGAAAAAGATCACTGATTCCAAAACAGATATAATAATAATAAAAAATTAATATTGCAAAGAATTAACACGAAGTGAGCACAGGCTATTGGAAACATGGCGCCGATCCATTTGCGCGACACAAACCTTCAATTTGTAAAAAGCGCAATATCTGCGAAGCACAGTAAAGCGAAGCGCAGGTATTCCTGTACTTGATTTATCAGAATTATTCTACATTAAAGAAGAAAAAGAAGACTCCGTATAATATTAATTATTTTTTAACGTTAATTTCACTTATAATATATAATATTAGAATAGAATGCGTGGGATTCTATTTCTTTTAAATTAATAATAATTACTGCTTTACGTCACCTGCTGTGTTGATTCATTTATTCGACAGGTGGCCGTAAAAATAAAACACTAATCTACCTAAACAGGATTAACTAAAGCTTTTGAACTAAAACTCCCACGTTTTCTCTGGTAATACTTTAATTTGTTCCGAAAAAAATTAGTGTTAAGACAATGGGAATGAAAAAATCAAAATGGCGGATGAAAATTATTTAAATTTCGGGTTTGTTTTTTTTTCCCAACAATGTCTGAAGGACGATGCGCTTGTTTGTTAAAAAGACAAAATTAACAATAAATACTTTATAAATACTTCTTTAAGCTGAAGTATTTTCGTTTTCAGTTATTTAAATAAATAATCTGTCTAATAGATTAAGTTGCATCGGTAAAAAAGCGCCATTTTTTTTACGATATACCAGCAAATATTGGATAATAATGAGACAGTTTTATCATCAATGTGAACAATATATTGAGTTATACAGCGTAGAACTGTGAGAGTATATTAAAAATTGATAAAAAGTCCTTTAAAAAACACATTAAAATGGAAGGGCTACCGAAACTAGTCACGTGACTATTTGTTGTGTTAATTTTAGAGTGTTTTTTGAAGGATTTTTTATCAGTTTTTAATCGTACAGCAAATTTTACTCTTCGATGTGAGAGTTTATATATAAGAATAATCTTTTGTCAAAATAGAGAATGAGGTTATTATATATTTTTTAATTGCGCACTTATTTCAGAAATTAAAAGTCAGATCATAACGGCAATAGTTCTCGATTTGTCCGCTAGAGAGGCGCCACCTCTAGCGTTCTGGGCGTACAGTGATGAACTTTTGCATAATTATATCTAATTACATTGAATAATTTTTCAACCAAAAATTGATGTTGGGATTCTGAACTTTGTTTATTTTGATCCACAACCGAAATTCAATCAGTTTTTAACAAAGTATAAAGTACAGCAAAAAAATAATTTATTAAATATAACAAAATTAATATTTATTTTATTAAAAAGCTTTATATTTATTTATTTGTAGGAATTCAGCTATTGCATCAAAAAAAAAAAAAAAATTGTGATTCAAATTATTTTCACACATTGGTTACTGTGGGCTTTAGAGGCATGTAACGTGATTACAAACTGCATTAACCTTTAACCCTTCCATCTAAAGTAGGTGTGGCGAGTCAAAAGGGGTTATTGCATTTTTCCCCCCTCTTCCCCAAGGCCTTTAATGCATCGCTGTATATTCAGTGCAGGATGTATTAACACATTGGACTAAAATAGCTCAGACAAAGATGTCTGACAATAGAAAAAAAAAATACTAATGCAGGTTAAAGTTAACGATATGAAAATAAATAAATAAATAAATAAATAAATAAATACTGAAAAGAAAGAATACTTTTTATAAATGAGTTCTTTTAACATTAAAAAAAATTATATATGCATCCTTTCAATTTTTCTAACTAAGTTTTTAACTGTGAGTACAACGAAAGTTGTATAATGGTATCTTTTGTATTAAGTTCCTCATTTATGAATTTACCAGAATCAAAAGGGAATTTACCATTGAACCGCCTTCAAACGCCATTAGAATTTCAGCTTGCTGGTTTAACTTTGTAATTTATCACGATTAAGACATTTTATGATGATGTATATTAGTGATTTTTGTTTCCTAGCTCCTTGTCTACGGATCCACATGTACCCAAAATCAATAGAATCTTCTTCAAAAAGTCCCAAACTTACTACTAAATTTTCAGTTAAGCGAAATAAATGTTTTTTGACGTTTATTTTGATTTTGCGTGGACATGAAACGCGAATGCCGATATAAAATTATATTCTAAAACTTTTTTTGTTCATTTAATTTTTATTCTCTGATGCATGTTAAGAAGTAATAAAAATATTAATATCCAATAATATCCTTAGATATTTATGTATACAGGTTAAAAATAAAAAGGGAACACACTTCTCGGTTACATGCATAATAATGTATGCATGTATGCACTTTATAGAAGCACGCATCTACTTTTTATGTAATACAACTGCTATAATTTAGGCTTATTTTTGATCGAATCATCTTAATAAAATAGGCCTACCTGGAAGGCAGTTATTGTATGATTGTTCTGAATCATAATTGTGTTACGACCTGCTTTCTTATCCCTAGATTATCTTTGAGAACCCTCGTTTTTTATTACCGTTTTCATAATACGACAATGATTATAGCCACAATTGATTGTTGCACCCTCTTGCGGTGACTGGGTACAAATAACAAAACCCTGCTACAAGATAGGGTGGAATAGAATAGGAGAGCGCTGTTAGTAGGATCTTCTTTACCCCAAGGCATAACCATTGATAATTGGCCGAAATTTATAGCTTTGAAATTACGGCTGTTGTTGATTTAAGACCCCGAATTAACACGGTCAATGAATTCATGAGAATTATGTACGGGAAGCCATATTTATTGGAATTGATCGACTTCATAATGCAATGGTATTTATTTTACATTAAATTATAGCAATCTATCTAATAAATATTGATATATTAAATTATTAGAAGATAAGCTAGATCTAATTGAATAAAACATCTACCGTTTTCCCGGGATATCGTAAAAACTGTAAGAGGGATTCATCTCTAAAGGATCCTGGCTGTGTTGTCATTAAATAAAACACCTGAATATGTGATATAGCCTATATATATAATTTCTTATTTATAATTTAAAAATGTATTTGGAATTTGGTGAGAATTTATCTAATCAAAATTACAGAGAGTAATTTAGTTATAAATTAATACTGTTTCTATAAAGCTAAAGATTTTTTTTGTGAGTCTAAAACTTTATAATCAAAAAAAAAAAAAAAAAAAGCACCTCCATCCAACCAAAAAAAAAGGACAACATTACAGAATTTTTCCAAGAAAATCACTACATGGGATTCGCTGGATTAAAGGATACCATCCATGCCCTAGCAATTGTCAGAGCAAACGCGTCGGATATGTTTTCTAAATCTAGAATGTTTTCTAAATCTTTTATTTATTTTTATTTTTTTAATTAATATTAAAATTAGATGTAATTTTTAATTATATAAATTTCAATTAATTTTTGATTTTTCATTTGTTTTGTTTTTTTGAAATCTGTTTATATACAAATCGTAGGAATCAATGTGGAGCCCGCAAAAGTTAAAACAAACCACAAAAATTCGCCTAAAGGACAAATGGCGAGAAAATTCATGTGCACGCTACACGCGGCCGCTATGAATTTTTTTTGCGCATAAAAATCAGAAAGCGCAGGTAAATATTAATAATGGGTGACCGAGACCTGGTTGTGTACTGATGGCTCCTAGCTGATGATCGCCATATTAGCGTGAAACAGCTATACTTGGATGTCACTTGAAACAGCCGTACTTGTATACAACTTTGTCTCGCCCGTTCTACTGTTTATATACAGTTGCATGTTTAGCCGATCACCGTTCCCTTCCCCAAGGCTTCCACACTAGACAAAGGTAGCCTGATCAGTGTAGCGATCTGTCATCCCTTTCCTTACAATTAACGTGTGGAGTTACACCCACGTGTTAGCCTGTTTTAAGGCGTTTCTTTTTTTATTTCGATGTTGAGAAATTTATTCTAAAAAATTAAAATCGAACTATATAAGAGAAAACCCTAATAATTCAGTTCTTTCTAAGGAATTTGTCGTATAATAAAAACAATATAATTATCGTATTCTGTATAAAAGGTAGGATGAACAATCTGAAAGAAATATCAAAAATTTTTCAAATGAAATTGAAATACCTTTGTCATCGCAGTTTTCTTTTATATTTTTTTTCCTTTTCATTTCATTTTTTAAAATTATAAAATGGCTGTTAATTGGAACATTTAATGAAATTAATACAATAATAATATAATGTTATATGGGACAATTGTAATCTTTAAACAATGGAGAGCTGTGAGCAAAATTCTATTTCAAAACAGCTACTTGCACTTAAGTTGTGAAAGAAATCGTGTAAATTAGTTGTTTTGTTTTTTTTTAACCGCTATTTGGCGATAAAAAAATGGTAATAACTTTTAAAAATCTTTAAATTTAAACGTGTAAATCTTTATTTAAAAAAAATATTTAAATCGTTTTTTCATTTTAAGAATCTAGAACAACTTTCGTCGTTAGATCACCTGCTCGTGGGCTGAGCCAAAAATCACACAGAAGGGCTAAAAATTTTGTAAGCTAACGTGGCTTAGCAGGACCAAACTTTTGGCAGACCCTATATACACACATAGTCGAACCCCGCTTTTACATTTCCTCAAATAACGTTTTCACGTCATTTTTTCTCGGTCAATTCAATTTTCCTATTTTTATAATATATTTTTTCCCCTGTATTTACGCTGTCGTAATATCAAACTTCTCGCAGTTTACGTTGTTTCCGCCAAATGGAGTTAAAAAAAAAAAAAGCATCGTCCTTGCCATGCGATACATCGATTGTCTCGATGTCTTCGTTCGGTTTCGGCTTCATTCTTGCTGCCTCGTCATTTGGTACTATCTTTCACCAGGTGATGTAGCACTGCAGAATATCGTTGCGGGAATAAAAAATTCTGTGACCACACGGTTTTCTCATGAATACAATTCTCAAGATAATGCTGACAACATTGGAACGCAGAAATTCTGGTACCTGCAGCTCATTCACTTTTAAAGGGATTGAAATACATAATATGTATGATAATTTTCCTTTTCTAAATTAAATATTTGATAATTGCAATACTTAATACGGTCCTGTGTGTTATAAAAGTTCCAAGCTCTGATTACAAATCATTCTATGCATTAAACATTGTATCCTTAATGTTCTTGGTGTGCGGAAACCATTTACACCATTTTTTTGGAGCCCCTGGAAAGTTAATAAGCGGGGTTCAACTGTAGATGCAAAATTTACATGAATTATAATGAAATTGAAATTTAAGGTATTGTCCTCTTGCCCCCGCCCCTCATTCCTTATAGCAAGATAATGATTATTTCTTCTCTTTGTATAACATTGTTTGTGGTAAGGGTTACTAATGTGAGGACCCGGAACTGTTACCATTAGTATTTGTTTTACTATTACCCGAATGGATTCAATCGTAAAGGCATTTGTTTGTATTAAAAATGTCTCTTTTTATTTCCTGTGAGCGTGAAAACAATCCCTTTGTGTAGGTGTTAACAATGGGAATTTTAGTCCAGATGATCCCAGAATCCGTTAGCTTGTCAGCTTTTTTTTTTCTTTCCATTTTAATCGTCTTTTCTTCCGGGGTCGGAAGCCACGACCCTTCCTCCCACAACGGAGAAACGGGGTCCCGACCTTCCGTTAGTGCGTCTCACATTTCTTAATGGCAGGTTGAGGCCATCGATAAAAAGGAGAAACGATAAACGCGAACGAAACGGAAAACCAACTTCCGCGAAAGACGGAAGATTTACCAGACTCACGACTTCTTCTCATTGAGTTATTTATAAAACACGATATTGTCATTTTTGTAGGGAAGGTAAGGCAGTTAATGGCCTTTCAATCAACTGATATTAAAAAGTCAGGGAAAACCAAGGAAGGAATAGTAACAAGAAAAGCACTGTGTATACCAGCAGTAATTCCTCAAACACTTGTCATTCTGTGAATGGTCTAAACACGTCTAAACTTACCATTACGAAGCCCGCTTTTTCCGACAGTTTTCAATGATCAACATTCTGATTTTTAGACGGAATTCGGCAAAGAAAGTAAAACGAAATGTAGAAAAATAAAAGGTACATGTTTTAGAGCGGTGCCATGTTTATGTGTAAAGAATACTGCGCTTTTGTTAGTGGACTTATGCCCAAATACGAGACAGAAGCGCCCTTCGCGGTTCAAACTTAACCCCGTGAAATACTTCTGGTTCTCAACTTTTCGTGAATTCAAAAGCGTAAAAACACGTTTAAGTGAACTACTTCTTCGGAAAGTGAATTTACGCTGGTGTTTTTTTGATTTTTCAAAAGTAAAAAATAATAATAATAATAATAATAATAATAATATAATAATAATAATAATAATTGGTTATAATCGACATGTTTCAATTGCCACCATTGCCCGATTTTGCGACAGCTGATATGCCGCTTTTGCGACATGACGCTACCATTTCGGCATCAGTTTGCTTACAAACACGACACATGCTTTATATTTTTGTATGACTCTCTGTAGAATATTAAACTCTTTCTAAGTTTCTATTTTCTTTTTCTTTTCCTTATGTTTATCCTTTAACGCAGAATAAGTTGAAGATAATTTTTTTTTTTTTTTTTAAACAAAGGGTTGGTAAAATTGCATGTGTACGTTACTTATTTTAGTTATAAATGTTTTTTTTTTTTTTTAATTAATAAAGAGAAAATTCTAGTTTATAAAAAGTTAAAAATAGTATGGAGCTTTCGGGCTCCTGTGCTGTCCCCCTCATCAATGTTGAATGTTGATGAGGGGCGGCCGCACAGGAGCCCGAAAGCTCCATACTAAGAATTTTAACTTTTTTATAAACTAGAATTTTATCTTGACATTGTATGTTGGCATTTCATTAATTTAAACATTTTACCTCACTCAGGTTAAAACACTTTTAACGTTATAAATGCTTTATTTACGTCAACTGCGCACGTATATGTGCAGTCTGTGTGTTTGTATCCTCTCTAATAACTTTTGAAATTGTGGATGCATCTTCTTGAAATTTGGTATGCCTATTCGAGGACTAGGGACGATCTGACTGTTATATTTGAAATCTTTACCATGTGACTCCTTGTCGAGAAATTAGCGCGAGAAGGTGACAAAATTTCCCATAGAAAAGCATTGGAATCTAAACAATTGATTTCTATCCTACAGTCTAACAGATGGATGTTGACGATCTCGTTTGCGCGAGAATTACGGAAAACACGAGATCTGGCCATTAGCCTCTTCAGCAGGTCTCAAGGAATTTAGTATTTTGAATGTCTGTCACTAGGAAAATGCTACCTAATGAATTTATTGTTTGTTTATTGACTGTTTTCAATTTATGAAAACTATATTAAAATTTGTAAAAGTCTCATGCATTTCCCTGTATTATAATTCATTTAAATATTTCAATTTACTTAGCCATTTGGTGAGAAGACATGGATAGAGGCTATTCTCGCGTAAATTACGTGAAATCACGAAAATACGAGATCGTCAAGATCCGTCTGTTGGACTATATTTCTGTTAATACTTCGTCGTGTCAGAGGATGAATTTTCATTCCCTATATCAGTGCGAGGTTTGATTCGACTACAGTTAATCCAGTTTTGACAATTTAAGTATTTAATGATTATTTGAGAATTTAATTTATTTTTGTTTTCAGAATATGTTTGTATTCAGTCGCTGTTAGTATTTGGAAAAGAACGTACGTTTTTCGTTTTTTTCATCGTTTTCGCAACGAGAAGCACGAGGGAAAAAAAACCCAAACAAACAAAGAAATAAACAAGTAGGCTTCAATTCTTCCGAATTTCGCTTTCATATTTCGAAAGGGATGCGTTTCTCGAAGTATCTTCAGATATTCCGACGTAGTTTTAACCCTTTGATGGTTATTAAGGTTAATACATTTCCATTGTGAGAGGTTGAGGTGATGTTAATTACGGTTATCAGTAAATTTCAACTGTTTCAAGGTCATTCCATATCAAATTTCATCAAAATCAGCATTTTTCATCCATTTGTTTTGTGATAACAAAAAATCAGCACTCATTTATTATGTCTGGGCGAAGTCCATTCTCCATTCCCATCGAAATCAATATTTGCAATGAATTTTGGGGCTTTTCACTCAGAAACTACAATAGTTAGGAAGATGAAATTTTGCACACATACGCGCACAGATATCAGAATCGCCATTTCAATACTTAAATCGAACTCGAAGAGAGCGAAACGCTCATTTTTAAACTGCGCATGCTCAATACTCTTCGTACAAATAACATGTTGCTCTGTCACGTGTTAAAACATTGAAAGTTCAACATTTGAAATATCAACATTTGAAATATAAACATTTGACAGATTAAACAATTTAAAAAATTCCCGCATGTGAATATGTCGAAAACATAAGAGGACTACACGTTTTTGTATCACTGATTTAAATGTGTTCTTGTATATTAAGATTCGCAAATTTTGAAATAATTTCTTTATATTATAGTTTTAATGTCTAAATTTGTTTGTTAAATTGCATTAAGTGTAAATTTCAAATCTTTTAACATCTCGCACACTTCAATTCGCGCGAGTCCAATCAAAGCACGGCTTTTTGGACATTTTAACAATAAACATTTTAACAATAAATTTTAACTACATATTTATCTATCAAAATATGAGTTCATTAGACTAACGGGAAATTATTCAAAAACAAACAACAACATAAAAAAAGCTTACATGTAGTTCTTTTCTAAATATTTTTAAATATCGTTTTATCTAAAAGTACTTTAATTTCTAAAAAAAAAATTTTGACGTAAAAATTTTTATTGCAACTTAAAAAAAAAAAAATATCAGAAAATTTTTTACTGGAACTTAAGAAATAGTTTTCAAACAAAAATTTTTACTGGAACTTAAGAAAAATTTTTAAATAGAAATTTTTACTGGAGCTTCAGAAAAATTTTTCGATAGAGATTTTTACTGGAATGAAGAAAAATTTTGAGACAGAAATATTACTGGAAAGAAAATTTTTTTGAAAGGGCAGATAATAGCGAGACCTTACAAACTGTATCTCACAGGGGCCACGAAGATTTCCGCGATGCTAATCTGAACAGTTAAAAGAAAAATTCGCATAGCGAAGGCGTTGCGGATGCTCCACTTTCTGAGACTGTGATGACCATCTTCGCTCCTCTTCAAGGTCGACTCGGAGGTGTTTCATATATTTTTTTCTCCTCTGTCCATTGTCTACATTCTTTTTCTTTTTTTCCCATTCGTTTTTCTAATCGATTTCCTTACGGTCAGGAGATTCCACTTCTCCATTACGACTTTTTAAAATAGAATCCTAAGAACAGTCAGTGACCTCTAGCGTCAACAATTGAGCAGTCAAAGTTACCGCTTGTGTTTTGTTTGAAGAACTCGAGCGTTCCCTTAAGACATTTACCGATGTTTTTTTGTTTTTTCAACTAGTGCACATTTCTTTTAAATGGTGATTTGATATCTGTACCGTTAGGGTTACGGATTTCCTGAAAAATCATAAAAGAATTGCTGCGGGAAGATAAAGAAAGGTGTGTAACGTTAATGCACAGGTCAACACAACAAATGCAGTGAACATTAAAGAGATGGAATTTGGGAATCATTTCACCTGTTTAGTTTCCTAGTTGAACAATAGGTAAATTAATGGTTTAATAAATTAAAAAAATAACCTCAGTTGACAGATGTTTTATCAAGCTCTACGTAGAGCTCTTTATATTGCGTTACGGATCGTAACAATTCCTAAATAGATTGCACAAGAAAAATGAAATTAGTAAAAACCTTCCATGTAAGTTGCACAGAAAAGTTAAAAATAAAAATATATGACTGATATTTCATTCGATTTATTTTATTTTCTTTTTTAATTTATTCGAAAAATACTCCGTATACAGTATTAGTTATTTCTCCATTTCTCCATTTTTTTAAAATCTGTTTTCCTAGGAAAGTGAGGCTTATCAGATCACTATTTCTGTGTGTGTGTGCGTTTCCTCTGACAACTTTGAACCTCTTGATGGGTCTTTTTGAAACTTCGTATTGTGATGATTTTTGTAGTTATTTTATGTTAATTTTTCTATTTATTCCATGTATTCTATTATATTCTATTTACTCTTTGTGTTCTAATCCATCATAATTCAATCCAGTGTAAATTTCAAATTATAAGTCATTAACGGTCAAATTCTGTTGTTTATTTTCAAATTCTCAAACAGCTGTTGTGTTCCCATAATTCCCCGTAATTTAAATCTACAGTTAAAATTCAGGGCAAAACTCCGAACGGCGGTCCCAAATTATATAAACCTTTTTAATGACAGATAACAGTATGATTGTGAAGGATAACACATAGCCAGAGTTATTATACATCAAATCAGATAGGTTTCGCTCAAATATTTACAAAAAAGATATGTATTGTCCGAATATGTGTGACTTATCACTAGAGCGTTATTACTCTTGGTGCTTGCGGTCTACCATGGCACGTTTAAAGTGATTTTTAAGCAACAATACACAATGTTTCTTTAATAACAACAATAACGATGTCATTACACTTGACACAATGTTTCATTAATAACAACGTTGGAACCGCGTTCGGAGGTTATCATAATTTGGGACCGCCGTTCGGAGTTTTGCCAAATTCAGTTGTTAA
This sequence comes from Thereuonema tuberculata, assembly GCA_023159025.1. NCBI lineage: Eukaryota > Metazoa > Arthropoda > Chilopoda > Scutigeromorpha > Scutigeridae > Thereuonema > Thereuonema tuberculata. Next base: position 34,577,032 of record JAFIDM010008419.1, on the reverse strand, counting down.
TCACATATTATTTAAACCCTCCAAATGAACTGTTAGAGCACAACAGCCAATGACAAATCAATGTACATAGCCTATTTAAACTGATGCTCTCCCGAAAATAAACAGTCGAGTCCAGTCGAGTTCAGATTCAACTAAATCTCTGCCTCTTTCCTTCACGAACCAGTTATCCGATTACCACACTACAGTATGCAGATTCGTGGACTAAATAAATAAATAAATAAATAAATTTATAAATAAATCAACATTTCATGCACAGTAGGCCTTTAGTTCTTTCGGGAGCCTCTTTTTATTTTCATGTAAGGTATTTTCGCCGTCTTTTCGTAACTGGTTGTAAGGAAAAAAATAAAATTTTCTGTGAAATCCTATCTCCTTTATAACTATCTGTAAGCTTCATTATTAGACAAGAACGTAGTGTAAATATATGATAATGACATCACAATAAAAAAAATACACGCAGTATTCCCTGAGCTGGTTGTAGTGTTTTGGATACTGGGAATCTAAGACAGCTGTTTGCAGTATTTTGGATACTGGGAATCTAAGACGGCTGTTTGTAGTGTTTTGGATACTGGGAATCTAAGACAGCTGTTTCTGGTTTTTTAACTATCATCATCTGGAATTCTCCCAGTACCTACAGCTCAGTAAGAAATATATAAAGAAAACAAAAGTCAACAAGATAATGACCCTTCATATTAAAAAACAACAATATAAATTAAGAATAAAAAAGGGCAGACATTTAACATGATAATGACTTAGATATTAATTTTAGCCGTGCTGTCGTGGTCGTGCGGTCTCGGCGGCGGCCAGCCGTGGCGACCAATGCGCCAGTACCTGGGTTCGAATCCCGGCAGTGGCATGGCTGTTTCAATTTCCTTTCCTGTGTTGTCCAGCCTCTTCTTCACTTTCTCTTCGGTCTGACGTCATTCCTTAATGGCGTCCTGGGGGCAGGCAACGGGAAACCACCCCTAGCATCTTTCCTCAGGTGTTTCTAGGAGATCCATGTGAGACCTTCATAGAACTGGACCTGTCTACGGACAGAAAACTATGGATGGATGGATGGATGGATGGATATTAATTTTATTAATTAAATAATGTCAGTTAAAAACAATTAATAGAAATTCTTTTCTATAAAGCATAGGATACTTAATGTTGTTTTAAGAAAAAAAATTAAGATTTTCTTCTTACTTTAAGAATTTTAGTTAAGATATTAATATTTAATTCTATTTGATTTAATGCTGTATTTTTCTCTATTTTTTTTTAATAGATTACAAAGTATTCTGCACTGCCAAAGAAATGACAATTACAGTCAAACTGACTGACTCTAAAACTCAGGTGTACGTAGACAGGTTAAAAGGATATCCAGGTAAGACCGCCTTTTATTCTCATTTTAATGTGAATATACATTTTATTTTTAATTTGATTTATCATAATCCTGATGCTGTTTAAGAAATTTATAAAGGCAAAACAGATTTATAGTAACTGTATTCATGATTGTAAAGTATTAGTGGAGCATCATGGGAACTACTCAAAAAATAATACTGCGATAGGGATTGTATCCCTGATATTAATGATATCAATTTTTCGGTATTAAAAAAAATATATATACACTGGTAGCATTTATAGAGTTATATGGGGCATACTATGTTTTGCCATCGCGCATCAGAAAATAGTTATTTAAATATTTTGTTTTAATATGTGCTGTTGTATTAATAATAAACAAAAATTACAGTTGGAATTAAAAGCAATTAATATCCAACTCAAAATTAAGATATTATTATTAATTTCTTATTTAGTTTTACATAATAGTAGCTTTTAAGTATGAAGTTTTTATTAATATAATAGCATTTATTTGCAGTAAGTGTTTAGCTAAGGACTACTTTCTGATGGGCAATGGCAAACCGTAGTATTTCTCCCTGTTACCCCCCCCCCCCCCGGGCTATCAAATTTTAAATAGAGGAGACGTCAGATTTTTTCTCTATTGCAGTCTGTTAATTTCATTTGATGCCAATGTTTACTTATTTATATTTTTTTTCAACACAGATGCTCTTTTGTTATTTACATCTTGCAAAACTTCCATTTGATTTGCTTATATCAATTCTGTTCATGCGCAAATGATCTACATATTGAACATTGTACACTAAACACAAAACACAGACGGATAATGATTTATTTTGGCAAAGTAAGTGATATAATTTTGAATTAAAATTACAAATTGATCTTCTTATAGAGGACTATTTTTTTTCATGCAATTGCAGATTCGACATGTTTCGTAAGTGATGCGGTCGCTTTACATTTCCCTGTTGTTCCTTTTTTTTTTTTTTTTTTTTTTTTTTAGAAATGAGATTTAACGTGCGTTAGAACATCTTACAGTAAAATAAAACAAAGAACGCACATAACAAAACGAAACAATACTTCACTGAGCTATTTTTTTTATATTGTTACTGAGAATCGGAGACAGTACAGTTTCGATGTTAATGACTTCTCATCAGTCCAAAACGCACAATATACCTAGCTCAGTGAAATGGGACAATATACAAAATGGACAAACATTCAAATCAATGACCCCTCAATTAAAAAACATCAAAACTAAATTAAGCATAAAAAGGGATGCATAATTAATCCCCGCTAGCATTTAGCTTAGCATGTAAGGAATTAATTTATAGCAAGGTTATTAATTAGACATGAGATTTAACGTGCGTTAGAACATTTTTACAGTAAAATAAAACAAAGAACGCACATAAGTAAACAAAACAAAACCTTTTTTTTTTTTTAACCTGGAAGGATCTGTACTGACTTACACGGACAAATTACTACTTTAGAAACGTATAGAGAAGTAGTCAGGTTTTAGAATAGGCCTGTGTCTGATTGACGACATGTTTGTGTGGGTGTGGTAAGCATAGCTACTAAAGGGAGTGGTTAAGTAATGGTAATATTTCTTTAAATACGTGGAGTTAAATAGGTGAATAAATAGCTAAGAAAGGTGGAGTTGCCTTTATCCTTATATACATCCTTTAAAGAATTATAAGCTTAAGTATTTTCTTTTGCGAATATTTGGTATATTTATACATACACTGTCCGGCCACTATTAGATACACCCCTGCTGTGCGCATGTATGTCTGAACCCCGTCGTGTCAGCAACAACTCTTCAAGCCGGTGGGGCAGTGTTATGGTGTGGTGAATGTTTTCCTGGCACATGTCAGGATGCTAGAGCGTACCTAAACATCGTACCTGACCAAGTGCAGCCGTACAAGTTAACAGTTTATCCTCATGCAGATGGCTACTTCAAGTAGGATAATGCGCCGGTGCACAAAGCCCGCATCACTGTGGGATGGTGTTGAGGAACATGACGATGACTTTTCTTGCTGCAGTGGCCTGCTCAGTCCCCGGATCTCAGCCTGATTGAAAATTTGTGGGATGAGCTCGAATGTTCGCTCCAGGTCTACACCTCCATCAAATCTTCAGGAACTGCGTGACACACTCATATCTGCATGGTACACAATACCTCAACAAGCATCTTGTGGAATCCATGCCTTGAAGAATTCAGGCTGTTTTGAGGGCTAAAGGAGGCACAACACCGTACTAGATAGGTGTACCTAATAAAGTGGCCGGACAGTATTTATGTATTTGTAAAACATAAGTGAATTATAAATGAATCCGTTAATAGTAAAATCGATCCATATACGAAGAGCAGTAGGGATCAAGCTGTTCACTATACTATAGATTCGAAAATAGAAAAGTTAAAAACATAATATTAATTCACTATGAAAGACAGTCAAATACTTCGTATGTCAGTATTTGGGTTGGCCGCAAAGCAATTAAATGACTGCATATCTTTCGATAAAGAACGGATGTAGTCTGAGTTTGGTTTATTTTGAATTAATTTACCGAAAAATAGCATATGTCGGTTTTTTTAGCGAACTATCGGATTGGAAATGCTTTACGGAATACAGTTTTACTATTCCTTCTGGCCATTGTCATAAGCAGTTCTGACGTCACAAAAAGTCGACGAGATTCCGCAGGATCTTGAAAAATAGTGCAGCGGATGGAGAAAACAAATAGTTCCTGTTTTAAGTTGAGCTTTTTCTTTTGTGATTTAAGCTGGTCCACTGTTTCAAATTAAGCCAAACGCACAAAGACTGAGCTTTGTATTTATTTTATTTTATTTTATAACTGCATCTGATGAAGCCAGCCAGAGCGCTGGAGAAATCGATTATGTGAGCTTTTTTAATTTGTAATTATTGTTTTTTAGTCTGGTGCGTTTGGCTTAATTTGTTCATGTTAAAATAATTTTACGCACGTCAATGTTATTTTATTATCACTAATTTGTCGACCAGTTCTATAATTCATCGAGGCGAAAATTAAGGGACCGTCAGCTGTTTTTTACAATAGCTCTATTTTTCTGAGCAAAAACTGCTACTCATTGATTTTCATGAAATTTGATATTGTATCCCCTTTGAGATTAAGAGTAGAAATCACGATTAAAAAAAACATGCTTTCTGAATAACAAAAGTACATCTCTTCATTTGTTATTCACGCAAAAGGATGTTGTTTTGTTATGTTTTCCACTTTGGACACCAGGGGCTGGATTTCAAGAAATTCCAGTTCTGTATCCACTTTGCAGGTGATCACTATTCGTATATTTACTTAGCTTTGACCTTAAAAGTTAATTTGCAAGAAGTAAAGAAAGACTCGGTTTGTTTTGTAAACGTTTGTAATTTGAGCAGTCATCGTCCAAGGACTTGCAAATGATGCTTCGTTGATTGTAACATGTCTTTGAAAGAAAAACCTTGCTTTTTGAAGCTCTTGTTCTTGAAACATTCTTGAGATAGAAAATTTCATCAAAATCCCAGGAAACGCTATCTATAGTATTTTGCAAAAAAGAAGGGTTTGCCGTATATGGTCATTACGTAGCGATCGATTTTGTCTGGAACAAAAGTCACCAGTCACGACGTCATCAACTTGAACTCCGAGCAGTCAGTCCAAGATGGCGTCGTTTTGTGATCGCATAAGCGTGACTAAGAAAAAACAGACTTTGCACAGCCAAATTATTATTATTAATAATAATATCAATAACATAAAAATGTATTAAATAAAAGAAGTTTAACGTGCCCGAATAATTCAAGAAAAATATCAAT
>JAFIDM010008419.1:34557056-34571890 GCA_023159025.1 Thereuonema tuberculata | reverse complement strand
TGCGAATCCTAACTTTAGCTTTGTGCCTTTCGATTGATATTTTTCTTCATAAAAATGTATTGTAACAGTAGAAAATACAAACACCAGAAAATGTTTTCGTAATGTTTATAAGATTCAGTTACGGATTTTAGCAATAGATGGCGCTGTTATGTCCTGGAAACATCAATCCATAAGAAATTACGCATCAAAAGCGTTTCTTTCATGAACTGAACTGTAAGTATATTACATTCATAGACAAACAAAATGGAGTAGAAACGAGATTTACCTTACTTCTATATCAATCAGTTATTTGGATTTTTTATTGGCTAGAACAATTTTTTTATCTTCACGTTCAAATTTCCTGCAGATATCTGCAAGTCGAATATGCACTTTAAATTTAAAGACATTGTCGTCTCCTGACCTTAAATGTGCTTGCCACGTTTCAAGAGGATCATTTGTTAACTCAAAACAACATTTACACGGTCGTACTTATTTTATAAGCCTTCTTTTAGGAAAGTAGCTATTGTATAAATAAATTCAGTAATAAACTAGCAAATTTGGCAAGTAAAATTTTTAGTCGACAGTGTCTTATGGTTTCGGAGAAGTAGTGGCTCGAAAACATTAATGTTTGACTTCCGGTTGACCCAGCATTTAGATGACAAATAAAATGTAGGCATCCTCAATATTATACCTAACATCTGATACCTTATTGGTATTTCTGTGCCTTATGGTTTTGGAGGTATATCGAGCAAAAAACAAGTGAATATAATTGTGTGTGAAAGTATAAATTTAAGGGCGACTCATAATAATATAAAAAATTAAAAATAATGATAAAAAAAAGGAATTTATTAACGAAAGGAAAAATTATAAGTTATATATACTTTAAAAGACACACAAAAATAATTATAAATTAATCACTTTTTAATTAAATTATTTATAAATTTCTTGCCAAAATCTTTTTACAATAATTATATGAAATTATAATTAGTCTTTGAAAACTATTTACAATTAATATTTCATTTACTATTTACAATTATAAATTAGATAATATATACACATAATAATACGACTAATTATAATCTATTTACAATATAATTGATCTATTAATTAATATTTACAAATTACAATATATTATTTGAATTTGATGTTTCATATTTACAATAATTATTTCTAATTAACAATTCAATATATTTACAAATATATAATTTGATATTAATATATTTACAAATAAGATCATTTTGGCAGAAATTATTTCTTTCTTCCCATTAGAAACCTATTTAAGTTAATAAATAGTTTAATAGAAAATAATTAAAAAATAAATAAAAATTAAAAATTCATACAATACATTATTTGGACAGTTTCAAGGAATACAAACGTTCCCCATCATCAGCAAGATCTTGCCAAATATCTCGAACATGGGTGGGTGGGGGGGGGGGGCGTTGGTCCCTGAAAATACTCCATTCCTACGGTGTTTGGGCCTCTGAACAGGATGGTGAAGTCCGTTTGTCGATCGGACCTTCCGTTCGGGAGTTGTTAGTGGTGGACAGACACGGACGGACGGACGGACAAATGCAACAACTACCGATTTTGGTCGCTATCACAACAGCTCCCAAATGGTTCGCTAAAACCCGTGTTTTCTTTTGTTTATAATAAATAAAATCATCGACCTTTCAAAGTTTAATTTCAAAATGTCAAACTTTTTACACTTGTTTTAAATTCGCTTTTTTTTTTTTATAGTATTACTAATACTCTTATATAAAGGATCTCCCTTAGAAGTTTTTATCTTCTCGATCACTTAATTGGAAAACCAATACCGGCGCAGGCGTGGTTTAAAGGTCGTTTTTTCTTGTATCTCCTTTTCCTTGTTACAGACACGAAATATACGGTTTCTTCGAAAAGCAGCGCAGGCAGAGAGAGAGGCGTGAAACGTTCAATCCCTTCTGTCTCTCAGGAGATGATATCACTGTGAGGTCAAGATACATCAAAGCCTACCACAGTAGTTGAAGGTCAAGGGTCACGAAGAGAGCTACTTAAATCATTGGAGCCAATCTAATGGCGGTCACAGATTAAGTTCTTTACAACAATTAATGTTTCTTTCTTATTATAGACTGAAGTTCAGTGGCCCAGTGATCGTTGTGGGTGTTTTTTTCTTTATCCTCCTGTATATGTTGTTCTAAAGTAAAACATCTGGCGCTATTTTGTTTTTTCTGTGCAGTTATGCCGTCTTAATTTTAGTTAGTCCTTTTCCAAATAAAGTAATTGTCTGTTCTGGTACGTGTTTAGTGACCGAGGGTGGCGATACTGCCATGTCCCCGTTAGGGCAAGTACGACAACATTGTTGTTTTCAATATGGGAAAAAAAACATCACAGGGCGTTTTAGCTCTTCTAGAACTAATCTTTCAATAATGTGCACAGAGGCAATATTTCAAACACTCATTAGCAAATGCTGACAAATAATCTTAAATCAATAGGATGGGATCCCAGGACAGCCGTTTCGACGCTGTTGCTATACTTCAGCAGAGGAGATCCAATCATATTGATTCTTATGTGTATCTGTGTTTGGTGAAAATTCTTTGCAATAGACGAAAAAAAATAATGTTCTGAAAAATACTTAAAGTCCGCCAAACCAGAGAACGACCGTGGCCACCAGATGTCGCAATAGTAGAATTTGAATCGATTGTATATGTCTGTGTTTATGGCGGGAAAGTGAACATTTAGGGAGTTTGAAGTTTACGGAAAAAAGACGATATTTATTTTCTTGAACTATTCTGATTTCTCATCAAATATGATTTCAAAAATTTATTTTTATTCATTCGTTCGTTTCAATCGTTCAAAATCAGTCTCCTACCTTTCCCAATTGGTTTTTTGACGAAATTGCATCCCTGAGATCGACAACACGAAGACGAAGATGGGATTCTTTTACTCACGTCTCGTCTTTTACTCACGGCACTGGGATCGAAAACAATTTCTCTGATGGGCCATAAGTAAGCAGGTCATAAGGCCTTTTCGAAATAAGAAGTAAAGTTAGCAATAACTTCCGTTGTTTTGCTGCCAACGGTTTTTTGTGTCGGAGAGTCGCCATTTTTAATCTTCTCTCTCTTAGTCCTGGAATGATTAAGAGATCATGGGTCTCGTTCAAGGTCAAAGTCATCCTCTGGTTTGGCCAACTATAACTGAAGATCAAAATAATTGAAACATTATCATTGGCCAGCTATACAAACGGAAGTTACCTGAGAAAACATTTTAAGCAATAAAAAATAAACATTAAAAAAAATAAGAAGAAAAAGAATCTAAGTAAAAACTTACTTAACTAGAACCTGTAAACTGTTAAAAACCTTTCTGAAAAATGTTATTATTATTATTATTTGGATTTCTTAAAAACTGTGCTATTTGCATTTCTGTTTGCTCTTTGCATGAACAAAAGACCCCCATATTCAAGTGAAATTTCATTTCTTTTCGCCCCTAATGGAACACATATGTTGTTTGATGCACGTGATACATGTTCCAAACATTACCGACTTTCTCAATGAAAAATTATAATAATAATAATAAAAGCTATTCTTTTTCATTCTTTTCATTTTTATTTTGATTATTTAGGAATTGGCATGAACATTTTCGTTCAACTACATTTCGAAATCTGATTTACTTTGACTTCGTCGAGGCTATTTTTGTTTATTTTTTGGACCTAATTTAAAAAGGCTTATTTCATTTAATGAGAAATTACGGCCGATGAAATATCAGCATTTCATAATGATTTTGATATCAAAATTGTACATACTGAATTCTGTGTGTTTTGAATCTTTATTTATGTTAAACGCATATATTTTACGTTCCAAGAAAAACAGTCGCCATGTTGGATCTCGTCAGTAACGAGAAAATACGTGAATTGGATACTGATTACGGCAACAAACGTAAGATTTAACACATCCATCACGTTTACTGCAATTTCACCGACAAATTACAGTTTGCTTGTGCATATATTCAACAAAAAACTGCATAAATACGACAAGCAATAGATTTCAGTTGTTTATATGACCCTTTTTCACATAATTTTTAAATTACTTACAATTGAAGAGATTTACGGCTCTTTATTCCTACGTTTTATTATCACAGAAAAATTATACTTTCCTAATTTGGAAATGCGCGTTGCGATGATAATTAATAGGTCAAATAAAGGCAGGCAATAAAAAAAGACAGGTAATGGCTTTTTCGTCCCTCGTGTTCCAAATATCGGCGCCTCCTCAATCAAATGAGTTTCCTCCTCCCACTACATATCTGATTACAATTGATTTACTGTAGTTCAAGTAACTTGCACACCCTCACTATTTTTCGTGTATGATTAGTTTGCGCAAACACGACTTAACCCTAACTTCACAATGACCAATTCAAGATGGCCGCAAGTTTTTCTTTGACGTCATTTGGGCAATATACAAAAGAAAAAAAGAAAAATTTGTTTGAAAAATAATTCTTAAATCAACATTCATAGAAAACAATGAAAAAGTAGTTTCTAGTTTGCCCAGCGATGCAGTTAAGCTTTGAAAGAATATCTGAGCTGAAATAACTTTTTAGGCAGCAAATAACTTTATCACTACTATAGACTGTGTAATATTTAGTTTTTAGACGATTTACTTCGATAACATCATGTAACCTTCCGCCGGGTAGCTTAAAATTCCTGTCCTGTGATTGGCGGTCAACAAATTCAAAGTTTTTAGTATGTAAGCAAAGAAAAGAAAATTGGCATTCATGTTCTCATAGAAGTATTGCAAATGCAACGATAACAGCTCGTTGTGAACTTGAAGTAGAACTACTTTATTTGCGACAGATCATCAAATCATTCAGTGTGTTAATCCATTCCCATGGTTTGGTAGGCTTAAAATTAATCCGATTTCGATAACTTAAGTCAGTAATTCAGATTTACTTCATTTTTTCAGGAAACGAAAAACTTGTAAATTTCGTTAAGCTCCGTAGTCATTTATGATTTAAAACCTACTACCTTTGAAAGCTAAAACATTATTGATGGATGAACATTGTTCAGTGTGAGATCTCTGCTTATTCTCGACCCGAATGAGATGAGATGAAATCCGTGAATCTACTCGAATTATTTCATGACTCCCTATCAAGAAAAGGTGACACTTTGTTGGTAATTTTTTTACCATTCCCTTGATAACCGTTTTTGGATCTTAATGTTTTCCGACCGGTCATTGACGGTTCGTGATTGCTGCAAAGTTATTTGTTTGGAGTTCGTTAGTGTTTGTCTGTTTCCCAGAACCACGGTTGTCTGTTTCCTGAAATGGTTTCTGCCGAAAAATCGTGACTGAACAAATGAACAACGATGATACACCAACAGAAGTACTATCACGTGATCAGAAGTGAGTGGTTTTAATTGGAAAAGAGAAACGATAGTGTTCTGAAATTACGGTATTTTATAATTCTGTAAGTTTACGATAGTGAATTAAGTTAGACCTGGGCAAGCCATTATGGTCGCAGGAAGTATAAGCTCTCGGCGTTTCGTGACCAACGACGCCTTAAACCCCGTGAAAGACACCTTGTATCCATTTATCAGAGGGCTGGGTAGACCATAGAATCCACATGGAGAAGAATTCCGCATGTAAAAAAAATCCCGTGATATCCTGCGGAATTGGGGATTGAACTTGGATTCTCCAATCCAATATCAATCAAGCGCCATACCATTTGGCTACCTAAATTAGTAAATTAGTCTTTATTAATCATATGTATATATGGAGTGCTCAGAAGCCAATCAGTGTAAGTCAATAAACCAAAAAATGAAATAGGTTTTTTTAAAATTACGTACCAAAAAATAATAACGTTTGTAAATTTGAAGAACTAATTTTTAATTGAAAGATAGCATAACTATACACTTGGAGGAGTGATTTGGGCACTTTGTCAACCGAAATTATAAACATTACAGTATGACTTACAGAAAAAATTTCAATTTAAAAAAAAATGACTTAGACTGATTGGCTTCTGAGTACTCCATATGCATACAGAGAGAGACAATTATATATATATATTTTTTTTTTTTTTTTATTAGTTTATATAAAGTTTGAGATACACTTAAAGTCGATTTTAAGATTTGGACTTTACCTTTCTTGCACTGTTATTCTTGGAACTAGAACAGAAATACCCCTGTGTAATGTTCTGTCGCCATCTGCTGTTGTTCCTTCATTTCTGTCTTTACAGACATTCCTTTAAAAACCCTGTGAAAGTCTGGGATATCTAAATCCTGTCCCCCGATTTGGGGATTAGATTTCGACGAATCCCGGCTCTGCCGGTATTGAGTACAGCCCTGACGAATTCGTAACCGTAAAATTAAAACGTATCAATTGAGCTGCATTCACAACAGAGCAACGACAACAAAAAGGAGAGTGGTGTAATCAAAAAAAGAAATGTAATAAATAAAATAAAAAAAACATTCTCAATTCAGAATTGAAAGGAATCCAGATATTTAAAGTAAATAAATAAATAAAAGTTATCCAAGACAAAAAAAAAAAATCAACAATCTTTGCATACAGTACTTTGATGTTGTACAATACCAAGGTATATGTTATTGAAATTAAACAATTGACTGATTTTAACTAAGAATTTAGTGAAGACTTTTGAGTAATTTGGTTACATAAATTTTCATTAAAATCCTAATCATTAGGCTTGAAGACATCATTCACGTAAACCGACCCTAACGAAGATATTTTAGAACCAATAACAAAGATCCTGACAGAAGTTAAAACCTATTAACGTTAATTTTCTTTTAATTATCATTTTTCTCTGGGGCTCTTTTGAAATCGGAAAAAGCATAAAACAATAGACATTTACAGCAAATGCCCAATATAAATATTATCTTTAAATTTGTCATTTGATGAAAGTTAAATAAGCCTAAATATAATTCATTTTAATCATACTAAAACACGGCGTTGACAGAAATTCGTTGGCTTGCTTGTAATGCTTTTTCTACGGGGGAATTTCCTGTGCAAATTTTCACTTTCCTGTGCAAATTCCCCAACAGCAATTTACACGAAGAAATTTTGAATCGCTACCCATCGGTTTGTCCATAAGCATGCGTGTCACGTGTCAAGAAGATCCTCATACCGGTTGAAAAGTTGTTAGTGGTTGGGACAACACGGACGTTACCAGACTTTTCTGTATCTTATTAAGCCTAACTTGATGATTTACGGCGAACAGACAGGTGCTGTTGACCCAAGACGATGCATCACTCCGCCAAAAAAAAAAAAAGTCCTTTTCGTTTGATGCAATAAGAGAAAAATTTCGAGTGTTTTCGTTGTATGTCAGCGTTCCACTGTTATTATCTCACCGTTATAAATAGAGGTGATAATTAGGAGTGAATCTTCGCAATGAAGTAAGTTTCTGAAATTAGACGAGAGCGTATTCCATAAAGAATATATTAAGTTTTATTTTAAAGGTCTTTCACAGTGTTTGAAAGCCTTGGCGCATTGACAAGTGGGTTTTCGTACAACTTAAGCGCATTGCACATAGATCCGAAAATCGGACGGCGAATCTAAAAATCATATTCTAAACTTATTCTATTTCACTTAAGGGTTTCCTTAAGACGAACATTCATTTCGGAGAATTCACTGTATTTCAAACAACGGCTTCTGTGTCTTTGCACTTCTTAAAATCAAAGTAGCGTTTAGGTTTCCTTAAGACGAATATTCATTTCGGAGAAAATTTCACTTAATTAAAAAAGATTTAGCCTTACATTACAAGAAGATTAGACAACTAAAAAGAAAAAAAGGGCACTTTTTAAAAAGTCTGTCTGTGTGTGTCCCTTCTCCCCCAATAACTTTTAACATCTGAATGTGTTTTCTTCAAACTTGCTAAGCCTATTTATGGATGAAAGACGATATATAGTCCGACCACGATAACATAACGATTGAAAAAATTCCAGAGCCCCAATACGTCAGCATTAACCTCTGTCAGAGGTTCCGAAGAATGTTACATTACAGCTATAAAACAAAACAAAAAATTAGCTTTATTGATTTTTAAAGGAAATGCTATGCTATTTGTTATTGGTTGATTGCTTTCAATATAAGATTTAACTATTATAATTAAGTCTTATTCATACCAGCCTCAGTAGCGAGACCTTGTTATTTACAGTGACTTCTCCTGGCTAATGATCGCCAACGAGCGTGAAACAGCTGTTCCAGGATGTCACTTGTGAATAATTTGGTCTCATCCATTGTTGTTTCTTATGTGTTTCTTTTAAATGATATGTATTTTTAACGCCTAGGCTTTGAGGCGCACTAGTTTGTAGTTGGCTGAAAAGTAGATACGTCATAATCACGTGGGGTTCCTTCCGATTGTGAAGTTATCGTGGTCGGACTTTTATATTTGCAAAAATTACCTTACGAGTCCTTGTCGAAAAATTCGCGCGTGTAGATATGAGGTCTTATTAGATTCCAATTAGGAAGCAACTCAGTGGATTGACATTGAAGTCCAACGAATCAGTTTCTTAATCCTCGTGCGCGTGCTTGGATCGGATCCAGATTAATCTGATGTAAGCTATTAGAGTGTTTGCAGATTTAGTTATTTTTTACCGGAAAATGGAAATGGAAGATCTTTTTGTTGGGGTTCACAATTATTAAAAATAATTAAATAAATAAATAAATAAATAAATAAATAAAAAAAATTTCCACGAACATCTTTTTATAAATATGATGACGTGCAGATAAATTTAGCCCTATCTCCATATAAACAGTGATTCGATTTTTGTTTTGGCATTTTTCAAATTTCACATCACTGTCCGGCTTTATATGTTTAGTAATATAAGTTAATTTTATTCTTATATTCTATACTTTTCTAAATTTTCTAAATTGCAAATGATTAATTGAAATCTTTGCTTTGCGGGACTCGAAGGATAGGCTTTGAGTTTTGCTTGCTCGATATATATATATAAATATATATATATATATATGTTTATTTATTATTTTATTTTGATAGTTGACGGTCGCCTTGTTTTTTTCATTGTAGATTTTTTTTTATCATTCTCATCTGAATCATTGAATCGATGCCTCTCCAACCAAAAAAAAAAATAAATAAAAAATTCAGGATGTTGATTTCTTCCTTTTTACAGATGGTGGTTTACAACTCTATTACCTCCGTCCCTACAGTGACGAAATTTATAAAAATAATATCGAATTCAGCTATCCGAATTATTTTGAAACACCAACAACAAAAGATCATTGTGTAAAACATTCGAAGCATCGAGGCACTGGAGAGATTCATACTTCCTGCAGTATTTCATTCAGAATAACTGAAAAGGAATCAATCGTCCATTTTAGGATTTATTTATTTATTTTATTACTGTTTTGTTTTTGTTTTTTGTTTTTTTGATAAATTTGAGTCAGTTTTAATATTTTTCTCAAGAATACGTCGGAAAAAAAAAACTATTAAATTTTGTTAGTTTGCTAATACAAATTCATTGATAAATGCCAAAATTAGCAGTTACACTAAAAACTCGTTTATCCGAAAATCTAATTATCCGAAACGATTTAGCATATTTTAGCATATTTTAAAAACACTTTACACATTTTTCCGTTTAATAATAATAATAATAATAATAATAATAATAATATTTATTTATTGGAAAAAATTTATTGGAAAAAAGAACTGGAAAAAATCACACGGTATCAAGACCTAAAAATCGAGGTTCAACGATTATGGCACAAGCCGGCAGTGGTGGTTCCAGTGGTTATCGGCACACTGGGTGCTATACCAAAAAACCTTGGTAAGTACTTACAAGATCTAAATATTGACAAAATCTCCATCGGTCAACTCCAAAAAGCCGCACTGCTTGGATCAGCACATATTTTGCGCCGATACATTACGACATCCTAGATTCTTGGGAAGAATTCGATGCGTTTGAAGGCCAACACCAGCTAAAGAACTGGCAGCTGTGATACACATTGTTTTGTAGTGTCCTGTATATTTATTTATTATTTATTATCATGGATAATATTTTTCCGTTTAGTAGCAATCAATATTTAGTAGCGTACAGAAACGATTACGTAACTGTATCTACATAACAGTAAGTCTATTAATAACATTAATGTACAGTAATTAATGTAATTAATAATAATAACATGTACCTGTTTCATATTATATATTCCGGATTATCCGAAACAGGCGCGTTATAATCAAATTCGGATAAACGAGTTTTTACTGTACCTCGTTATTTGGAAATTTACATAATTTCAAACCTGTATTGCAGAAAAAAAAAACACTCGCCCTTTTCGAATCTTTTTAAAATTATCGTGAATTTCCAAAGCTTGCGAAGTCTTTTAACACATTCCGCTTTTAACAGTTTTCTTCTTTGGTTGGTTGGTTGGTTGTACGCCATCACGTCAAAACAACTGACGGATTTCCGTCAATTTTATACGAAGCTACAGTATTCTACGTATCTTTTTATAAAATCATGTTTACTTCAATAAAAACATCATAACTACGATATTTAGCAAACGTAGCTTCCTTTGCTTCTTCAGGCTCCGTTTTACAAAACTTTCAAATAAAACAATTATTCCAAAGTTCTTTTTTAGCATCCTACTATTGTTAGCATGTTCAAAATAATAAGTACAATTCTTAAGTGTGTTCACTAAGTATTCAATTATTACAGAATAATAATAAGCTTAATTATTACGTAATAAAAAAAGCAGAATTTATTTATTGGAATTTAGTAATGTTTTTGTGGTATTTTTTTTAAAAGTTTTTGCTAAAAACTTACTTACTTCATACCTTTTTGTTTATTTTTACATTCCATTCGAAAATTTCCGATTGGGCAGAGCACTGTTTGAAAAATAAACATAATCCAGATCCAGAAGTTAATTATTTATTCCAGAAAACTAATACAATATCTCGTTTTATATTAGAAGCTTATATAGTTCAAAATTTCGAATGTATAAATAAATAAAAAGATATGGAAGTAAGTTTTTAGTAAAAACTTTTAACAAATACAATAAAAACATTACAAAATTCCAATAAATTCCTATAAATAAATTGTGCTTTTTATTATGTAATAATTATGCTTTTTAGTTATTGTTATTCTGTAATAATTGAAGACTTAGTGAACACACTAAGAATTTTCCATTATTTTGAACATGCTAGCAATAGTAGGATGCTAAAAAAGTGTGTGTGATATTATTAATTATTACGGCCAATAACCCTTTGTGTGAGGATTACATTACATTACGCCACTACCATAACCAAGTGTGGCGTTACGCCATAAATTAACGAGGGGAAAAATAATCCGAATTAAATTCCCTCGGCAGAGGTTTATCGCTAACTGGAGAGCTACTATGATTCCGACTATGCAAGGCTTAATTAGGAAGGTAAAATAAATTAATGCGAAAGTGTAACAAAACAATAAAACGTTTAATAAAACAATCTTACTTTAAATTTGAATACAATCTCTCACAGAGAATTTCAAAAGATAAATAAACTAGAAATACATTTCTATTTCTATAACGTTAATTACTTAATGCTTTAAAGTTAGATATTATCTGTGCGAGTTAATCGAAAGTCCGTCTTCGGCTCGCTTGCCAGAGTCTCAATTCTTCGGTTAAAAGTTAATCTTAAAACTTCTGGGCTTGGACGAAGAGAGTACGAAACTCACTGAAATAAAACAGTACTCACTGGGTAATGTTTCTGCTTTCCGTCGAACTGGAACTTCGGACATCCACGTCGTAGATCGGTAATTCTCCTAGAATCCAATATGGCGACCCACGTTCGAAATGGAACAGCGATCTTCGTCCAAATGGCTTTTCACCGAGAATACGTCTTTAAAGCATTGTCTTTCACAGTTTTTATTGAGAGAATCAATCGGGATTTCTTCTCAATAATAGAAGCACACTAATCGCAGCTTTTCACTTAGAAACTGGAGTTCTGCAGTACGGAACTTTGAACTTCAAACTGCGGTAACGTACGCCTTCACTATAGCTGGATACTTCGCAGCTATCAAATAATGTAGTGATAAAGGATCCTAATCGTTATCACTGGGATCTTGGAACTAACCGCACTTCAGCGAATAAGGAACAAATCCTATCTTCAGCTAACTTGGAAACGAACTGCCTTGTGCGGAAACCAGGAATACATCCACTCCGCACCGAGACTGCCAACGAACTGCCGATCTGAAGCGTGGCTTTTCTTCTCCGAAATGCACTGAGCACGGACTCGTTAATTGCGTAACAATGGGCCGCTCGCGCGCTTATCATTGTTTAACAATTACTCACGAGATTTCTGTCCTAAACCTGAATCGGCGATATGGGCGCTGCCATCTTGAAAACACAGATAATTGAATCACTCACGAGATTTTGTCCTAGGCCTAAATCGGCAACATGGGCGCTGCCATTTTGAAAACATGGATTCAGGAATGCTTTTATCTATTTAGGCCTTCAGTGTGAAATGGAAGATACTGAAAGATAAGTTTTCTTTCACACAAACACAAAAAGAACTTTGTAATAACAGTATTATTATAAAGTTTTGTAAAATGGAGACTCAAGAAGGCTCTTATGATATTTTTATTTAAGTAAATATGATTTTATATGAAGCTTATTTTATACACCCACCCCAGTCTTCAAACTGGAACCCCAAGCGCGATGGATAACTGAATGATATCTAGTATTATTATAATATTTCAAAATTTATAATAATGTATAGAGATAATTAAAAACACGTTTCTTTAGTAGTTACAATGATAGAATTATTACAGAATGGTAAAAAGAGTATATAATAGTTGAAGTTCCCCAAAAGCAGACCCCCCTGCCTAGAATCTTTGATACGTGCAAAGAGGAGAAAATATGAACTATTCATCTATTGATAATGGACTGGCTTCAGCGCGGTAGGCAACCTTTCCTGTTGAATTTATATTTTCTAACAATTTACTTCTAAGAAAAACCCTGACTTATCTCTTATCCCCTAGTTTAGGAAGCACTGGGTTTAGGGGTCCATTCCATAGACGCAAACAACGCCAAGGAGTGACTCGAGACGCTAATTTTCCGTTTCCGAGGACAGTTTTCTGATAGTGGGAGTGTTCTGTATACGTTACAACCCTCTCGGGTGCTTATTCCAGCCGCGTGCCACCCAACACAGCCCAGGTGGGAAGGTAACAGTTACCCGACCTTGGTACACCGTTATTAATTAGGGTTGTTGCAGGGAGGGTCCACGAATCATCCTTATATAGTGTCGGAACAGGATAGTGTAGGTGGGGCGTGG
This sequence comes from Thereuonema tuberculata, assembly GCA_023159025.1. NCBI lineage: Eukaryota > Metazoa > Arthropoda > Chilopoda > Scutigeromorpha > Scutigeridae > Thereuonema > Thereuonema tuberculata. The sequence goes on along the minus strand of JAFIDM010008419.1, from coordinate 34,558,672 downwards.
GCTCCACAACGACCCATTTGCCATGCACTCAATTTCAATGCGTCTCTTTGTTCCTAAGACATATCGAGGCCTGAAATAATAAAAAAAAATAATAAGAGGAAGAACCTGTTTGCCTACGAGACAACTACCGATCGGTGGCCGTAGATCGATAGAACCGATACCATTGTTCGTTTGAAGACAAAACGCGATATAAGAGTGACGTTATTGCTTCTCACCAGTAAGAAAAGTAGCTTCATTACAAATGAACTGACAAGAAGAACACGTCATTTAGATAGGGTTTACCTGTTAATTTGGCAACGTAAATTGGAGGAGTTACTTAATTTGGACAATAAACTTCTGGTAGTGTGTGGGGGAGTCCAGTAACTCAACTGTGACAGATATTTTGTAAGGCAGTTTCCCACCCTATCCCGACCGATGCTATCCTTGTAATGATTTAGAGGATGACTCAGAGAATTACCTTATCAAACACACAATCGCTCGTCTTAATATATTTATTGAGTTCATTGTTTCTCGTTTGAGAAAAGCTAGAATAGCCGGTGGCACCGAAGTTATTCACGTCATCTAGAGTCCTGTTTAAAATGTTCGGAGACTGTTGTTAGATGGTGAACAGTGCTGTAGCTTGTAGATATATACAGTATAACTCTCGATATCTCGAAGTCGAAGGGACGCTAAAAAAAAATCGAGATAGTGAGTTTTCGAGATAACAAGTCATAACCAAAACATAAAAATTCACAAGATACAAAAAGTAATATTCTAAAAATTAGAGTCTTGATAGATGAGTATAAGTATAAATATGTAATGATAGTTAACACTGTCTCAATACAGTGATGATAATTTTAATTTTTAAAAGTATCGAAAATAATTACATTAAAATTGAAAAGAATTAGTAAAATATTAATACAATGAACTTACATTGCTAGAATTTCTTAAAAAATACCTCTATTTGCTTCGAAACAACTGAACGGCGATTTTTCCGGAAAAAAATCATTTTTACTTCGAAAAATATTCGATAGAACAAGGTTTTGAGTGAAAACTCTTCGACATAAGAATTAAAATTAACATTAGATGAATATGTAATATCAAGGGAAAAAATAATTTTTCGACACATCAAGGTTTTCGAGATATCGAAGTTCGAGATATCGAGAGTATACTGTATCATAATAATAAAAGACATACATAGGCGTGTATAACAGCGGGAAGGCGGCCGAAGGGTCCCTGATCACTTAAAATGTATAGAGTTATATTTGCTTTATTTATTTATTTATTTATTTTTTTGGTTGGATGACTGGTTTAGGGAAACTTTCAGACCCCCCCTCCCCATTCCCAGAAATTTTTGAAGATGACCGTGTTTTTTATCCTACCCTGAATAAAAACCTATGTATCTCCCTACAGGTCCATTACGCTGGTACAGTAGACTCCTTCTTAACCGTTCAACTTGGGACCGGATCCTAGACTGGTTGACAAAATGGCCGATTCAACCGAAAATACATTTAAATTAAAAATTAAATTTAACGTGCATACAAGATTATTACATAAAAGAAAACAGAAATGCATGTAATTAAACAAAAATTCACTGAGCTAATTTTGGTTTTTGTACTGAGAATCGGAGACGGTAC
>JAFIDM010008419.1:34541159-34556656 GCA_023159025.1 Thereuonema tuberculata | reverse complement strand
ATATATATATATATATATATATATATATATACAATGTCAATACAAATGTAAGCTTTTCGTTGTGTACTAAATATAAATTTTCGACTTTCTGATAAAAAAAAAATTACTTTAAATCCCAATTATTTATTTTACACTAAGTTAATTCTTCTCAATTATGAAGTTTAGCTTGAAAATACAAAGAACTAATGAAGTGTTTAAATTCGAGTAATTGTAACCGTATCAAGTCACGCGCAGTGGATTAAGGATTTAATATTCATCGTTTAAGACAGTGAGATATTAATAGAAATCCATTGTTTAGATTCCAATGCTTTTCCGTGAGAATTCTTATCACTTCTCGCGCTTATTTTTCGGCAAGGAACCACTTGGAAATGATTTTAAATTTAAAAGTCAGATCATCCCTAGTCCTCAAATGTACACACCAAGTTTGAAGAAGGTCCATCCACTGGTTCAAAAGTAATAAAGTGTGGGCGGAATAACTGATGAAGTCACTTTCTTACGACGGAAGATTAAAAATGTATTAAATAAAGAAAGGATAAACACGGTCACGGAATTAGGAATTGTACAAAGCAACACATTTAGAGAAAGAAGCAAAGAGCTGTACAGTGACAGACACCGCAGAGATAAAGCACCAATAAATAGGATTGATCCGTTTGATTGTTTTGTACCTTCGCGCGTGAAATCAGGCCGTTTGAGGGTGTATTATTTTAGTGGTTACTTCGGGTAAATGTATTGAATACCTAGTATTAGGCCTATCACAAAGCGTTGTTATCTAACAAGGAAGAGATCGGGACTGTGATCAAGTCCATGTATCTAGGTGCTGTGTCATTCGCGGAACAGATTCGACAAAGAATTATTGAAAGTATGTCTTTGAAACCATTTTTTTTTTTTTTTTTTTACATTTTATTTTGAAAATTTCCAATGAACTGAAGCGTTTTTCTTTACAGTTGAAGCTCGTTAGCTGCGCGGATTCATCACTCCATCGTAAATCGATTGAATTTCCGCCATTGCTTCAATTATAGCTCGTGTCACTTTTTTGTAGCCCATTGTAGACTGTTTAAGTGGTGACGTCACAAACAACGTCACGTGACATCACAGTTCTAGCAACCTGTTGCTGTGGACATTGTACAATTACCAAGTACTACAGCCAAGCGCTTGTTTGTCGTAATTCTTCTTTGAGAAGAAAATGATATATGGATGTTTCGGAAATGGTAGACAAAGCCATGAGATGCTATTCCAAAGATAATTTTGAGTCGAATATGTTGTATGACATTTTGTTGTAGGGGCCGTAGTTTTAGAGTTAGGAAATGAATAAAAATAGAGTTTGGGAATGAATCAAAGCTCAGTTCTGGTCATGTTGAGCATTTTCTTTAATTATTCTACCTTTTTTCAGTAAAGACATTTGTTATTGCTTTTTGTAATAAACCATTTCCTTATTTACTTCCTAATGTGAACTGAGCTTTCTTTGATTAGGTAACATTCCCAAAGCATTTATCTTCTAACTCTAAAAGTAGCGCGTGGACGTTCGTGGAAACATGACGAGAAAGGGACCATGCGTCGAATGTAAATTCTTGTAATTAAAAAGGAAGATGGTTAATAAATTAGAAAGTTGAAAACCGGGAAACGTCTGTACTTGGGCAGTCCGTGGAAGTATAATGAAGATTGTAAGAAGTTAAGATGAAATCGACTATAGAAGCATCTGGTATTAATGCTTATAAAACAATATATAAAATGCTGATAAAACAATGTGAACAAAATGTCTGATTTTTTTTTCTTATGTTTTGATTTCTACGAATGCTTTCTAATGAGTTCGTTCTTTTTCTTTGTAGGTTGTTTGCCGGAGATCTCCGATGGCCGAGCAGTGTTCCACATGTCTTTGGAGGACATCTACACGTGTGGAACAACAAAAATGACAGACTCTCATGTAAGAATTAAACAAATCTTAATTAGAATCTTTAAAAATGTCATATCTCGCACCCAGGGGCGTATACAAAGTTTTGTTTCGGGGGAGAGGGGCAAGTTAGGAAATGACCCGCAACAAAAAAAAAAGTTTTCAATTTCACGGTAGTTCGAGATTCGTACAACTTGCTGTGAGCCGAAACAAACAGTGCTGATCTATACATTAATCATTTGTTATAATAAAATTTACCTGTTTTCTAGCTTTTAGGCCTTTTGAGAGGAAAAAAATCTATGCCTTCCATTTAAATTAAAAATTCCAGGGTGAGGCAAATCTCCCCCCCCCCTCCCCCCCCGCCCACAAATAAGTCCCTGTTGCATCGACTTTTAGACTGTCCTCAAAACAACATCTCATCTTACATCATTGGAAATTACCTAGTTGCCCGGGAAGTAGCTCTTCTTACTTCCGAGTTGGAAGTCAAGAGTACATCTGTTACCAAATTTAAATAAAATATAATGATGGTATTCTCGGTTACAAAAGACAAAGTTAAGTAAACAACAAACAAACAAAATAATATATCCTCCGTCTACGATTTCATAAAAAAAATTTGTCAGAAAATATAATTATTTTTTTTTTTTTTTTTGACACATCTCGCCGAAAAGCCTTCAAAATTTCATTTTTGTTCTCGAGGGTTTTCCCATACAACTGCAGCTTGAGTTTTGAAAACAACTCAAAGTCGCATGGATTCCGGTCTGGCGAATACGTAGGGTATTCCAAGACTTCCATCCCATCGACGTAACAAAGCCAGTGCAGGAGCTGCCGTGTGGAATGTGGCGTTACCGTGAAGAATGGTGGCGTTGGACAGCAGTTCCCAAACGTACGATCTTCGGGATTACTTGGAGCTCTCTAACTCTGAACTGCTACTGTATATAGAGTTTAGACTACATGGCTCCATCAAAAGATAAACAGTCACCTTTTTTTTTTTTCAAGTAGTAGATTATAAGTAGGAATGTATTTACAGAAGATTAAGGTTAGGCCTAATCTAGGCTTCGCTTCATCAACAAACCGCCTGTTTCTATGTTTCTAATTTTGTTCTTATCGTAATCATGTTTTGAAGTTATCATTTCCGCATTGACCCGATTTTGTCAATGAAAGTAATTCTATCTTTCATCGGAGCGAAGTTCTCTATTTTTAACATTTGAATAGATATCGGAGGATTTCTGCTACAAATTTTATTTGTTTACTAAACTTTTATATTATCGGGGAAAATAAATTGTTTATAAAGTTTTTATTTCTCTGATTTTTGATTGAGCATACGAAGAATCTATATTATTTTTCACTCGAACGTTTTCATTCCCTGTCTGTCTGTCTGTACGCTCATAACGTTAAAACGGCTGCACGCATTTTCATAAAATTCGGTACTGTAATTTAGGGATCGAGTTAAACTTATAATAAAAATAAAGATTTACCCTCGATGGTAAGCTCAGTGCGCGCGAAAAGGTTAATTGATTCCCACCTCTGCTCCCGAAAGTGGTTCCCTATCAAAAAGAAAAACAAAAAATAATAAAAATAAACTTTGAATTACGCAACTTAAATCTTACTTTGGCGCATTTTTATTTCTGCTTCTTGCGCACTTTTATTAAGGGTCTGCACCCTTCCTGTCCTCAAAAACGCTCCCGAAATCCCTCACACTAATGGGCGTACTGATTATTTTAAAATTTGATACTATACTGTTTTATGGCCCTTGAAAGTTGAGCTCGATTATTTTGACCTCCCTAACACTCCCCGTTCGTCAAAATCAAAGAAATATGTTTCGTATATTGTAGGCTTATAATTTTTTAAAGAAAACAATTTTAAAGAAATTACAGTTCAGTTCATGAAAGAAGAGCTTTGATGACGTAATTTTCTTATAGATTGATGTTTCCAGGACGTAACAGGACCATCTATCGCTAAAATCCGTAACTGAATCTTAGAAACATTACGAAAACATTCTGGTGTTGGTAGTTTCTGTAGTTACAATACTTCTTAATAATTCAAATTGAAATAATTAAAAACGTTCCCCACTATTCCCCTTGATTCGCTATGCAAAGTTTGTCCTTTCTTGGTCACGCTTATGCGATCACAAAACGACGCCATCTTGGACTGACTGCTCCGAGTTCAAGTTGATGACGTCATGACTGGTGACGTTTGTTCCAGACAAAATCGATCGATACGTAATGACCATACATGGCAAACCCTTCTACTATAGATATTTCTTTGGTCAAATGAATCCTTCCCAACCCCCCTTCATATTCAGTCCCTCGATCCAACTAACAGCTGCATCTAGTAAATAAATATGTTTACTCCGACCATCATTAGTGTAGCTGGAATATTTTAATTAATATTTCAATGAAAATTATAATATTTCGTAGATTTTGCAGGATTTTTACCTTAAAAATTTCAGTCAACCAGGCTTCTTTTTCTGGAAAATTTATTTAAAATTAAAAAGTGCAACTCTAATTATTTTTTCTTTTCCTTCAAGGGCCGCAAAGTGTTCTATAATCGAGTGGTTCTGGAATATTCGAAGACCAAACGAGATAGGCTTCTAGTCAAGTGTGAGATTCACGGGCGAAATTTATCTATATTACGTAATCGCCGAGATATACTTCCAGAGGGATTCATCGAACCCGAGTAAGTAGAGATTCTGTTGTCTTTTGTTTTTTTGTTTTTGATTCCTGGGTAATTGGAACTTTAAAAGAGAGTCGCAGAATTACACGTGTAGGATCTGGATGGAAATTGCTACGGACAAAGGTAATAAAATTTTTATAAGGAAAAAAAAAAAAAAAATAGAATAAAAAACGTAGATGGAGTCGAATCCATTCAATCGCAATTGGCTAATTTCATAATATTAGTTGAAGTTTAAACCAATGAGACGTATGAATAAAGGTGGATCTTAGCCAGGACTATAAAAGAAGAGAAAATTTAACTTCCAACTATACGTCAGATAGTGACGAATATAATAGCAGTAATAAAAATCTCCAAAAAAAAAAAATTATAAATAAACATTCAACATCCTTCTTTTCTCGATAGATGGCGCCAGCTGTCATTTCATTTATCGTTACTGTTATAAATCAGTTTATAATTGTAAATAATTTATAATCAAAGAATTGAAATAAATAGTACAATCTCAATATATATACATATTTATTTCGATTCTTTGATTATAATGTTAATAAGCTTGATGATGATGTATTCCAATGCTTGTTTTTTACTGCTCATTGTTATTACGTTACATATATACTATATTTGTATAATATAAGAACATTTTTGGATTCACTAAGCAGAATTCAGAAATAAAAGGAGAAAACAATATAGAAATTTATTAAAATCTTGGTTAGTTTTATGCTTATGAATACGAAAAAATAAACATTAAAAATTATTAAAAAAATTTCATTGATCTCAGACTTAATATATCTTTCTTTATAATGTTTACTTTAAATTCAAGATATTATTATTAATTACATGCACACATTGTTAATTATATATAAACAAAGACTATATCATAAGATTTCTTTAATATGCATAACAGATACTTTTGCACTAACTGAGCATTTCATCTGGTGAGTGGGTTTGGCTGATGAGTCCCTAAAAAGGACGAAACGGTCCGTTCCAAACTCTCAACGGTGAATGCTCAGATATTTTTTATTTCTGTGTCATTTTCCCATTCTTTTCTACATAACAGATATTCTTCTTTTTTTTCTGCCAAATTTACATTATTTCTTGCGTTTTCTTTGTCTTGTTTGACAATGGTTTTCTTTATTTCAGTGAAGTGAATATAACAGACACAGTGATTGGTCATGCAGTTTTACCAGAAATCTACGTAGGCGTTAGACAGAATGGTAATTTTATTGATACTCAGGTGAATGTACAGCCAGGGACTCCTCTTGAAATGGAAGTGTTCTTGGATCAAAATAGTTCTGGTAAGTAACTAATGTCTTTTAACATAGAATTTTATAAACATATTTACTATCATATGGCTCTTAATTTTCTTTTAGTTCTTTTGAAATTACGTAATTAATTACATCATACACATAGGTATTTACTCCTAGAAATCCTATTAATATAATAACACTCCTTTAATTCCCACAATAATTCTTTGCGAAGGACTTCTTTAGGTGGTACCAGAGGACAAGAAACTATTCTTTTTCCTCTATATAAGGATTACAAAATAAGAAATAAAAATAAAACATTTTCGTTTTATTTTTAGTTCTTATTTGTAATCCTTATGGAATGTAGAGGAAAAAAAATAGTTTCTTGTCCTCTTGTACCACCTGATGAAGTCCTCCGCTAAGAAGGACGAAATATTCTGTGAATTAAGGAGTATTATTATATTAATAGGATTTCTAGGAGTATATCATTTTACAAGATATATTAAAGATACTTATACACAGGTATTTGTTTTTTTAACTCCATTAATGTCACAGAACTTTGTTTCTGGCTCTGAAGCGATTTGTAGAAATAAAAGATGTGGAATATTAACATTCAAAATCTCACATGTGTGAGCTGAAGAATGTTTATTTCTAGATTATTTTCTTTCCCAACCCTTTATAAAATGAGAACTGGGTTGCTTGTGTGGGGGTAAAGACAGGCGAGCAGTGGGTTGACCCATCCAACCACAAGCAGTCTTGAAGGTCATTAAAATCTCTGAGTCTACACCTTCGACATCCCAAGAGCTATGAAAGCTTGTATGGGAAACATTTCCTATCAATACATATTTATGTATGGAAAACATATAAAGGAGTGTCTTTGTGATCATTTGCTTTTATAAAAATAAAGCATTCAGGCCAGTGGTACAAAGAAATGTAAAAAGGAAAGAGAGAAAAACTGAAAACAATTGCTGTTTTCATTGAGTTGCATACTTTTAGCAATGTACTTCTGTTATTGTGACTTTCTGTAAACATGGCTATTGAAAAAAAATATTATTTCCTTTCTGTCATTAAACATTAGGAATTCCTATTTTTTTTATACTTCTGCCTTTGATTGGGAAAATATATTTACCTGAAGAAACATGCACATCAATAAAACATATCAATTTACAGTAGATAATCTTAATAGGACAAGTGACCCCTCAAAAACTAAAGGTAAATAAAAACAACAACAAAATATGGAATTCAAATCTTGGGGTAGTTAAAGGCTCATCAATAAAGGTATTTGACCATAAAGACAAAAAATGATAATAATAATAAAAAAAACCTCTAATAGGTAAAAGAAAAAGTAAATAATTTGTGATAAAATTATGACCCACTACATAGTTTTTTTATTTATTATTATTATTTTGTTTGTTTGTGGTCAAATATCTTTATTGGATTTGATTTCCACATTTTGTTGTTACTTTTATTTTCTTAACTTTAGTTTCTGAGAGGTCACTTGTTCTATTAAGAATTTATTACTTTCCCCTCACACATCTTTTATGTTTTTGCTTGCTGGTATCCCAGGCTGAAGAGAGCTAATAAACTGGAAACAGCTATATCATTTTATAGTAGATGTTATATATGTTCATTTAAAGTAATATAACTACTTCTTCTACTTCCACAAACATGCACAAACAAATAGATGCATTCTAATTTAATTGATACATATATAATTTGTTTCCAGTTAAGAGATGATTTAATATAATTATTTTAATCTAAAATTCATCTTTCTTTTTTTCTTTCTTTCTTTTCAGATACTTATGGATTGCTAGTCAACTACATGAATGTGACTGACAAATCCCCTGGACAAAGAGAAATCATAATCTATCAAGGGTAAAACATTAATATTTCTATACTAATACTGTTAAATAGTTTGCATGATTTGGACCTATGAAAGAAAACAGTTTTGTTACATTGGATTCAAATTAATGCTGATATAAGAAATTATAATTTGAGTATCTTCATTTAGGAAAAAAAAATCACCATCTCTGTAAAATCACATTGTTTTAGAATTCAAAATAATTAATAATAATAATGTGTAATTTCAAAAAAATTAATGGATCACATTCAAATTCATTTTTCATTGAATCTGTTTTTCACTTGACTTTTTAAAATGGCTTAAACTGGAAATGTTTCCAGTCTCCTTTTTTTGTAACATTGAAGAAGCATTAGTGTCAGGTTTCAAAATTATTCGAGCATAGTCAATAGTGATTAGAAAAGAACCTGTTTTATAAATCAAATATAAACCTCTGTGGGGAATTGGCAGTATAGACCCAATGATTAGCGATCTTTGTGCTAAGTTGGGATTTGGTGATCAGTTTGACACCTCCGACCTCTACCTCGGGAAAGAAACCTGGTCCCCATTTTACAGAAGGCTGGGTGAGCCCTAGGAACTGTCTTGAGGGGAAACATCCTGGAATTGAACCTTCCCTTTCCAGCCTGCAGTGCACTGCCTCGACCCATGGGCCGAAGGTTAAGCCAATTATAATAATAATGTTTGTATAGAATACTATCCAGAATATCCAATTCTATCCAAGAAAACTCAAAGTTTTGTTTCACTGTTATTCATATCCATTCTTCGGATCTCTTAGGCTATTGAAAATAAAACCTGTGATGAGTTTTCTTCATTGGTCCTTGTCGAACAAAGAAAAAAATCCTTAGCAAACTAAGACTGGGGCTCTAGAGAATGATAAAAAAGAAAAAAAAATCTTTAATGAAAAAATTTAAAAGCAATATGTGATCTATCACATTTTACAATTAAGTATCCTAAAATTAACTGAATTTAACAACTCACATTGTGAACTTAACTGTCAAAAAGTGGCAGATGCTGTTTAAATAAATAAAGGCTTTTGATATGAGTAGTATTCATGACTTTAAAGCCAAAACACACACAACCATTAAGAAAAACAGAATTTAAGTTTTGAAATCTGATTTTTTTTGTTACCCTTTTCAAATGAAAATTGTGGCTTAAGATGATAGTGATATGTGTTGAAAATCCAAAACTAAACATATAATTGCTCATCAACAAAAAAACTCCAAAGCTCTGCTGTTAAGGTCATAACTTTCTGTTAAAAGCCTTAAAGAAAATAACAGTTCATTCATTCATAAAAAGCAACCTGTGTTTATTGATATCAATTTTTTTTTTCCAATACCCCAGAGTATCATCATCATTTCTACCTTGTTATTGTTTTATTGTTTTTCCTCCAGTGTAACATTCATGGAACAATTGAAAGATACGTGTATAATTAAACATTCCTTTTTATAAAAACTAATAAGTTTAAAAGTTTTTATTTTCAATAAAAGGATTATGTTTTAATTTTCATTAATTCATGTTATTTATGAATTTACAATCATTTTTCAACTTACGACAAAAAACTACCAGTAGTGTTAATAAGCACATCCTATTCTGTATAGCAAAAGCAAAATGTCTCCTTTCTTGCCAGTACAACTCTAGATGAACAAATAAATAAAGACTGAATATCAGCGATTGTAACCTGTAATCCGTATATTATGTTGTCATCGTGTTTCTAATTCCTTGTCTTTTTTTTTCCTCTCTTTCAGGTGCTCCATTGATCCTTACCTGTTTAGTAACTTTGAATCAGATAACGGCAATCGCCTTACTGCAAGGTTCCGGGCATTTAAGTTTCCAGAATCAAGTTACGTGTTGTTCATTGGATCTGTGAATATCTGCATCCAGTCTTGTAAAGGGGTGAGTAATCATTCATCAATGGGTTTCGTGATGGTGGACGATCCGCGCTGGGCAGGTTTTCTCGGGGTTCTCCCATTTCCCTTGCACTTCTCCCACCATTCTTTCTCAGTCTTTCTCTCCATCTGTCCATATTTCCGTGGGATAGTACAATAAACCTCCGGTCGCAATGCTAGGCTTCTCTGCCGCCCACATTCACTACATAATATAACATAATCATTCATCAATTTTCAACCAAATATGAATATAAGGATTCGCCCATAAAATATATGGGAGCCACTACTACAATACTACTGTTTCATACAGTAATTTCTGTAAAGAAATTCTTTATTTCTTGATCATATTCTGAAAGCAAGTACCCTAATCTTAAAAGAAACTAATGTAAAAATTAATTCACTGTTTCAAAACAATTTAACAAAATTGCAAATTTTTCTTTAACATTCTTAATGTATTATTTACCGGAATTTCTTTGAGTACTATATTTCTACAAACTTATCAATCTTTTTTTTGGAGATAAGGACTACTGAATTACAGTCTTTACTTTATGATTCAGTTTGTGTTTTTGTTTAATTTCCTATCATCACACATGCCTTTGCTTGTACATATGAAACAATTTGATTCGCCAAGTAAAAATTTATGAATGCAAAATGGTAGAATATAACTGTGATTTATTGGCCATTTCTAAATTATGGTGAGTTCAGCCGAAATTAAGGAATTGTTGGGATGATTGAAAATTCACTCTCAGAAAAAATGAACTCTTTAAAAAACACACACACACATTTTTGCTAAGCAACCGGTATATTACAAATAACATATTTTATAATTTTTTCATAAATTTCATTTCTGACTAAGTGTATCACTGCAGTTTATCATAATTAAGAAATACGTAGTTGTTTTTGTAAGAGCAGTTTGTTTGTTTTTTAAATTAAAAACTTTAATCTCTTTAATGTTAATAAACGTGAAAATAATATACTTTTTTTCCTCCAGTTTTCATTGACCATTGACTGTTTTCTTTCCAGATTCCTTGCAGTAACGGTCAGGTAGGTTTTGGCCGCCGAAAAAGAGAATTGGCCAGTCCAGGAGAAACCAATAGAGATCCGAACAAAGTGTTTGAAGTTGTAATGACAACAATACTAAAAGTTGATCCTGATAAGGAACAACCTTTGAAAGAAGGTATAATAACTCATTTCTTTCGTTATTTTTGCTATTACGAATTTATTGATATACTTATTTTTAGCTGAATTTAAAAAAAAAAAAAAAAATTAAGATATTTGATGTCTTCATACAATTTTCTTTAATTTATGGCTAACTGAATTTGCTAACTAATCAGCTATTTTCCTTTTTTACACTTCCATACAGGGGGGGGGGGGGGGAATGAAGATTATAAGTCAGTGCTTCTTGGCCCTTTATGCTACATGACATACTTTGGCATATTTGCAGAAATCCTCCGGCACACCAAAACCTTATTCCTAAAATACCACAGCACACCAAATTATTTCATTGCTTTTGTTATACTAATAGATCCCTTTGATAAAAACTTATGATTTATCATTGACTATAATTTAACATTTAAAAATACCTGAATATTTTTTTGAGCTGACTTGAGTGTGATTTAATATTTTTTTAAGCTTAATTTTGAGAGCGAAACAGAATGTAGTTCATTTTTCTGTTGCCCAGGTTATTTGGTGTCTAGATGTTATTTAGATATAAGCATTTGATTAGTGTGAAGGCAAATATTGATTACAGATGAATACTCAGGATTTTCTCTTGGTACATCAAAGGTTTTTGTCATAGCACAGCACTGTGCCTCGGCACACCGGTTGAGAAACTCATTTAATACATACATTTAAATGTTATCAAAGTAAATTCTCACAAATTGAGAATCGAGTAAATAACCTATGGCGATTCAGTGATTTAGATAAAATTTGAGTTTCTAAGAGTATTTCTGTATCTGCAGCCTGCTCTAAATGTAAGTAGGTAGACACTTTTGGTCACCGTTTAATCTCAAGTTAATAGCCGAATCTAAGAACAGCAGTATATTTCGTTAGGGTTTAATTCATTATCCTGATTTAGTTTTTCTGAGTTTTCAAGTAAATCTCGAAGGTTATAATTGTAAAATTAAATTGCTTTCATTCCTTGCAAAACAATACACTGATGATTTGCTTTGGAAAATGACTGACTGCTCGAAGCTTCCTTTTCGGTCGGTCACTGGGAGAGAGAGAGAGCTAGTTGATTGACAGTTCAGCCAATCACAGGGCAGATTAACTGACCAATACGAGAAGGTTTTCAACTTTGCATCAATATATACACACACCTAACAACTTCTTCAAATTGATAGCTTTTTGAACTCGTACCAATTTAATTTAGCATCATGTTGTTTAGTATTATGGTTCAAACATTATCAACTTTAAAAATGTTTGTTATGAATATTTTCAGTTTTACTGAATCTTTTAACTGTTTTATCACCTACAAATCATTTGCTCTTTCTAATGAATATCCGACTCAAAATTGTTTTGTTTTGTATTTATTTATTTATTTATTTATTTATTTATTTATTTATTTAATTTCAGCATCTCTGGCAGGAACAGCTGATGCTACTCAAATCATTCCAAATGAGAAAACCAATCAAGAAGTCGTTGATTCCCCCAATATAGTGATTGAAGATGGCGACAACAGTGGAAGGCAGTTGGGTCACTCTGTCTACGCTCTGTTCCTCGCCATTTTGATGAGTTTCTTGTATCAAATGCAAGAGTAATTTATCAATTGCATCAAAAATGCAAAGAAACCAGAAGGTTTCAGTGAGTTTTTATTGTTTAATTAGTGAAACAACAGCAAGTCTTTCACTCCTCTCCTGAATTCAAGACAGAAATATAATGATTTAGAACTTTTCTGAAAAGTCTATCCAAATGTAGTCGTCCACCAATGACTTCGGCTTTTTATACAAGAAAATTGTCGTAGAGTTAACGTAATAGTCGTTGCTTCATTTTAAACATTTACATTCGTTAACATTTTTTTTGACTAATTTTAATTTTCATGAAATTGGGAACTGATTTCTAAAATCTTTTATTTCTAGTTCTTTAGAACTTAATAATTAAACAAGGTAAATGTTTTTAATAATAATATACAAATGCTTTTAAAAACACTTTATAATATTTACAAAAGGATTTATATAATACAAAATTAATAATATGAATAACTTAGAAGAAGACTAATTCACGAAACTAACATGAAGAGATTAGCGAGTTTATGTTTATTATTACAAAAACATTTTTCTAATTTGTTTTTACACATAAAAGCTGCAAAGTTCGGCTCACTAACCAATTAAAAACAACAGTTGATCCTTTGCTGGATTTTTAAGGTTAGTAGCAGGATGGAATTTTTATTTATCCGATTTAACTATTAAATGTTAACAAAACTATTGTTAATTTAGTTTTTAACTACAGATGTTAACAGTCACATAATTATTTTCAAAAGGTTAATTTAAAATTAAATATTTCTAAGTATTTCTAAAAATACCTTTTCGCTTTTTTTTTAAATTGCCAATTAGCATGTAATGATTTATTTCTAAAGTACTAGCATTACATTGTTTGGTGATTTAATGTATTGGTTTAATTTAATTGTTTTTGTTGACAATTTTCTTTAACAGTTTTTTTTTTTTTACTGGTGCTTGAAAATATTGAAATTTTCATTTCTTTTCAAAATTCAACCATTTAAGACTTGGTTTTATAATACAATTTGTTTGATACATGAAAAATTCACTAAATAATTTAGCAGTTGAGTAAAAAATTCTGCTGATTAATATTCTTAGAAAGTTAACTAAATATAAATGCGTTGCAAGTTTAACATGATTTACTTAACTTTTTTTTTAATTATATGTTTATAATAATCTGTTAACAGTATCGTTATGAATCACCAAAACGTGTTGTCTTTAACACTGGTATGCTAAGTTTCGGCAACTGTGATTCAATGACTTAAAGTAAAAAGAAAAATCCTTGAATTTAATACATTGCTTCTAAGTCCTGGAAAGTTAACATCTGTAAACGGTATGAACCCTGTTCTTATCTTTGTTAAGAAAAAACAAAGAACTTGGGTTGGATTGGCTGAACCATGAATAAGAATTACTTCAAAAATCCCTTGTTATGACATAAAGTTTACATAAATATCCCTCATGTTATATAAGAAATTCAGCGTAACTTCTGGCTGAAACGAAAGGAGGAGCCAATCTGGATTGAAGCAACGGTAATATTTTTTCATGGATTTTTAAACTGGGATGATGATCTTATGTCTTTTTTAAAGGCATAGTTATCTCATTTCCATCATTGTTTATAGTTTCTAATCACTCCTAGTCTCATCAATGCTTTATTGTTTTAATACTTTTAATCTGGTCTTTGTGTTCAGAGGATAAACATTCATTAATACAGCCATACGTGAGAAATACGTTCTAGAAACAACTTTCTTCATTAGCTTCATCGGCTTTGACATTTAAATGTATAAAATGTTTATAATTTTAAGAACATTATAAATATAAAAAGAGATAATGTAAATGCAAGATGCTTCCTCATTTCCTTGTCTTATTGCTACCATTGATTTGTGACACCTTCCTTCATAATTGTATCATTTCTTTTTAAGTTTCTATATATTTGAATGTTTCATAGAAAATAGAAGTTTTCATCATTACAAAAGTGGTGGGTATTTTAACTTAAATGTTACATTTAAAATTTTTTAAACAACTCAAAAGAGATTTACAATTAACAAACAAATTAAGTCTACACAGTCTTCAGAAATAAAACAAATACTGTCTGACATTTTTTATCCCTAATTCATGGCATTGTTCTGTTTTGATTCTGATTATCTTTATATCCATATTGAAAAGAATCATGCTGAGAGTTTTAACTTCTGTTTCTAATTTTATTTTTGTGATTTATGTTTGATAGATCCAGATACAATTATCTAGATCTCGTAGGAATAAAAAGAGCCAGTAGGAGAAAATGCATACTTATGATTTACTTTTCGAGCTATTCCAGCTGCTATAAAAAACAAGCACCAAGCGCTTCTGAAAACATTTAGTGGCAGACATGGCGCTGTAAAGCCTGTGTTGCAATGGACCACTTGAGGATAGGCGGGGCTTCATAGTTACAAAATACCCCACCAGGTGACTACTTGGCTTGTGGGATAAACAAAGCCATGTGCTTTGTTTTAATCCGTGTAGATATAGAGGAAATACTACATTAAAGAAGGATATCCCAGGCGTTTTTACATAATTTTTACAATAAAGAACTGCACAGTACTGAACCATTCACACTAAGTTATATACTCGTCCAATGGGCTTTCTGTTTGTTTATCCCACAAGATCTCTCAGCATGTGATTAACACATCATACGTGACATCGGTAGGGGCGTAAACCTCAAATGGTCCATTGAAGAAGGCCACACCGGCTACAGGGATCTCCGACTTCCAATAGACTGTTTATATATTCATCTAATAAAAGCTCAATCAGAAATAGAAGTAAAAAATCTCGCCGGCACGTTTATAAGAATGTTCTTAATTCTGAACACAAAGTCCATTTGGGTCTGAGCAGAGTTGGTGTTGGTGGGTGGGGGTTAATCAGGGTTAAACATTTACATATTTTTTTTTATTTTTTTATGTTTTATTTAGAGACTGGATGCAAATATATTGTAAATGGTAGTTTGTTTTACAATTTTTTTTATACTTTTTTTTTTATTTGTCCATTTGATAAGTAAGTTTTAAAAAATATTTATTATATATATATAAGTAAGGAAATGTTGTATCTTTAATTACATCTACATTTAAGTTCTTCTTCTTTTTTATTTTTTTTAATATTTAAATGTTCGGCCTGTAAAAATAATTTCTTTTTTTATAATTTTTTTCCCTCCGTAAAGCCAAAAAAAAAAAAAAAAAATAGCTGCTTTTTTTTTTTTTTTTTTTT
>JAFIDM010008419.1:34513841-34541059 GCA_023159025.1 Thereuonema tuberculata | reverse complement strand
AAAAAAATTTTTTTTTTTTTTTTTTTTTTTTTCCTTTTATAAAAAAAAAAAAAAAAAAAAAATACTTCTTTTTTTTTTTTTTTTTTTTCAAAATTTACAAATGCAATTTTTTTTCTTAAAAATATAAAGGATATTTTAATAATTTCTTTAATTGCAAATAGATCTCAATATTATACTTAACCTTTTTAAATCTCTGTTAATATATTAATTACGATTTTCAATCTCTGATTCAATTTTTTTTTTCTTAATTTACTAGGAAAACAAAAAGTATTTTAAAATAGAAAGGTAATTTAAAACTAACTAAATGTTAACTTTTTTTTTTGTTCATGATATAAATATTGAAATTTTCTTTAGAATGCTGTGTATTAACATGTGTTGAAATATTAAACATAAAATATAGATGATAACACACTTTGAAATTACAAAGGTTACATTAAACAATAAAAGGTTAAACATTTTGGGCAGTATTTCCACCACCCATCATCACACAATGTATCCAATGTATCCAGATCCAATGATGGGAGTGGAAGTACTGCCAGAAACATGTAACCTTTTAATGTTTTAAATTTTAACTTTTGTAATTTCGAAGTGTGCTGTCATCTATAATCTTTCTTAATTCGTTAAAGATACTAATTACATTGTTTTCAGTAACTTTTAAAAATCAGTGTTTTGATAAATTGTTTTTTCACAGAAATAACACATTTTGTTTATTTAAATAATTTTCTGTCTTAAATATTAATACAGTGATAAATCATTTTATGTTATAAAAAAAGAAGATAAATATTTTCTAATGAAATGAAATGGCTGGAGCTTTAAACTTTTCCTTTTTAATTTGAATTTATGTTAAATTAAATAAATTCAGGTGTAAATTACATACTAACTCCTTAAACAAACCGTTGCTCATATTTACAAAATTTTATTTATTTATAAAATTTTGAGTTATTTTTTGATTGGCATTTTCTTGAATTTGAAATCACTCTCATTTTTCTTTATTTCTTCTAGTTTCTTCTTCATTAAAAAAAATAATTGATTAAAAGTTTTGATCTTTTCGATAATCTATCAACTTCAGTGCGTGATTCGCCTAAAATGATAATTTTATTTATACCATTTTTTTATTTCAATAACAAAAATTACTTCAATAAAACATCAGAAATTTGGGAATTTTAAATTACAAAATGTAAACGTATTTTTATTTATTAAATGGCCCAACACACAAGATTTAGAAACTAACTTTATGACTAAAAGAAAAAGATTACATACGTTTCGGCTTGCCGAATTACAAGAATTTTTCAATGTGCTTTTTTCATTGAAAAAGGCTTGTAATTCGGCAAGCCGAAACGTATGTAATCTTTTTCTTTTAATCATAAAGTTAGTTTCGAAATCTTGTGTGTTGGGCCATTTTAATAATTGAAAGTTTCTCATCACACGTAAAATATCATCAATAAACGTATTTTTGATGGAAAAAATATTTATTTTGAATAATATATAGCAAACATTTTAAATCATTCTGAACTGATGTAGGCTAATACCCGCAACGTATTCGGATTTTGTAATCTGACGCATTAAAATGATACCTTTTTTTCAGCTGTGTTTCTATTAGCTCTTTATTTATATAGCAAACACCTTTCATAATTTTTAAAAATATTTTTTATTGGCATAAGCAAAGAAGCACTTTCAGATGCAGGACCCCAAGTGCCCTTAATCAAAACTAAAGAATTTCCATATTAACTCTAAATCATATGCAAATATCACAATATCTAATCCAGATTGATAGATTAGTCTTTAATTCAAAATTTTTAATGCTCTTTTCTAAATTACTTTGTTTTCCCATAGCATGATAATAAACGATAAAAAATAAATAAATAAACAGGATATTCTGATATATAACAACAAGTAAATTGTGCTTGAAAATAACTGTAAAGCTTTGTGTCTGGTGAACTAGCTAATGTTAAAGTGAAATAGTTCAAAATTTTTTAGTTAATATAGTTTTACGTAAGCATATTTGATTGTTTGACTATTAATATTTTTTTTATGGTTTGTCTAAGTGGATATAAAAGAACTTATAAATATTTTATAATAATTAAATGAGCTCAGAACTTGTTATGAGGACAAAAAAGAAAGAAAATAGCTTTGGAAATTTTTGATAAATCAAATTTATATTCAAAGAATAATATTCACTTAAATATTTCTTTTGTGGTTATTAAATAAAAAATATTAAAATTTAATTAGCTTTATTTACTTACAAATACATAAGCTTACTTAGGCTAATTCATTGGGTCAAAATATGAGGTAGTAAATTCTTTTCTAAATCACTTAAATACTTAATAGTATATTTTTGTATTTAACCATAACAAAAATATTGCTAATATCGCCAATCAATAATTGTGTATTTTAACAAGACAGATAGTGGTAGTATTTAACATATTTTTCATTGTATGCTTGTATACATCCGTAATACACTAAAAAAAAATACAAACCTTTTTTAAATTGAATATATAAAAAAAAAATCATTGCTATTGACAATAAAAATATTCTCGGGCATATTTTCACTTCATATATTTCAGACTAATAAAAAGTATATATACATTTTATTTGCTGTGGGAAAACAATAAAAAAATGCCTTAAGATAAAATTTCCTTGTTTAAATGTTTTCAAAATTAATAATTTATAAGAAAATCTAACTAACAATTTTTCTTTTATTTTGATATAGAATTGTTGCTTCTTTCTTGTCTTGTCTTCTTTATTTTCCACTCAAAAAAAAGTGCCATTGTTAATTTTTTATTTTTTTTCTTCTTACTAGTGGAAATGTATATTTAACTTAAAAAAAAACTATAAATATGTACTTTTTCTATAATTTTTTTTGTTTTGTTTGGAAGGTTTACACAGGATTATACTCAGATATCTTTTGAATCTTTTACTTTCTTATTCTTTTAATAGGATATTTTTACATAATTATTATCTTTAACAAATACAGTTACTGATACCCTTAGTGTGCTAATTTAACAATTATTTTTTTCTTTTCTGTCACTCCTGTTTTTTTTTTTTGTTTGTTTGTTTTTATATATAATTTCAGTAATCGATTAAAAAATTTTATTGGCAGTTCGAATGTTTTTTTTTCTTATGTCTGTGAAAAACCTTATAAAAATAATTTGTTAATATAATAAATTATTAGTTTGTTTTATTGTATTTTTGTTAATAGATATACGTTATTTTTTTCCTTATTCTTTTTTGTGTGACTCCTGGCGTACTAAGGGTTCTTAACTGTTCGAGGCAGCTTTGTAATTAAAATAAAAATATATAATAAAATGGTGTACATTTATTGTGATATCGCCATCAATAAATTTTATATTTGCTTTCATTAATTTGGTTTGCTTTGTTTATTATTTCAGTTCATTTCAAAACCTAAAAGCTTGAATGTAATTTGTTGTACTCCAAGAATAATTGAAGGTAAATTTGTAAAATTATATACTTATAACTTTTTGATAGTCGAATTTTAACAAAAGTGTCGTGGAAGGGAAGGTTCCATGGGCAACGGGATTGAGCCGAGATGGATAATAGATAATTTTAATATTTAAAAAAAAAATAATGGTGAAACCGAAGATTAATGGTACCAGGCTGCTTTGGGCTACGGTCGACTTTTGACAAGATGGCCGCCTTGGCACTACTTTTAAGATAGGAATTTTAGTTTATCAATTAAAATTCTAGTGAAAATTAGAATGATATTTGCAGGTAAACTTATTTGAAAATGGTTTTGCACGATCTTTTACGAGAAAACCTAACCCTCATCTGGCTAATTGCGATCTTGAGATAACGGTACGCACCATCATGTATCCCTATGCGGATGTATCCTTACGAAAACTGTGATTGGCAGGTACCGAATTCTCCGGTTTAGCCAAAATGATTTTTCAAGAATAATGACTAAAAATGGATTACGTGATGATGATAAATATATCTTCACAAATTCAAATGACAACTTTAAAATGATGTGGGGGAGGGGAGTTTTTTAGTTAATTGATCTGTTAACATTTTTTGACTCGAGAACAGGATTTTGATGAAATTTGCTATGAAAGCTCTTCATAAAAAAAATTATGATCTTTACAGATCTTTATGTAAAGGACATCATTATTTTTTTTTTTTTTTTTAATTTAGAAATTGTAGTGGTAAAGTCTACAAAGAACTTTATAAAATGTACTATGATCCGCACAAAAATAGAGGACCTGTAGAGGAACTTAATGAGCGAAATGTAGCTTTACTTGGTAGGATCACTTCCCAGACCATAGCGAAGAATTGTCGAGAGAGAAAAATTAATCACGTGAAAATGCGTGTATGAATGTCAGAAAACTGAACCGATTGGCAAGTAACAATGGAACATTTAAGTACTAAATTGTATTGCCTTTCAGCGCCACATTTTCCCCTGGATATATTTTCCTGAAGTACTTTCGTATCTACATTTCACTCTTGTGTCAGCAAATGTTCTTACCACAAAAGATTTCCTTTCGGCTGCTAGTTCTAGCTGAAGGGTGGCTCCTGATGATTTCTAATTACAATCTTTCGGATTGGGTGAAAATATATATTCCTCTATTGAATGACATCCTACAGCCATGAACAAAATCATACGGTAATAAAATGTTCGCAACCAAAATTTGCTTGGATACGAAAATTCCTGCGTTGTCCAATCACAGACCAGAATTGCTTCAATTCCATTGTTAGCCGACTTTCCTACAGTTCAGTTCATGAAAGAAGAGCTTTTGATGGCGTAGTTTCCTTATAGATTGATGTTTCCAGGACGTAACAGCGACATCTACTGCTAAAATCCGTAACTGAATCTTAGAAACATTACGAAAACATTCAGGTTTTTGTATTTTCTACAGTTAGGAGTACATAATAATAATTAACATTGAAATAATTACAAACGTTCTACACTATTCCCCTTGCTTGGCTATGCATAGTTTGTCCTTTCTTGGTCACGCTTATGCGATCACAAAACGACGCCATCTTAAGACTGACTGCTCGGAGTTCAAGTTGATGACGTCATAACTGGTGACGTTTGTTCCAGACAAAATCGATCGCTACATAATGACCATATATGGCAAGCCCTTCTTTTTTGAAAAACTACTGTAGGATTCATCAAAAGTTCATTAAATCAATCAGTTTGTACATTTCTTAATAACTTTTGAACCGCTGAACGGGTTCATCTTGAAACTTGGTATGCATTTTATGGACTGTTACATTCGAAATCTTTCAAACTGGACCATTTGTCGAGTAATTAGAATATAAAATTTCATAAAAGCTTTAGAAATGAAACGATGAGTATTTATCCGTTAATTTCAAAAGCGGATTTGCGCGCGATTTGAAATGATTAAAACAGAGAAAATATCAGTAAATATTATGGATTTATGTTAAAAAAAAAAGGCATAAAAACGCAGACAAATTAAAGGTTTACTGAGCTGTTTTTGGATATTTTGTGCCGAAACCCAAGACGGAACCGTTCCGAGATTCCTATCTCTCATCGGCTGGGGTCACCCAGTACTCAATAGCTCAGTGGAACCAAAAGAAACATAAAGGACAAATGAACAATTTTAAGTTAAAAAAACATGAAAACATAAATTAATAATAAAAAGGGTAATTAATTAATCCCCGCTAGCTCAACGCTTAGCATATAAGGTATTAATTTGTAAAGAAAACATAATAGACTAATTTCACGTGCGTTAAAGACAATATGATTAAAAAAAGGCATAAAAACGCACACAAAGGTTCACTGAGCTATTTTTGGAATTTTCGTACCGGAACCTACGAACCTACGTTAGGCCTTTTTTCCTTATCATAGTGTCTTCAACGCACGTCGAATTTGTCTACACTGTGGATTTAATTAATTTTTTTTCTTCCAGAGATGGAAAAGTTCTTCTATTTGTTTTCTGTAAATATTAAAATTTAAAAATAAATGTAGGTGTTTCGTTTGTGTCGCTTTCACTTAAAAAAAAAAAAAAAAAAAAAAAAAACAACTTTAAGAAATAACCCTTTCAGTTCTTTCAAAAACTACTTGTTAAAAACCAGAAGACAAAAATATCTATAATTCTGCGAATAAAATACAGTGTGGCGCACATAAAACCGGCTCCAATAGGTTTAAAGGTATTGTTATATATTCGCTGTAGACAATACTAGTCCATTCCACTGTCTCCGCCTGGTAAATATGAGATAATCCAAGAAGAATCGATTCCAAGCGGTTATGACAAAAAGTGATATTTTATTCCTTTTTGAATGAACTCATTATTTGATATAGCACGCCATAAAAAAAAAATGAATATTGAAATTTAAATTTTAATCTAGTAGGCTAAAATGAATGAGTTATTTTCTTTTTTTTCTCTGGATCTTCTCTCATTGCGCCACACATACACACAAAGGGAATGATAAGAAATAATAATTTGAATGTAGTCCCCGTGGCCTAATGGATAAGACGTCTGACTTCGGATCAAAAGGTTGCAGGTTCGATTCCCTTCGCGAACGTTTCATTGTAGTAATTATTTCTATTTTTCACAGAAAATTAACAATTGCGCCGGACAGACAGAGAAATACAAGATTTTAGTAATAGATTCCACGCTAGTGATCATGCGCATGGGATGATATCCGGATATTGTTGGCCAGAGTCGCACATGCGCCGATGAGAGTTGTGTAGTTTTCGTCGGCCTGCGATGTGAGGGTAACGGCATATTCGAAACCACAACGCTTTTTTATTGTGGAGGTTCACTCAAATTCATTCTTGTTGATTCATGAACCTTATCAAGCAAAAAATATTGTGGTGATAAAAGTGCCTGCTAAATCAACAATTCTACTACCAAAATGTATCTTGAACCTTTTGGGGTCGGTTTTTTGTACCCCACCCTGTCCACTGAATTATTAACAGAATACCATATTTTCACATTTAAATTGTTCTCTCGTATTTTCGTAAACTCCTACCTCATTTTTAAAACATACCAAAATATAGGCCATACATATGTATACAGTCGGACCTCTATTTAACGAACCTCTATTTTGCGAATTTCTCTATTTTGCGAACTTTTCTTTGGAACCAAGAACATTTTGCTAATTTCTTCGTAAAATAACCTCCAAATTGCGAAGTGCATTTTCTATTTAACGAACTTTTTCTTGGTATCTATTTTTTTTTTCTCCGTGAAATGTTTTATTATTAATATTCCCTTAGAGGAAATGAAAGAAATGTGGATACAGCTGAGGGAAAAAGAAGAAATTGTTGATGATGATTATCTTTCACTTGATTTTGAAGTTGATACCTCGGAAACACTAACTGAATCGGATATTTTGGACAGTGTAAAAAATAAAAGCAATACAACTACGAATTGCGATGAAGATGATGAAAATGGAAATGATCATGATGCAGAAATCAAAAAAACCTTCGTATGATGAAATGCTAAAATCATTTGAAACAATCCGACGCAGATTACAATTTGAAGAAAATACTGAAGGGGTTTTTAGTGCATTGCAAAGATGCGAGACATACTATGAGCGAAAACACTTTTTCAAAAAAAAAAAAAACCTCAGACAAAATTAACAGACTTTATTAGTAAAATTTAAGTATGCATGTGGTAATGTATGCTTTACGTCAAAAAAATTATTACTTTTTTTAATAATATTTATTGTTTATGTATTTCAAATCTGTTTTACGTAGTTTAAAGTAATTTTAAAAGGTGAATCTCTATTTAACGAATTTTCCATATAACGAACTTTTTTTCGGGATTTAGCGACTTCGTTAAATAGAGGTCCGACTGTATTTTGAAAAAAGGCCGATTTACGACCGATGTCCCGTAACCAAAAAAGTTTAAAGTTAAAAAAAAAAAATAGATTAAATTTAAATTTAAATTGAATTTTGCATAATGACCATAACATCTTATAGAATAAAAAAAATTATAGGGCCTTTTGTGAATTTTGACTGTAATACAAACTAAACAGTACAGTATCTTCAAATGTAGAACACTATTGTAGTTGTAACTTCACTACCGAGAAAACTACCGAGATCATCTTTAAAGGGCCATTGCTTCGTTTATTCTTGTCCTTTGTTTCATTTGATTCCAGTGAGCTATGAGTACTGGGCGAATCCAACTGACGACGGCTGGGAAGGCAAAAGTCTTGGATTCCCGGTAAGAAATTTCCAAAACATAGCTCAGTGATTCTTTAAATGTGTGCGTTTTTATCCTTATTTTTCAAGTTAATATGTCCCACGCACGTTAAGTTTTGCCATTAATATAAACACCAATCGTCGTTTAATTACAGATGCTAGGATTTCATATGCTATCTCTTTATTGCTATTACTGTATCATTTGAATTAATTTTTCATATTATACATGTAACTGAAACGTAACCCAGCTGTAAGTTGACGAACACCTGTACTAATTTACAAAATAGGCCTAAATAAAATCGGAGGTTAAGACGATGCTATGCTGGGTAGTTTCGGTTTTATTTACAGGGGCCGCTTTTGCGTGGTTTGTGCTTCAAGGCATACGAACTTCGTTGACGATAGCGAACAAATGAACATCATTTTCATGTTACTACTAAACACGTTTTGATATTATAACTGTTATTTAAAAGTTCAAAACCGTATATCGTTAAACGTCATCTTCAAAATAAGATATACCAAGTATACTTTAACATCTTCAACAGTAGATTCCAATATTTCGTTGTATTTCTAAAACTTTCTCAAGGTTCCGAAGAATATAGAACGATTCAAAATAAAATAAAATAAAAAGTGTAAAATAAGCAGAAAGAGAAATCTTTTCTCTCACTAAAAGAATGAAATAAACAATAATGAAAGTATATAAAAAAAAAAAACAATCAAAAAATATAATATATGTAATAATAATAACATTTTATTTTATTTTGAATCGTTCTGTATTCTTCGAAACCTTGAGAAAGTTTTAGAAGTAAACAAAACATTGGAATCTACTGTTGAAGATGTTGAAGTTTATTTGGTATATGTTATTTAAAAGATTTTCAGCTCAAGATTTTTTTTAAAATATAGCTAGGTTGTGAGGAAGTTTTAATTTATATATCGTAAAAAAATATATATTTGTTCAATTTTTATTAAATTTTAAAATATCTTGTAAAATATAATTTATTTTGCTTAGTTAATGATTTCCTTTAGTCGATTATCATTTTTATTTTTTGAAACATATTGAATATTAAATATTTTCTAAAAATGGATAGGTATTTTTCTACGAGCCTTCGTGACTCATAGGAAGGTATAGATTTCGACGTGTCAATGACCATCGGGACTATAGAGTTTTTCGAAAAAAAAAAGGGTTTGCCATATATGTCTTTCCGTAGCGATCGATTGTGTCTGGAACAAATGTCACCAGTCATGACGTCATCAACTTCAACTCCGAGCAGTCAGTCCAAGATGGCGTCGTTTTGTGATCGCATAAGCGTGACCATGAAAGGACAAACTTTGCATAGCCAAGTAAGGGGAATAGTGTGGAACGATTTTAATTATTAAAATAATAATAACAACAATATAGAATTGTATTCGTAATTGTAGAAACTACAAAAACCAGAAAGTTTTCGTAATGTTTATAAGATTTCAGTTTCGCATCTTAGCAATAGATGGCACTGTTACGTCCTGGAAACATCAATCCATAAGGGAATTTACGTCATCAAAAGTTTTTCTTTCATGAACTGAACTGTAATACTCGCCCGCTTTTAACATCGGGAAAGAAACATGGTTCCCATTTTTTAGACGGCTGAGTGAACCCTAGAGCCCGTTAGGAGAAGAAATAACCAAAGAAAAAGACTTCTGCTCATCCAGCTCGCCTATATGGCTTGATACCAGTGGGCCCACAGTTATTTTCTAAAAAGCTTTTATAAGTCTTTCATTTTCAGTTTATTAATAAATATCCATTTCGCTATTCCATCGTTTAATACAAGTTTATAAAAATCATTAGAAAATGTATTTTTACTTTCTCTGATAAAATTTCAATGCCATATATTTACTTACTGATAGATTCGTTAACAATTACAGTTCTTTGATAAAAAAAATTTAAATTCAAAGTATTATTATGGAATTTTGTACTTACAATGTTCGGAAAGAATTCTTTCGCGTTCTGATAACTTTTCTATGACTATTCATTTTTTTCGTGTAGGAAACATTTAACTCAGTTCGTTTTTTGTTCGAGTGGATTTTTTACATTTTTTGTCTGCTAATTTTGTTTGCAGTAGTTAGTAATTCTGAGAAATGAGCGAATCCAATCTATACGATATCTATTCAGATTGAGCAAATGAGATCATGTTATCACCGAATTCATATTTAATAAAAGGAACTAGAACTGGAACTAGTTTATATTCGACAAAGGAACTGGAACTAGTTTATATTCGACAAAGGAACTGGAACTAGTTTATATTCGACAAAGGAACTGGAACTAGTTATATTCGACAAAGGAACTGGAACTAGTTTATATTCGACAAAGGAACTGGAACTAGTTATATTCGACAAAGGAACTAGAACTGAATCTAGTTTATATTCGACAAAGGAACTGGAACTGGAACTAGTTTATATTCGACAAAGGAACTAGAACTGGAACTAGTTTATATTCGACAAAGGAACTGGAACTGAATCTAGTTTATATTCGACAAAGGAACTGGAACCTAAACGAGTTTGCAATTATCAAATCATTGGTTAATTTTACATAAACTTAAATTTATAATTTTTTTATATTTTTTAAAATCAAAACTAGAAGGCCCCTTCGGGTAAATTGAATATTGGGAATCAGTTAAAAATAGGATTCTGAAAAATCGGTAAACAAAAAAAAAACAGATTTTGGCTGAAACATTTTCTTTAAATTAGAAATGAGGAATTTTTGTGGCATTTCGATAATGATTTGAGTGAAGTTATTTCAGGAACTCTTTGTATTGTTATTCTTATTAGTGATATAAATTTATTTTAATTTTATAATTGATATCATAAGAATATTATTAATACTTATAATAATTGCCATTTCATTTACGTAAATAATAAATATTTTTACAATATCAGACTAATACTAATTTATTTTTCTTTCTATGAAAACAAAATCGTAAACAAAAAACTAAAACGTAAAAGTGTGTCTTAAAATTTTAGAGCAGTCTTTGATGACGTCATAGTTACTTCGGTAAGGTTCGGTTAACTTCGCCTGTTGTTCGTCTTCCTCCACTTTTCATAGGAATTGAAAAGACACGTATTCTCAGTCTTGGAAAGGATAGGCCTCCAAAAGGTGTTCGGAATCTTCTTCATTGTTCTTTAAAATAACGAAATGCATTGAAACAGTTGATTGATCTACAAAAAGAATGTTCTCGAAGGCTTGTTAAAAGACTGACGATTCTTCAAAGGGGGTTTCTCAAAATGATGGGCGTTGAATTGGAACATTTGTGATTATCGTTGAAGTAACTCATTTGAAACTGAACTAAAACCAGCAGGTAAGTGATAATAATTCCTAGTAACTGAAAAAGAAATAAATATACATTACTTCATTCGAAAATACTGAAATTGATAAAGAATTTTAATCCCACCTTTGCAAAGAGATCGCAATTCCTTCCCCCCAACCTCACTTCTTTTTGATGTTTGACTCTACTACTATTATTGGTTTCAACCTTCTGCACCTGAACTGTTGTGGACTTGACCAAATCAACATCACTGATTGGTTTATGCACCTTTATAAGCCGGTGGCCACCTTGATTTCTTTGCGTTTAACGAAGGAAGTCGGAAGGCCTCCGAAACTAGTCACGTGAACCCTGTTTGTTGTGTTTATTCTATTTATTTTTTAAAGGACTTTTTAGCAATTTTTAATCGTACGGCATACCGCACACGTTAAATTCTACTCTTTGTTATCAATAAATTCAATGTTCTAAAGAACAGAAAATAAAAAGAACAATAACTGTGGAAAACAAAAACCTTGGGCGTCAAACTTCCCGCCTCAAAAAGAATTTGTCCACAAAGAAAAAGACAAAAATAAAAAAACCTCTAATGGGTGAAAGAAAAGTAATCATGATTACTTTTGGGTTTTTAAAACCCAAAAAGGCTACGAAGGGAAGTGTAATTTGGAGATGGGATTGTCAATGCTCCTTCATAAACGAAAGAACAGAAGGTCTTGCACTGCTGAGTAGGCGTGGCTGACGAAAGCACAAGAAGCTCGAAACGGCCGTCTCAGGGTCTCAGCTTAAACCCAAAAAAATAAACATTTTATTTCAGTAACATTTTGTTACGATTACTTTTTATAAATTGACTCCAATCGAAAACTGGCAACTTCAGAAGTATATTAAGTAAAAATACAAAGATCCTTGACGTACATAGGTTAAGTGAATATTATTATTATTCTCTTTTCTCATTTTAATCTACTGGATCATCAGTGAATGCACGGACAGTTTTCAAGTGCAACCAAGTTATTCCAAACTTAGGAATCTTCTTACAATGTGATATGAGTCTAAAATTTCAGATTTGTGCATTTTCTTTGTCACGTAATAAACTCTCCCCAACAAAAAGACATCGATCAGAGTTTAATTTATCAAAGTTATTTTTCTTTTATTTCTTTATTTATTTATTACTGAAATGTCATTTTATCACTTGAGCATTTCTCTTTTCTGTCCATTTGTTTATTTGTACTTGCATCACTTAAAAACGATTGGACGATTTCTAATAAATTTGGCTAGAAGCTTTTATCTATGGTCCAACTTATTTTATAAGTTACTTGTTTCGAAATCCCTTCGAAATCCCCAGCCTGAAACGAGATACAGGACATATAGGAGGTGTTGTCACTACCCGATTGTACAGTCCGTTTTCGTTTTCGAGAGCCTTCAGCGCTTTTGCGCATGCGTCAGGTCTCCTGCGATTTCTTCCAAATAGGGGCGAGGAAAATGGGATGTTTACTTTTTATCAGTGTTAGTTTACTAGTAGCTGGGTTCTATTTGCGCTTTTCGGGAAAGAATTACGGAAAGAATAAATACTACTGCAGAAATAAAATATCTTTTTACAGGTACTAAAAGAAAAACAGGTCTTAGGAAAGCGTCCATCTCAGCGTATCGTCCCTTTGCGGAGTAGAATCGTCTGTGTTGTCGTGGGTCTCGCATTTCAAAACGAATATAGTAGCTGAACGTATCCCTCGTTTTTTTATTTATTTATTTGCAAAAGGAACATTTTGAAGGAGCGAATTAAAACCTCTCTACAAATTAAATTTAAATTTAAGTAACGTTAATATTTAGAATTTAATTACTTCAATAATTTAATCTCTTTCGCTTAATTCAAATACGTTTCTCAACTTTCGAGTCAGTTTTCAAAGATGGGTGCCAAACAGCATCAGACCTATTGACGTAAGTATCAGTATCGCTGCTGTATCTTCACTTACCGTTGTGAGTGTCTTAGTATTCACTTGAAAAAGACCAAATACATTGATTTCAACTAAAGGCAAATGTAGTATCGTCAGGAATAACTAGAAACAAACAAAAAATATGTGTGTCATTTAAGATAGATATGAGCCCCAAAGACTATCCCCAAAATGAAATTATGAAAATAATAGTTTAAAAAATAAAACAGACTTATTATTATAAAAAATAGCGTATACGCCCTGTCAACAATGATGCGAGAAGAATGTGACGCCTTTTAGTTGAGATAGAGTATTTTAAGTAGAAGTTTTTCTGTGTTCAAATGTTATTTTTAATTTCTTCATTCATGTCGAGAAATGTCTCTAACGACTCTTCAGTGCGTCGCTGAGGATGAGTTTCTGCATCTAATGCTCGTCTGACCTGCGCTTGTAGTAGCCTAAAAAAATGAACATTGAAATTTAAATTTTAATCTAGCAGGCTAGAATTATTTTTATTCACTGTCTTTTCTCTCATTGCGTCACACACAGAAGGAGTGATAAGAGATATTTAATAATAATTTGAATGTAGTCTCCGTGGCCTAATGGATAAGACGTCTGAGTTCAGATCAGAAGGTCGCAAGTTCGATTCCTGTCGCAGATGTTTCATTGTAAATAATATTTCTATTTTGACAGGAAATTAAAATTATTTTCCAAATATAGAGGAAGTGCGTTAAACGCCGACAGATCTGAAAAACTACCGGGTGGTTATAATTAAAATTCCTCACTTCTGCGCGGTCTGGAGACCGCATTATTGCACGGATAGTAATGCAACTTTGTATATAAGCTATGTAGAGCATGGGGAAGATAATTCCAACGGAAAAAAAAATTACTTCAAAAAGTTGCCACCAGGTGAAAAAATGGCGCTGTGTGAAAAGCGCAATGCGTCTGTGAACGACCAATCTGCAGAAATCATGCCATTGGAAAAGAAAGAACGTGCGGTCCTGGTGAAGCTCTATTACCAGAACAGCAGCAATAGTGTATCAGCACTGCGAGAATATCGTCGTTTGAAGGGATTGCGAACAGGATCCATGACGGCAATGGGTTTACGAAAGATGATGCAGAAATTTGAAGAGACAGGGGAGTTAGGTATGCTGCCAGGAAGAGGATGCCGCCCGATTGCGGAGGACGTTGTCCACGAAGTGGCAGTAGCAGTAGCTGATAGAGCGTTAGTGGCCCGGTACTCAGCGAGCAGTAGCACGTGAATTAACAATTTCATGGTCCACGGTGTGAAAGATTTTGCGGTCCATTCTTCACTGGTACCCGTATAAGATCCAGATACTGCACCAGTTGCAGCCGTAAGATCCACTAATGCGGTCAGACTTCGCATTTCGTTTCTTGGCTAAAATGGCTTTCGACAATGTGTGACCCTGGAACATTCTATAGACAGATGAGGCGCATTTTACGCTTAACGGCGCTGTGAAAACGCAAAATTGTCGCGTGCGGGGTTCCTCAAACCCCATGTGGTGCATTCCAGCCGTTGCATTCCCAGTACGTGACTGCATGGTGTGGATTGACCGCGGATTTCATTCTGGGCCCATATTTTTTTGAGGAGATGACACCTGCAGGTCCTGTACGGTGCACTGTTACTAGTGCACGTTACTGTCAACTCTTTTCACGGCATATGGTTCCAGGCTTGCAAGAACGCGGGTGTTTAGAGACAAAAGTTTTCATGCAAGATGGTGTAACACCGCATATTGGTCGCCCAGTAAAGGAACTTCTTCATGTCCGCTTCGGCGATAATCGTGTTCTGTCGAGACACTTTCCAGAGGCGTGATATGTCCATTCACCAGACCTTACTCCATGTGACTTCTGGCTGTGGGGAATCCTGAAAGATCGTGTTTATGAGGAACGCGTACGGACCTTGCCTGAACTGAAAGCCAATATCATTTGTCAAGTTGCAGCCATTTCACGAGACACTCTTCGTGCTACTGTTGAGCACGCTGTCCTGCGCTTCCAGCATGTCATCGACGCTGACCAACGCTTTTATAGCGTCCGATGACGCACCAAACCTCCTGACTTGCCCGATCAAATTCATCGGAAGGGTGTCCAGATACTTTTGGCCATACAGTGTATGTCTCAAATATTTGAACTTTTTTCTCTGGTCTATCTGGAAACGCTAGTGTACGCTACACCGGTTCCCAATGTATAACTATAAACATTTCGTGACCGCATTGGGGATGGGTGTATAAGGATTCAGGTTATCCTTCGTATGTTTGAGCGTGTCCGGTAATCCTCAAGACGACGGTGCGAGGCCTGTGTTCGAATACCTAATCTAAAACTGGCTACGTCATGGCCTCTGTACGTGTTAATTATTCTGTAACATCTGAATGAAGTATTTCCGCACCCATGTTTATGTGGGCTTTTTTTTACTTTATTTGGCTACGATGCATCGGGTCAACGTTTGACCACACATTTCAGGACCACCCTGTATTTATTTCATGGATTTCATATTTGCAGTATTTCACTGTTAGAGTCTAAGATAAAATATTTTGTCACTTTTACCATTTAGCTTCCATTAATTCTTTACGCCAAGAAAGATGAAAATTTGATAGCAATATTAGATAATAGATTGTAGAAGTCAATCCTCTGAGTGCCATCCATTTTCCAATGGATGGCAATGATGAAAATGTTTTATTTAGACGGAATGTTTTATTTATTTAAGAACTTCATTTGTTTTCACATCTTTATAGACTTTTTTTTTTCTCACTAAATTGCAGTGATAGTTGACATTCGAGAACAAATGTCGACAATTGACGTAATTATTAGCATTGACACTGAATTCCAGAAGTAACCAAGTGATCATGTCTTCTTCATGTCATCATAAGGCAAACGAAAACTCTTGGCGCTATGTTAGTAAGAGAAAAAAAGTAGATAAATAATAATAGGAATTGTTAATGAATAGTACTTACTTGAATTTCATCTTTCACTGATTTTGACAATGCGTTGAAATTCACCAGAACAAACTGGATATCTTTTCCCTGTGAGAATGAAGTGATCAGACAGTAATTAGTAATACAAAATTACAGCCCCGAAAATAAAAGTGTGGAAAGTAAAGAAAGAGCGTAGAAGGTCGTGTGGAATTTCAACTCTGTTTCAATCTGAGAAAAAAGCTGCTTTATTTATATATTGAAGTACTTTTTTAATGAAAGTTCACCGTTGGATAAATGATGGAAAGGGAGGGGGTTAGGAGAGGGTATTTGGACTATTAGAAGTTAACGGGAATAAATGGAAGGACAGATAGTACAGGGGATGTCTTTATCCTTAGGTGAAAAGCCATAGTGATAAATGGTTTTGACTGCAAAAACTACATCATTAATTTTACACACGTTAAATTTCTGCATCAGAAAAGAAAATGTTATTAAGAAAATCGTAAGGAAGAAAATAATTCATTTACAATACTGTACTTGTTAAAGATGTCGTCAGCTTACGTCATCTGATGAATCGTCAGAACTTACATCAACATTGTCTTATATGATATAACACTTGAGCTCATCGCAATAACAATAAGAGGTGACCACGAAATTACTACAACAGTACAGTATTGTACTAATATTATTATATATAAATTGTTATGTTTCAATACTGCATCTTTATATTTGTTTTTCATTGAATAGCACCATTTACTATCTGTAAATATTTGTGTACCTAAGTTTTGATAAATTTTAACTTTTTATAATTGATTATTTACCACCATTAAACATACCACAAATCTAATAGATTAGTATCTACACATAGTATTCATGACAAATCTGATTTTTTTCTTAATTTTTTCGATATTTCTACGCTGCGCGGTTCGTCTGCGGGTTTTTTCAAATTGTTGCAAATCTCTAAAACGATTTCCGCGTTTAAATGGACCCTCGCAGTTCCAACCCAATTTGGTCAAGGGTCAACTGTAATTTTAGTTCTTAACATGAACCACAAACCTCACAATAAACGAATAGGATATAGTTTTCCAATTAAAACCATATCCTATTCCACCTGTTTACTATGAAAGATAAGCTTATAAAATCGCCGTATCTGCTTATGTGTATATCCCTTAATAATCTGATTATTTTTTTTTTAATAAAAATGAACGTGATATTAAGGCCAAGAGACTTGATTGTTTTTTTTTTTTGACCAATTTAATATGACGACGAGATAAAATCGTGATGACATCCTATGTTAAACAACACCTTATTTGTTAGGTAATGCCATCATATTTTGTTAATGCGTATTCCATAACTGCCTTTCGAAATTAACTTAAAATATATAGGTATATATTTCAGATTCAAGATTCATGTTATTGCAATTTAATTATTTATCCAGTATCTCTTACACGATATATGTGTATGATCATAAAATTCACATGTTTTAAAAATGTAAATCATGTTTTCTTTTTAACAACTTCTCTGCAACCGTTATTGGCTGCTTTTTTGGTGAAACCGGAGATTACGGTAGCAGGCTGTTTTGGACTACGGTCGACTTTTGACAAGATGGCCGCCTTGGCATCACTTTTAAGATATGAATTTCACTAGTTTTTCAATTAACTAGTGAAAACTAGAATGAGATTTGTAGGTAAGCTTATTTAAAAATGGTTTTGCTCGATCTTTTACTAGAAAAACTAACCCTCATCTGGCTAACTGCGATCTTGAGATAACATCATGTATCTCTGCGCGGATGTATCCTTACGAAGACTGTGATTGGCAGTACCATATTCTCTGGTTTAGCCGCTTTTTTTTTAAAAAAAATCATAGTCCAGGCATAAGCGTTCGAACAGATCACGCAAAGATTTATTTATGGCATTAAGTGTAAGAATGGTTAAAGAAATGCCACAAAAATTTAAAAAAAGAGATTTCATAAGTATTAAGTCCATATTTCTTCCTTTTTTTTTCTCTTCTAGTAGTCATATTGTATACATCATCACATCTACCACCAATAAATATATTTAATAAATGTATTTATTTTAATATATTTATTGGTGGTGATTTATATAGGAGATTTCATCTTAATTTGAATATTTTTTTCTATATGATAACATTTTTAAAATAAAATTGATGTAGTAACTATATTTTGATATGTCTATCCTTGTGTAATTATTTCATTTTGGAAAGCTGGAATCGAGATAATCTTCAAACGGGAGATAATTTTTTTTAGTTGACTATCTAAATGGATCTTACCTTTCTGGTGACATAACTAGCAACGTTACAAACAACGACAATTCTTATACAGGAATTGAGAACGTAGACAGATGTAATGATGAAGAAATAAGAAGTATCCATAAATGATTTCATGATTGTTACAATTATGTAGTAGATGCCCATACACACAAAGCACGCATGCGCAGCAAAGAACACAAATAGAAATCCCGCAAATGTTTGGTTCGTGTGTTTTAGAAGTTTCGCCAATGCCGTGTAGAGGAGACGGAGTCTCATCAGACCTTGGTGTAGATGAATATCACGTGACTTCGACAGCAAATCGAGAGAACTTTTCAAGTCTCTGAAGCATTCGCCCAGAGTGAAACAGACGACGCAAAACACGATGTTAGGAAGGACATCTACGATGATTGGTACCAAATACAGAAGATAGAGGGCTAAATCGGAGAATGCGAACTGGGGAATGGTGACGAAGAAATATAAACAATCGATTGTTGCAGTGGTTATTTGTAAAAAGACGAGGGTGGATAATAGAAGGACCACTCCCAGTTTACTCCTAACCCGAAAACGATATTTGTGAATGTCTAGATGAGTTGATTCGATATTCTTCCACTGTTCGAGATGAGCCACGAAGCGGTCGACCGAGCAGACGGTCATGAGGTTAATGGCAACCCAATTGAAAGTCATGAGGAGAACCATCACCAGTCTGACGTGGATGGAGAAGGAATCCATGGAATCATCGGGTTCGCTGATGAAAAGAGAGATCGTGGAATAAACGAGAGCAACCACAGTGACAGTGACGACCAGCGCCGAATAGAAAGTGTCAACGCTGAGCCACCTGAAACGGAAGTCGTTCTTCTGTCGTATAACACCACCTACTGGAAACACTCCTAGAATCTTCGAGAAAACAAGGAGCGGTCGAAGACGGCGGTACATTACCGATTGTCGACAGTCCCCCTTCACAAGAGAAGGCCGAGAAAAGCTGATCCTAAAGGTCTTCATTCTGCGTTAAAGAAAAAAAGATGAAATAAGCGTTCGAAATAAGTCGTTACGACGATTTTGTGGATTGGATTATCTTACGTTAATATATAAAGCTGAAGAGTTTGTATGTTTGAACGCGCTAATCCCAGGCA
Source organism: Thereuonema tuberculata (assembly GCA_023159025.1). Lineage (NCBI taxonomy): Eukaryota > Metazoa > Arthropoda > Chilopoda > Scutigeromorpha > Scutigeridae > Thereuonema > Thereuonema tuberculata. The sequence goes on along the minus strand of JAFIDM010008419.1, from coordinate 34,521,403 downwards.
CCACCAGTCCGATTTGAAAAATTCTTTTTGCATTAGATAGCCCGTTTATTGAGGAAGGTTATAGGCTACGTAACATCACGCTACGACCAATAGGAGCGGAGCAGTAAACATAAACGTCAACGGATGCGACGGCGGCGACGGGACGACTTGGACGCACGACGAGAACCAAACATTATCGAGAAGGGCCGAATTTAACGTGGGTGACACCGCGGGGCACATCTTGTTTAAAAATAAAACACTTGTCCACACTTGGGCGTACAGGATTGTGGAAAATGGAATAGTTTTTGATAAGGAACATGGGTCCGGAAACTTACTGATTCCCTTTTACACCCCCTGTTTAATTCACTTCAATATTTCGGACTGTTTGCCATATTTTTACTTAATGCAGGGCAGTAGATTGTTGCGTATACCATTACTGATGCTAGCACAACACAGAATAATCATATGAAATCCGTGAGCGTTATGTTATGCTCATTTGCCCGTCATTGCTTACCGAAGTTCTATTCAATGACAAAATGACTGCTGACAAAATGACAAGTTGCTCGTTACGCCGACATGATGTTAATTTGCGACGAGGTTCAACGTCATGGCAGAGCAGTGTGTTGTCTTTACGAAGAGCATTTTCCAAATTGTCGATCTCCACCTTATGCCACTTTCAGCATAAGAGAAAGACACCTTCACAGTTTACAGAATCAAGTGTGGGGCTGCTAGGAGCCAATAAGCCAGAATTTGAAGAGGATTTGCTTCATCGCATTAAAGAGAACCCAGGTACGAGTATCCGAGTCATTGCCCATGACAGGGCAGGAATCACCTGATCATCTGGCAGGTTCTAAATGATAAGGAGCTCCACCCTTATCATAATGAGAGAGTTCAAGCATTGGCTCCAACTGATTTTGGGTCACGTGTTGAATTCTTCATCTGGTATCTGGAACGTTGTTGGAAAGAGCCTTTGTTTCCAACGATACTTATGTTTACAGATGAAGCTACATTCACCAGAGTTGGAAGAGCTGTGTTTGGGAGGAAGAAAACAACATTCCTATCTCTTCAGGTCAATCCAGCACAGGTTAGCGAACGGCAATCGATTGATTGGGCCATACCTACTGCCAACCAGGTTCACGATGATAGCATATTCCTCAACATTGCCAGACTTGTTGGACGTCAACAGATATGGCTTCAAATGACGGTGCACCAGAACACTTTTCACTTGCTGTCCGGGTACACCTTAACAGTGGATTGGCAGAGGTGGATCATGACCTCCATGTTCACCGGATTTGACTCCACTGGGACCAAATAAAAAATTTGATTTATGAGACACCTGTCGAATCGGAGGAACAGATGTTGCTCTTATTCACGCTGCAGGCGCAAGACATCCAACACAGGCCAGTCATATTTCAGAGGGTATATCAGATCATCCAACGCTTGCATCGAAGTTGGTGACCGTCACTTCAAGCATCTCTTGTAAATATGATGCAAAGGAATCCAACAATAGCCTCCTATTAAGCTTACAGGTTTCACGTGATCTTTATTTGTTGTGCTAACGACGACAATGGTATACGCAACAATCTACTGCTCTGCATTAAGTAAAACATGTCAAACCGTCATGTGTATTGAAGTGAAGAGTATTGAAGTGAATAAAAAAAAAGGAGGTTTAAAAGAGAGCCGGTATCTCTCCGGACCCATGTCCTTATTGAAAATTAATCCTGTACGCCTTAGAAGTTTGTTGCATATGTATATTTAGAAATATATAAGTTAATCTGACATGTACAATGTTTTGAACTTATTAAATTATTAGTGCTTTTAATACAATAATGTTGCATTTTGTTTGGAAAAATAGAGAGCTCTGACTGAATCAGCGCATTGCGACAGCCCTTAAGGTATTGTTACCTATATCTTACGGCTCTTGTTTAGCGCTGATTCAGTTAACGCTGCGTTTTATCAGAACGAAACATTAGCATTAATGTACGAGTTGCAATAAGATATTTCATAAGTTGAACGAAATGCTATGTTCTCCTGTGTAGCTGTTCAAGAAGTAATTGTGATAAATTGTATTTTTTTTCTCTTATTCATATTTCTCTAATGTACGCTAAATCTTTTTATTCCTGGATTCTTTCCTATTTTTGATTTTTTTTTTTCCTTTTTTGAGATGCCTTTTATGCCAAGTGAATGGCTGGTCAAGTTTTTGAATCTTAACTGGTCGCAGTAAATTTTCGCATTGCTGATTGTTACTGATGTGGGCCAGAGCATGATCCACAACTTATGCACTACCTGAATTCTTCATCAACTGGACCGAGTCCTGATGAATACGAAACAGCTGCCAGATTCCCAAATCAGTAATACAAACCTACACAGATACTCCCGAGTACGAGGATATTTATAGTAGCAGTAGTCCACTGTTACGTACAGTCGCTTCGCAAGAACGGACACTTACGCCCAATCAGTTTCCAAGTACAAAACGCACTGTTTCCGCTGTCGTAAGTTTGTCTTCAAACACTTTCTTTTCGCATCTGTGTTATTGTCTTACACTTTTTGATCAAATGATTGATCAACGTATATTTTACTATTTTTACAAATTGTTATATACGTGTACTTTGTCAAAATCAGCATAGACGTATACATTGTCATAATAATGTATTTATTTATTAAGTTATATCGATGTTGAATTTGAAACTTGTTAATTGTTGTTTTTTACGAAAATGTAAGAAGAAGGTTTCGAAAATACAGTGTAACCTCCTTTAACGGACACTCCGAATAGCGGACACCTCTAATTAGCGGACATTACTGCGGGTCCCAGTCCCTTAAAATAGGACATTCCATGTTATCCACTCCGAATAGCGAACACTCTGAATAGCGGACGCAGTAAATAACTGCGACCAGTTATTTTAACTATAATTTTTTTTTTTTTTTATTAACATTACGACAAACACATCATGGTTGTATTTATGTATCGGTGTCCCATACATTGATGCATTGTATCTGTACCTCATGATTCAATGCACGAATCTGAGGCCCTTTTTTTTCACTGCAGTTGCTTTATAAATATCAATCCCTCGTAAAGCTATCCTACAAATATGTTGATTAAATTTAGTGCGAATTAAAATGGCGTCAAAAAGGAAGAGATTGGCACTGAAAGAAAAAATTGATGTTCTTGAAGTTGCTGAAAAAGAAAAGCTGAGTGTGCGTTGTCTTGCTGACCGTTTTAAAGTTGGAAAAACTCAGATAAGTGAACTTTTAAAGGACAAAGATGAGATTAGAAAAATGTGGATGGTGAAGTCAAACGAAAATTCGAAGAATTTGAAGTTTTGTAAAACAAACAAGCAAAATCGACGAAATGGTGATAAAATGTTTCCGCTTTGCTCGTGCAAAGAACATTCCTATAAGCGGTGTTTTCCTTCAAGAAAAAGCCAGAGAAGTCGGTCAAACTTTAGGATTGGACACGTTTAAGGCATCAAATGGATGCTAGAAATTAATTTTCTATATACTGTAATTAATTTTATCATTATTTTAAGTAAGACAAACGGATTAGCACTCATTTAAAAAGGAATATAGTAAATAATTTGCAATTGTTCATATTCTCTCATATCGCAATGGTAATTGTAGAAATTTAATTAAGATTGTATATAATTTTTCATTAAATGACATGCTATAAGCTAAAAAATAAAATTAAAGATAGTCCTCCCCAATAGCGGACACCTCCCAATAACGGACAAAACTTGCGGTCCCGTGACTGTCCGTTATTCGGAGGTAACACTGTATAACCTGAAGAAGATCGCAATATTGTTAATAAAGAAGTTCTCAAAGAAGTATGAAGATTTTATTTTACTTTTTTCATGTGTTTTCATATTATGGGCGTGTTTATAATAAAAATTTCATAATAGATATGAACAATTGTAAGGCTGCCAGTACATTCAGTACTTTAGCTTCATTACTTCAGTACTTTAGTTTCTAAGGTACGTATGTTGTATAGGCCTAACTTCACAGGTTTTGTTGTGATCAAAATTTTGTGATGTTTATTTCAGCTATAAAACGCGTTATTTATATCAGTTACGCCTGTATATGGCAATTGCAGTGCAATACAAAGCATGTATGAGTTAAACTAAAGTTAGTGCTTCATTTTAAGTATTTGTTCCATTTACGTATTCGATCTGGACCCATTGCATACGTTAATGCGGGTATGTCTGTATTCACTACATTTCCCTACAATAGCATATTGAAGTGCTATCTTACCTGTCTTGCAGCGTATTTCAAAAGAAAAGAGATTTAACTGTCTTTTGTACATAGTGACAAATCGATATTAAAAACTAATGGATCTTATGTTTGGGCAAACGTCAAGAACAAGAAGTTATTCTTTTGTAAACAGTGACAAATCAATAGCTGAGCTAATGGATTGTTTTATAAAATAGGTTTACCCTTTTTTTTTTTTTTTTTTTTCTTTTCTTTCTTTTTACTTTGATAGATTACCTAAGGAAATGAGGTGGTCATTAATCACTGATTGATAGTAAAGATAAATGGATCATAAATTTAACTTACCGTGTTGAATCTTTCACCTGGAAACAGAACGATGACTGATCTAATTAAGGTATTCTTATTTAGAGTCTTGGAGCCGGTAGTCCAGTGGTATGACCCTGAGCTGCGGGCTGGAAGAGCCGGGTTCAGTTCCGGGCGGGTTTTTTTTTTTTTTTTTAAAAGGGTGTTTCTTCTCTAGACGAGCCCTAGAATTCACCCAGCTCTCTGTAAAATGGAAACCAGATTGCTATTCCGGGGTTAAAGACAGGAGGGCGTCCGAATGACCACCCGATCTCAAATTCATCCCAATGGGCGCGAATAAGTCGGAGTCTACACCTAAAGCTCCCCGAAATGTGAAATTAGATCCTTTTAATCAATTCAAAGTCATCTCCAGACGTAGACAAAAACAAAAAGCAATCACATAAAAATATTTATCTTCCTTTACTAAGATTTGTATTATACTGTATCTACAGTTCAATTCATAAAAGAAGAGCATTTGATGCCGTAATTTCCTTACAGATTGATGTTTCCAGGTTGTAATAGCGCCATCTATTGCTAAAATCCGTAACTGAATCTGATAAATACAGTAGAGCCCCGATTATCCGCGGAATTGGGTGCCGCGGATAGTAAAAATCGCGGATAACCCGAAAAAAGAGTAAAAATGAGGTGTAAACACGAAAAAGAAATACTTCAGCATAAAATTTATTTATTATACAAAAAACATAATATGCAAAACTTTTGAAATAAGTACAGTACAGCAGAAACCTTTCTGCAGAGCAAGAGCCTGCCACTCATCCACAAATTCCGAGAAGGCCTATAGGATTACGATGCACAATAAACCTGTCAGTAATTTTCGACCTTCGCCCTGTTGTTGGCTTGGATTAAAATTGGTTTTTTTGAGGTTCGTAATTAAAAAATTTTTTCGCTGCACTCGCGGATAATCGGGGCTTTACTGTATTATAAAAATATTCTGTTTTTCTTGTATTTTCTACAGTTACGAATACATTTTTATGTTATTATTATTATTACGTTATTAGTGTGCCACACTATTCCCCTTGCTTGGCTATACAAAGTTTGTCCTTTCTTGGTCACGCTTATGCGATCACACGACGACGCCATTTTGGACTGACAGCTCGAAGTTCAAGTTGATGACGTCCTGACTTTGTGAGGTTTGTTCTAGACAAAGTCGATCACTATGTAATGACCATATGTGGCAAACCCTTCTTTTTTTAAAACTAATATAGTGTAACTACTAAGGTCAAGTGAATTCAAAGTTTGTAATCTCAAACAATCCTTTGCAACAAATCTTTTGTGAAAACTGCTAGAGTTGATGAAAACCATTTATTTGAAAAGCATTTATCAAATTTTATTTAACAAAATCTAAAAACAAAATTAGTGTATCCTAAATATTTTAAACAAAATTAATTCAGGAAATATCCCTTACAATTTTATCGGCAACATTCAAATTGTGTAGTAGTCGATTATAAGACTTCAATTAAAAGAAAAAAAAGAAAATTTTATTAATACGCAATTATTATTGTCGCGCTTAATGTTGAATCCGGAAACACATTATCATTGACTAATTTCTCCATTATCATTGCTGTAAGCTCCGCAGGAAATATCAATCTCAATTATCAAAAATAGGAAATATCAAAAATCTCATATACATCTTCTTGAAATCGACGAGCAACGTTAAGAATAATTTCCCTACTGATTTTTGAGACCTTTTCCTCGTCGAAATGAAATGTTGCCATTTTCTCTTACATTTGAATGTGACAGACAGGCCAGGAAAGGAAAATCTATCATCTGCGTTGCATTCTGGGAGTTACATCTTTGGCCATACTGATAATATCATCTTTAATTTTGTAAACCTTCCGCATTTTATCCGATTTTGTCTCAATTATATATTGCGGATAAATAGAGCCTAATATGTGTCAACTATGAAATAGGAATAATAAGTAAAATGATACTGAAGAAGAACAATGTAAAGTTATGATAAATCAGATAATAATAAGCGCTACAATAGATGTTAGCTGGAATTCCAACCAGGATTTTATTTTAAATTCAATATATTGCAAAGTAATAATAACAAGCGCAGTAACTTAGCGAAACCGAAACTAAAGTAAGTTTCAAAACGCTTTGATATAGGGTATTTCAGAATATTATTTGTAGAGTTTTGTTCACTAAGAATTTAATTAAAAAGTTTGATTCCTTTTCTTTGTTGAAGCAATTAATCCTAAAACTGGATGGGGAAAGTGTAAAAGGTGATATCTCTGTCAAACGAGGGAAACATACTGGTATAAGTACGTCAAACCGAAGCACCAGGGAAGCGTGAGCAGATTTTGGTCAGCTTCGATGAAAATATAGACATTTTATTTTGCTGTAAATATTTTGATGGAAGATGCCTCGTGCTATTAGAGCCACCTGACCATTTCTGTTTTCATTATTGCTTCCTTTGTGTCCATTATTCTATCTTGCGACCTCAAGACCTGCCAGTATGCTGCAGACTTATTTTATTTATACCATACAACGTCTATATAAAATAAAATATCTAACATATTTTACAATGCTTGTCTGTTGATCAATCCGTGATATATTCACTACAAAAACGTTTACAGTGTTGAAGTGGCAATAGCTTGGGAAACAAAATACATGTTTGAGCTCTCACATCATCACCTCTAATGTTAGTTGAAAAAAAAGATAAAATTTGGTTTTCTTGCTGAAAAGCTTGTCAAGGATTTTTTCCTACATATGTTCCTCTTCTTCGCTTCATGCTGGAAGCCAAGATCGAGCCCGAAAGCATTATGGAAATCAAATTTGCTAGTTTTAATGTTGTTGTAAATAAATTTTTGTATTATATGTATTTGTTGTTTAACAATTAATCCCTTACATGCTAAGCGATCGCCGGCGGGGATTAATTGATTGACCTTTTTATTCTTTATTTAAGTTTTGATGTTTTTTTAATATGGAGGACCGTTGAGGTGTTTACTTTTGTTTACTTTATATGGTTTCTGAGTTCACTGAGATGTAAGATACTGGGTGGATCCAACTGACGATGG
>JAFIDM010008419.1:34476326-34513831 GCA_023159025.1 Thereuonema tuberculata | reverse complement strand
ACGCCACTGAAATTAATTAAAGATGACTGATTAATTTCAACAATGAGAAGCGTATGAAAAGGATTATCACGTACATTGCGAGACGATGTTCGAATTGATTATTAAAAAGATGAGTCTAGAAGTTTTTCTCAGTAAAGATGGAGTGATTTATATTTCTTCTGTTTTAAAATGTTTAAGAACTAGGCCTATTTAAAGAACAATTTAAAAACTATGTGAAGAACTAATTCAGTGCTATATCTATTGGATTAATTGTGCAATATTGATTGGATTAACAGTGCTATATCTATAGGATTTAATAGTGTTATATTCAATGAACTTTCAGTGAAATATTTAATGGACTGTAAGTGAAATAATTAATGGACTGTCAGTGACAAATATTAAAAGTAATATTTATATATGAAATTTGTGATACGTTAATGATTGGATACTTAACTAAGAAGAATTGTCATCTAATCAAAATTAGAAGTGGATTTTGTATCTGAAGATTTGTCTAGAATAAGTATAAACTTTAAATGTTGTTTGTATTTAAATATTATATATTAATTATTGTTTTAAAGAACTTCTCTGCAAATAAAAGTTTTTGTTATAATCTAACAAAATGGAATTAAAAAATAAAAACACAATATATCATCACAAAATGGTAATAAATTAGAATTTCAGTTTCACAATGTTTATAGTATCTGTGAGCATCATCATCAATCGAGCCGCTGTACCCGGCAGTTTGTCAGAGTGGTTGACGTTTATGTTTACTGCGTCCGCTCAATTGATCGTAGCGTGATGTTATATAGCCTATAACCTTCCTCAATAAACGGGCTATCGAACGCAAAAAGAATTTTTCAAATCGGGCTGGTAGTTCCTGAGATTAGCGCGTTCAAACATACAAACTCTTCAGCTTTAAATAGTAGTATAGATCTATATCTATCCCAAAAACCTCGTAGAAGTATCTTTGAACCATGTTTGTCCATCCACTCACCGCTCTCCCAATGTACACCGCTAGTTCCAGTGTACACCGCTATTTTGTAACTCGAGATTTCTAGATATGAAATTAATATAGAGATCGAAAAATATAAGAGTTCTTACCAATTTCTCCTTCTCCTTCCCGTTTATACCCCCAGGTTATTCGAATTTTGTAACGTCATAACCCTATCACTTCAAACCTTTCCTGGTTCGTAAAAAATCCTCTGATCATTACAAATCTAAACCCGAAAACCACGTCATAATTATGCACAACAATTCACTCCTTTTCATCTCCTGGGGGGGGGGGGGTAAATAACATCTGTAGCCTATATAACCTTCCTCAATAAACGGGCTATCGAACGCAAAAAGAATTTTTGAAATCGGATTGTTAGTTCCTGAGATTAGCGCGTTCAAACATACAAACGCTTCAGCTTTAAAATAGTAGTATAGATGTAGATATAAATAGAAAAGACGGTAATATTTCAAATAAAAAAAGATAAAAAAAAAATAAAATTAAAATAAAGAACGTGTAATAATGAGAAAACTGATTTACTTTTGCATCTTATTTTTTTTTTTCTTTTATATCCACCTGACTACTATCGTTTTACTATTTCTCTGCTCAAAATACCTCCCCCCACCTCTCCTTCTCTGATACTCATTAACGTGAAGGGATTCCTGATTTCTATGTCGTTATTTTCTTTCTTTTTTAAATCCTTTGGGAAGTTCAAAGGATTTGTTAATAATTGTTTAAAAAAAAATAAAAAATAAAAATTATCTTAATTTGGTCTCTGATTTTTTTATTGAATTCTATGAAATCGTAGCACATTATAATTGTAGAGTTAACGAGAAATATTATAGCAGATTAAACACTACAAAATTATACCGGAAAACGGGTTTGTTGTTAGAAACCACACGAATTAAAACACTAAAACGTGAATTATTGGCAAGGTTTATTCACTTGGAATTGTATCTGATCTTCAAAATATGTATTTATCATTTACTTTTGTTTAATTTCTTGACATTGTAAGATCGCGGAATCAGTAACAATTTGACTATTTATTTCGTACAAAATTTCCTTTAAGTTTTTGAAATACACTCTTTTAAGACGCAATATCTAAAAATATGAAACTTGATGATGATCTCGACTCGTCCTTGTAAGTTCAAAGTTGCTTACATCAGTTAAACCTTATTTGGTTATCGACTTCTTAGCTTTTTTTTTTGCAAATTAGAGCAAGCTAAATATGTAAAATTTAATGCTAAACCCGACTCAACAATTTATAATACTTAGGTATTTTTTATTTCGGCAAAATTTAAGATGGTAATTTACAAATGCAACTTTTCCTTTCTTAAAATGTGATTTCCGTTTCGCCTTTTAGTGTTGTTTCTCGTTATAGAAATTTCGTCACTTCCTGCTATCCATTCTTTTTCAGAAAAATGGCGGAAGGAGGCCCTAGTCCACCAGATTTGGAAACCCAAAAAAATGAGATTACATCACTGATCAAAAAGCCTCTAAAGAAAGGAGATGTTTGGTAATTAATTAGTCCATATCTATTTGATCAAAAGAAGACGAAAATTACGTGAAGGCGGCTCGAGAAATAAATATTTTTAGACGGTTTTTCCTGAAGTACCGATGGCCAGTCAAGACCTCCGGAGGAACTCGTTTAGGGTTACATTGGTTGCTGTTCCTTTCAATTTATTTACAACTAATCGCTTCAAAACTAAAAATAATAAAAAAAAATCTAAAAATATTTACAAGATAATTAGACCTCAATCGGAGGAGCCGTTTCGTCGATCAGAACTTCACCCCGACTGAACTCTATTATGTTCATTATAATGTAAACTTAAAAATTAACAAGTGAATACATTTTAACGAAAAGCATCAACTGAAAATATCCCCAAAATAGACCTTTTCTCTTATTTACTTGGGTCGGATCGCATATCGTGAAGTTATCTTGTCTAAATTGTTGTAGTTCTTACGTAAACACACATTTCTAAGTTTAGAGATACGGATTGATAACTTGAAGAGTGCTTCTGTGTCTGCTACAAACGTGACTTTAAAGACTTCTTGAAATGTTACGATTCCATAATTCCGTCAACTAATTGTATATTTTAACATTTTATCTGTCGAAACGTTATTCTGTATTCATTCCAGTGGTTTGTTGATATTAAAAGACTGCGGCTTTAATGTTTTTGCCGATAATAGATCTGACGTACAAACCGATACAATGTCGGTCTTTTTCCATAATTTTCCGTAAACACTTATTTCTTCGTTAAAACAAAAACTGGTGCATTGGCAAGGTTATTTTGCAGTTGTAATAGAAAAAGGAACTGAAAACTTTGCGTACAGCGGCTCTTAAATTCCTTCACGAGCATTTTTTTTTTTTCTATTGATTTTAACTTCACTTGCGTCTTCCGAAATATGCCGCATTCTTAACGAAGTTTCAATCCAACCAAATCATTTTATTGACAGATTTTTATTTATCGTTAAAACGATAACTAAATGTATTTCGTTTAGATGTTCATTTCACTGCATTTTTATGTATCACTTCCGTATGTCAATGGAAATTTAATTTTTAAATAGCAAAAAAAAAAAAAAAAATCCAAATTAAGTATTTAAATTTTATTTATACGTTATTTGCTTCATTTTTTAACAATAATATTTCATCTTTAGTAGTTTGTAGTTTATTTTACTGAAGTTGATAGTTTCTAAAAATTAATATTTGAATTTTGAGTTTTTTATTATTAAAGGAATGTTAATTTTAGAGATTGTATTAATTTTTTTTCGTTTTAAAAAGTTCCATAAGTAAACAGAATTAACAATTAAAAAATAATGTAACGATATATGGTTTTGTTTATAATTATCTATTCCACAGTAATTCGTATATATATATTTGTAATTACATGTATATAAATATAAGTTTTCACAGGAAATTATATTAAATGCTGAAATTTTTATTACATGAAAATCGTATCGTAATCGTTATATTAGTTATGAATCGTTATGATTAGTTATATAATTGTGCTTAAATCACCTTTCTATTAACACTTAACATGATTTGATTGTAAGCGAAACAATTACCGACATAAATCTTATCATAAGATTTTATCTCTTACTCAAAAAAATCTTGTTTATTTTTTTTATTGATTTCATAAAAAAAGAATTTATAAGATTTCATAATCTTAATCAAAAATTAAAATCTGTACAAATAATAATTTTAATTTTAATTTCACAATGAATCAAATCATTGCCAAATTTCTGCATAGGCTTGGAATTAGAATCTTATGATTTAAAATAATAATATACCGTAAAACAGGGTTACTTAACCCAAATTACAAATATGTTTAAATTCACTACCACAACTCAACAATTGGTTATTTGTTGTAAACAAAATGTTTATTTCGCTAGGTACCAGCATACATGAAGCCAGGTGCATTTGAACTGGTTCCAAATTAAATAATGGGTATTTAAATTTGGGTTCAAGTAACCCTGATTTACTGTAATTAATAAATGTATTTTTTGATTATTATTATTTTCAGAATTAAAATAAATTTAGCACTTTTCTAAATTCGGTTTTGCTGACTGTTACAGTAAACCTGTCATAAACCACACCCTGAAAGACGGTTGCCGAAATGGTTTATTTACATCTTATGTTTTTACGAGGAAGGTTGTTCATTAAAAGTCAATCGTGCCATCAGAAATAAACAAATTTCAGTTTTTGAACCCCATTTGTAACTTTAAAATTGGATCATCTCGTGTTAATTGTCGTTTAATAAAATAGAGCTTTATAATAAAAGTTCTGTTCGAAATGTATGAATTTTAATGTATTTATAAACTGTAAGAAAAAACGAAAAGAAAAAGAATGTCAAACAATACAAAAATCTGATGTTATATATTGCTCTATACTTCCTAATTGTTTTTTGTTATTGTTGTTTTGATTTTAATTTTAAAAAAATGATGAATTAAAATTACTTTCTTTTGACAGGTATCTGATAGATAATAGGTGGTTTAAACAGTGGAAGAAGTATGTTGGTTGTGATAGCTGGGATACAACTAGTATTGGAGAGCAGAGCACACATCCAGGTCCTATAGATAATAGTCCTCTTTTTAAAGGTAAGAACTGACCTTTTTTTTAAGTAGTTCGTATTACTTTTGTTATCTGAGTTTTGTTTCTGTGAAACTGTTAAAAAAAAACAAAAAAGTAAGTAATTGAGACATTGGTTGATGTGAGCATTTATTAAAAATTCATAGAAAAATTTTCATTTCATATGATCTTGGCATGAATAGGTGCTTAAGTGGTTTTTGTGAACAATAAGAAGAAACAAAAAAATAGCAAATGAAGTAAAATTTAAGGAAAAAGGTAATCAAAAGTTTCTCGTTTGGGAAAGTAATTTATTTGTTTATTAAAACATTTTGTAGACTGTTGGAAAAGTTTAAGACGGTTGCTTCTGAAGCTTTATTCATTACTGTTGAGATTGTCAAATGAAGAATTGGTCCAGAATTCATTGAAGCATAAGTAAAACAAATACAGTCAAACTTGAATAATTCGAAGTTGAAGTTACCAGAGAAACAGTTCGAAATATCCAAAAATTCAAATTACATACATATTCTCCCAAAAAGAAGAGATAAATAAAAAAGATTAACTCCACGATCAAAGATTTAACACACAAAATTTATCTAAGAATACTGCTATATTTTTTTTTCATTAAATCAAACATTTTTTATTAGCTTAATTATTTATAAATTTAATAAAAAAAAGGCAGATGTTTTTAATTGCTTCATTGAATGCAATCTTTGAGTCATAGCATATGATTCGTACCTATCAATTGATACAAAAATACATTCAAACCCTCGCTTTTGTTTTCCTTAGAAAGTCCATTAAAATAAATAATGTATCTTAGCTGAGAAAAGTCTCAGGAACAATTTTTACCTTAATATTTTAAGGACAATCATATGAAAAATTTGAATTGCCCAAAAAATTTTTAACACTATTTTAAGATAGAATTCTAGGGACCTAGCAAGAAATTCAAATTATCCGGAATTTCGAATTAAACAAGTTCGAATTATCCAAGTTTGACTGTAATACTAAAGACATTGAATAGGAACTCATTTTTTTACTGCATTTCCTTTACTTTCTTTTTGTAACACTATTGTGTTTAAACATTTTCAAGTAAGTTCATTTCATTTTCTATTTTTTTTCTTAATTTCATACTTGCACGTTAGGCCACCTCACACATTATTAGTGTTATGATGTCTTTTTCTATTCGTTTATTTCTTTCTGAAACAGCTGTAGATGAAGCTTTAAATAATCATTATTACTGTTTGGTAGATTATTTCTTTCTTCGAATTTGGCCATCTGAGGACCGCATGAAATAGCTCATGAAGCTCATCGTGTCTTATTTCTCTCGCTCCAGTATCTTTTCATTCTTTCACTCTGTTTTGTTCCTTCTCTCATCAGTCCATGAAGCTCCCGTTTTTCTTTTTTCTCTTTCCCGGAACCCCTTAAAGTCTTTGATCTTTCTAAATCTGCCCCCTATCCACAATATCTTGTCACAATGTCCGATCTCCTCCAGATCCACTCTAATCTCTCTAATCCAAGTAAGCTGTCTCTTGGGATTTGACGAAATAACCGCTTATTCATCTGGTCAGTCTTCCCTTCTCCATTCTTTTGAAATGCCCATTGGTAGATTACTATTACGAAACCCTCACTTTCTGTGGTTTTTAAGTTTATATGTTTATTCTCAAGACCTTTATATATATAAATTGATAAGGTATTTGAGTTATTGGTATAAAACTCTGTCATTATTATCCGTACCGTTGACAAAAATATATGCTAAAATTTAATAACTAATAAAATTGAGAAAAGTATAAAAAATTTTAACGTTATGCACTTTATAATTAACAGGAGACACCGACACGCAAGTGTAGATAAAAAAGTTTAACACATTAAAAAAGACAACACAACTGGTTTCGATTCAGTGACACTAATCTTTAACTAGTCAAAGATTGTTGTCACCAAATCGAAACCGCTTGTGTTGTATTTTTTAATGTGTTAACCCTTTTTATCTACACTTGTGTGTCGGCGTCTCCTGTTAAAATTGAGAAAAACTCTTAAAACCACACAAAGCAATTGCCTTTAAACCAGATAGGACTTTCCGTTTTTCTGGTTTTAATTTCTCATCTGTTTTTGGTTTCATCTCGTGACAGAAGCTTCTCCCACTAAACTGAAAATAGAAGAGTCCTCATTAACATATTTTTACTACTACTTTTGATTGGTTATTTAATGCCATCCTGTTTCCTTTTTCGACTTGGCTGATCGGTATTGATCGATCCAATTTGGTTTAAGTACTGGTGATCTACTTGTGGTTTTCAGATGTTGACAAAGGATTCCGTAAGAGTCCAAACCTAATCTGATCCGGTTTAAAGACAATTTTCGGTAATTGTTTCATGTTTGTTTGTTTTTAAGAGTTTTTCTTGAGTTTATTATGTATTTGTGCACACGTTAAATTATTCATTTTTAATAAGTAATTTATTTATTTATTTAATTTACTTATTTATTCTTTTGTCTTGGCCTCTCATTTGCTGATTTGAGGATTGCATATGATAATAGGTGAAGAAACAGACAGTTGTCTTAAGGTCTCAATAATCTAGAATTTAAAAATTTATTCAGAAAGAAAAAAATAGTTCTTTTATTCTCCATAGTTTTGAATTCTATTTTATGAAGGAACTTTAAATTAAGAGTAATTCTGGACGTTTTCAGGAAACAATCTAGGAGAAGAGTTAGAAGCGACTAGAATAAATTCAATAAATTGCACTTAATTACCTAAAAAATAATAGTGGATTAAGCAATTCATTTAGATTTGAACTTTTTTTTTAAAAAAAGGAAATTAATTAAAAATAAAAATGTACCAAACATATCTCCACACTTATGTCGCCTTTTGCTTCCAAGGGATAATGTAAATTAAAGTACTATCTTATTCTCCACTTTTGAATCTTGAACTTTACTGAATCACCATATATGCACATAACTGACATAAGCAATGTATTTATATTTAAAATAAACACTGTACAGTAATAAGCCAGAAATAAAAATTATGTAACGCATATGGGAATAAATAAAGCAACTGTAGTAAAGCATTTCCATGTTCCATCCAGGAAATAGCTTTTGGGACTCGTTACCGTAGAGCTCTTCACAATTTTTCTATTTTATAAAACTGTCCTATAAAGAGGTGGCAAAAAGAGTAGACAAATCCGTCCTGACCTTAACCTTGTTTTTCTTATTTGGGCTGGCTGATGCGGTTGATGAAAAAAATGGCAATGCAGGCGGATGTTAATCAGACATACATCGGAAGTGATGTAATTTGGGGTACACCTATAATGTAATGTTTAATATTTAAAGGCATATTGTCATGAAAAGCCAACATTTGATATATATCTCATTCTATAAAACAATAAATCAGAAAGTGATACATCTATTATTATAAAATACTCTTTCAATAAGTCTCTTTGTTTGTTGGCGTTTTGATAATTCACAGGAATGACTTCTCGAGGCTAAAGTGCACTACTGTTAGTTCCATATATCTTCTTTTCTTCCATTTCTTATTTGAAAGAAAGAAAGAGTTTTACATTAACAAAATTTAACAAACAAAGAGAGCTCTCATGAAAATGTTTAATGTGGTCGATTTCTTTTGTATTTAAATCATTCACTTAAAAAAGTGCCATCATCATAAATTCTCAAGAGACTTTTTTTTTTCCTTATGTGACCTAGTATTTTTTTCGATCATTGGTTGGTCATCGGCACTTTCTTGAAACACTTCATTGTTAATGAAACTGCCATCATATAAAAGCAGTGTTTGCTATCAGCGGGTTTTGTATTTGACAATAACATACAGCAATTTCACTAAGATAAGTAAAAATAAAAACAAGGCTGCTGTTGCTCAGGCAAAGACAGATCTGTTTGTCATTAAAATTTCAAACGAAGTTATTTTTGACCTGCCTGTTTTCACAGAATGGTGAGGCTTATCTTTCACTTTGTCATCTGCAAGAAACTTGTTGTACACTGCTTTAGTAGTCACTGGCCATCATTCAAAAAATTGAACGATTCCCAAAATGAACAACATTTTTCTGCAGAAAAATAGAAATCTATCATGAACAGATCAATTACAAACCCACTATTGATGTATTGATTTTTATAATAAAGTGCTACTTAAAAAAAAAAAAAAAAATATTTTAACAAGTTTCATCATTCCCATTGTCATTTTCTCTTTTTTTTTTTTCAAAAAATTGAAATGTAATACAATGGATATAATGTTGTATATAATTTTTGTTAATCTTACTTTTTTTAGTCTCCTTGGTTTTGATTGGTTTTAATTTGGTCCTGTTAAGTTCTGTTCGTCAAGATGGATTGTAATTCTTTGTACAGTGTTGTTGCCAAGGGAGAAGAAATAGAGAAAAGTTTTAAGCTGTTTTAACGTTATTTGTTATCATGCAGGCTAGGAAAAAAAAAAATATGCACTGTCCAAGAATCTTTTGAAAATATTACAGGTCTTTAATATATTCAAATATTACAGTATTTAAATAATGGATTCAAATTTTGTGTGTGTGTGTCAAGTTCAACCGTTAAAGTTATATCTTTTTGACCAAGCATAGCTCTTGTGGAATAAGGAATTCATCTGCCACAATGATAAGAGACTTCCATGAAGACTCTTGTGCAGGAATAAATTTCAAAAAACGAAACTAATTTACTTATTAAAGCCTGTCACAAAGCAGCAGTAATGTTGTCCATGATAGTTTATGGTTGAATGAGAACCAAAAGAAAAAGCGAAAACATTCATGTATTAAAAAAACATACGAATAGCCTAACCATTTCTGACTATTGTAATAAATTGCTTCAAAAGAAAAACTGCTTAAAGAAATCTTAATATATAAAAATGAATGTTTGTTTGTCCCGTATGCGTTCCTCTACCATTCATGAGACTGTGATCAGATTGGTGAGTAGTGCGCAAGTCCGCAAAGGTTTCTGAATTAGTAGAACCATTTTACAACATCTGGTGCGCGAGTCGTTGCAACAAACGAGTGTATTTCCGGCTTCAACGTTTGCAGTTTCCGGTGCGACTCGCGTTTGCAATGACCATCAACAAAGCACAGGGACAACACATGGACAGCTGTATGTGGCCTGCTCACGTGTCGGAAAACCTTCTGATTTATTCGTGTATGCACCAGACGGAAAAACAAAAATATTGTGTAGTATCCAAAAGCACTTTAATAAACAGAATTAAAACACAAACACTTTCTTTCTTTGAGTGGCATTGCAATGCATGCCGGGTACAGCTAGTTTATGATAAGGCTCTCAGACTCTGGATATGCTTAAAGGTACAGAAATGTCTGTGACTTAATCTGCCTCATGTTAGACAGTGAATACTTATATATGATAAAGATTTTGAAAATCATTGGAAGTTCTGTATTATCTATTGTTAGATCTCCTTTTTGAAACACACAAACTCAAAAATTAAAATGTGGGCAGTAGTGCCAGCATTAAATGATACCTTAAGATGAAGAAAATATTAAAATGCGATGTTGTTTCAATATTTTTTTTCTTTGCTATCGAGAATAAACCTTTCTGAGACATTAATTTTTTTTATATATATTTTGAGAGATAATGGTTTTGAAATTACTATAGGAAACCATTAGAAATTATTTGTATAGTCATTGTGAATAGCCTGCATTGGCTCATGCCATTCACAGAATACTTTTAGTTCACAATTATTTTTTTGGTTTTCTTGACTTATGATAAAATTGAATTTGGGAAAGAAACATGTTTTGAATATTTCTAGATCGTTCTAGAG
This sequence comes from Thereuonema tuberculata, assembly GCA_023159025.1. Taxonomy (NCBI): domain Eukaryota; kingdom Metazoa; phylum Arthropoda; class Chilopoda; order Scutigeromorpha; family Scutigeridae; genus Thereuonema; species Thereuonema tuberculata. Next base: position 34,503,031 of record JAFIDM010008419.1, on the reverse strand, counting down.
TGATGCCTTTTTCTTAACTATGATTTTTAGCAGTTTTTGCTATGACCTCTGATTTGAATGTTGAAATTGCAAGTATTTAGTCAAAATTGTGAAAATGTTTGTCTTCTTTGTAACTAGAATAATCCTTTTGTTTGTTTTGTTGCAGAAGATATCCCGGGGGAAATTAAAGATCATCTGATCGACGAATTAGACTATGTGTTGGTTCCTCAAGAGGCTTGGGACATGTTGGTCTCATGGTACGGCCATGTCGAAGACCAGGATCCCATTGCAAGGAATGTGGTGGAATATGGAATGTTCGTGAAGCATTGCAAGGTAATCAGTAAATAGAAATGTAAACGTTACCTACCACTGTTTTCTCTTTTGAAATTATTTTTCTAATTTTACTCATAAATTTTAAAGTGTGCTGCTTGTTTTTAAATCCTTTAGAGTTGAAACTATATTCATATTAAGTTGCCAGTTTTTATTTTTAGTTAATATTTTTAATATTTATCTTAATTTGTATTGATGGCTTTATCAATTGTTTTATGTTCTTTTCATTATAGGTGGAGGTTTATTTGATGGAGTTTAAACTTTGTCAGAACAATGACCTTGACAACTGCGTCACGAGGAAATTCAGCAAAGCTGACACAATTGGTTAGTTACATTAAGAACTTTCTAATTAACTTCATGCTATTAAATTTGTTTATGTAATTTATATTTTATCCAGTGTAGACCCAGAGTTTGTCTTAATTTTACGTAGTGCAGATTTCAAAGAATTTAGTACTAAAATCTACAAATTTGGTAAATTAATTCAGTGCTGATTAAAGCTGATTTATTTCTAGCAGATGCAATTGCTTTATTACTTGTTCAGTCAATAAAACAGGAATTCCTGCTAGCGTTTGCTAGATCTATTTTTCTCAGTGGTTATAATTTTGCATTCCATTTTTTGTTTAGACATTGCTCTTAGATTATTTTAATTTCATATTCAAAATTTTGGTCATTTTTAAAATCAATAAGCTTAACAATTACTTGTTAATAAAGTAAGTGAGATACTTTAAAAAGCTTTTATTTATAAAAAAAAATGTAAAAACTTATTTCTATGCATGTATATCATATTTAACTGTTAACAATCTTAAAGTTGGGTAATAGAAAAGCTATATATATAATTTCGGTCCTACAATATTAGCTCTTTTTAAATGAAAAACTAATGAATGATTATTTCAGAATACATTGAGCAAGAAATGCGGAAGTTGTTTGAGATTCCAGAAGATTCAGAAACCAGGTTATGGAATCGATATACAACAACCACCTTCGAGCATCTAAGTAAAAAAGACAATACGGTTCAAGATGCAGGGCTGTACCCTGGACAGGTAGGAATCTGAGAATTTTTTTTTACTTCTAGATAAAAAAGTTATTAGCTCGTACGTAGATTGCCTATTGAAGGGTTTTCACATATAGTGAAATAAAATATTATTTATTTATTTGACTCAGTGAACTTTAGTCAAATCAAATGTGAAATAATAATACGTGAGAAAATCAACCTGCGATTTTTTGTTTGGTATCATTCATTGTTTTTGCTTTGACGTTCAAAAATAACGTGAAATATAATTAAATGAGGTGTTTGCACTGTGTTCATCATTATCAGGTTAATAATAGATTTGCAATGATCCAAGAATATCAGTGTGTGATGAAAATCATTGTTTACAAGAATAAGCAAATATCGAAGTTACGTGCACGGTTGATATAGCAACAAAAAAACAAACTGTAGAAGTTACATTTTCCGCTTTAAAATGTTAAGGTAAAGGAATGAGTTTTGTTTTTGTGATCTCCGTCGATATGATAGCGGAATGCCAGTTAGGGTTAATCCATATGAAATGAATGGATGTATGGAAGGACGTTCATAATTCACAAAAGAACGTGACACTGGATAAGGCAAAGTATACCAAGCCTCAACATAAACGACTAGGAGATTCGTACAGGAGCCTATTCGAAAGTGAAGACTTCTTCGTATCGGTATGGAACCGCCATTGACGAGGTCCATATTATTTTTCAGTTTAGTGTCTACAAGCGCTCGACAGTATTGTGAGTTAAAAAAGTTAAAGGATGCCACGACAGGCCTATGCAGGCCCAAGGGCTCGCGGGAGGTAAGGCTCCCGGCGTTACTTGACCAACGGGACTAGGTTGAGGTCGGGAGGTCAGCACGACGCCCGCCCGCCTTTAACTCCCGGGAAAGAAACCCATTCTACAGAGGGCTGGGTAGGCCCTAGGACCCGTTTCGAGGAGAATGGAGCGTGGAAAAATTCCCGCTCTCCGCCGAGACCGGGAATCGAACCCGTGACCTCCAACCCGCAGCCAAGCGCCTTACCCACTCGGCTACCGGGCCCACAGTATTGTGAGTAGAAACTTTATTTATTACATTCCATTGAGCCGTCAGTTTAATCAGGGATCTCAATCAAGAATTCAAGGACCGTTTTTTTTTTTTTTTTTTTTTATGATATCTACGGTAACACAAGATTCAGTTAATGGAGCGTTAAAAGTTCGGAATCGAATGTTAAAAGTATTCATAGTCAATTCAAGAGAACGACTCCATAAGTAATCAAAGGAATTAAATAATGAAGTGATAATTAGTATAGAATTAAAACACCAGAATCGAACATTAATAGAATATTAATTTGAATCTATTTTGTGATGTAACAGTGCGAGGAACTTATTCTATTAGTGATAGAAGAAATTTACTTTGGTGAACTATATATATAGAACTATACGAGAAGTGTTTAAATGCTGATTGATTCTAATAACTTAATGGGTCGTGCAAAGAACATTTTTGAATACTGAAATAAAGAATTTTTCAGTGAACTTTAAATAGAATTATTTGAGAAGTGTTAAATCTTGAATGTATGTTGACTATCGAATGAAATTATCAAATCATTCGTTTTGTTAGTGCTAGTTATATATCTGTGTGATTAAATGTACTTTGGAGAATTCACAAGTCTTGTTATCGTCATTACACATACACTTTAGAAGATTAAATTAGATTGAACTTTATTTTTAGTTGTGATAGGACTATTACTCACAGCCAAAGGGAATTATATTCTATTAAACGATAGTTATATAAGAAATTCTTATTCTGCTGCATTAGATATAAATACATTGTTGATAAAGATATAATCACAATATTTTTAACACCTACCAACAGTTTTTTGTTAAACAAAATTACCTTTGTTTGTTGCTCCCAAATGTGTAATATGCAAGAAGGAAAAATTTTCTATATATATATAAAGATGAATGTTTCTTTCTTTCTTTGTCCTTTATACACTCCTAGGCCCTTTGACCTATCTGAACCAAACTTGCAGAATTACTCTTTAGGACCCTGCGGAAAAGATAGGCTATCTTAGAACCTGGACCCCCCTCCCCCATGGGGTTGAAAAGGGGTAAAATCCCTGAAATAGTTAAATATCCACCTGGTGGTGAGAATGAGAACTACACAAATATTGTGTAAAGTGAAAAATTTGCTCTCCTATGGGGGGTAGGGACAGCATACTTGGGTGAGGGAAGGCGACACAAGGGTCTAAGTGTCCCACACCCGACCGATACCGGGACCTTATATTTAGGGCCCCTTCTCGGGCCCCCCAAGTCAATTGCAAAAAGGGAAACATTCGTTCTCCTGATGGGGGCATGGACACCACACTTGGGTGGGGGGATGGCGACACAAAGGCTGAAGTGTCCCACCCCCGATCGATACCGGACCTTAAATTTAGGGCTCCTTCTCACCGAGCCCTTTCTTTCTTTGAGTGGCATTGCAACGCATGCCAGGTACAGCTAGTAATATATAAAAATGAATGTTTTTTGTTTGTTTGTCTCGTATGCGTTCCTATATCATTCAACGGATTGCGATGAAATTTTGGTGAGCTGTTGTGCTCACGCCAGCGAAGGTTTCTGAATTAGTAGAACCATTTTACAATATCTGGTGTGCAAGTCGTTGCAACAAATGAGTGTATTTCCGGTTTCAATGTTTGCAGTTTCCGGTGCGACTCGCATTTGCAATGATCATCAACAAAGCACAGGGACAAACGCTACAAGTGTGTGGACTAAATTTGGAAAATCCATGCTTTGCACGTGGATAGCTGTATGTGGCCTGCTCAAGCGTCGGAAAACCTCCTGATTTATTCGTGTATGCACCAGACGGAAAAACAAAAAATATTGTATATTCAAAAGCACTTCAATAAACAGAATTAAAACACAAGCACTTTCTTTCTTTGAGTGACATTGCAATGCATGCCGGGTACAGGTAGTATTGTCGATTTGAAATGAAAATGTAAATGTAATTGATCTATTTAATGGAAAAATTCTAATGATAAAAGGATAAATATTATTATTACAATATGTGCCATTTTAATATCAAAAGTCTGTTTCTGTCATTTGGTTCATAACTATTTTGAAGCTTGATTATCATATATCAGCTTAGTATTAAGCCTGAATTAAATCGCAAAATTCAAGTTTGATAAAGTATTTTAGTGTTGTGATGAATTCTTAGCTGCCTCTGCGTTATTACAAAATGGTTCAAACTTGCTTTCTGTCAGCCATTTCCTTGAAACCTAATTGAAAGAAAAAGTTTTTCTGACTGGTAAAATTTACTTTGACCGTTTTTCATAAAAAAAATTTTCCTGTTTTGCTTGGAAATTATATTGAGCTGAAAAGATGAATTATGGAATGACAAAGATGTCAAAATTTATCCATTTTCAATCGTTGCTGAAAAGGGTGGTTTCTAAGATTTGTTCATTAAGATCATGATTAAACGATAACATGAATTTTTTTGTACATTTAACTGAACTGAAAAGATTTAACTCTGCTCAAAATGGTCTTGAAATAAGAAAAATACATGTAAATGAAATGGGACTTATGCCTTCATTGTTTTTCTCTTAGACTTTGATGTATTTACAGGAAAAACAAGATAGCGATTAGTAAACCAATCACAGTGCTTCACAACGGCTTCTGATATGTGAATGAAGAAAATTATTCAAAAGTTGTCGATACACTTAATTCCTAATAATGATTTAAAAAGAAGGATGAGTAGAGTCAGATTGAGTCACCTTTACGTTAGAATAGACTGTGATGGGTGGTCTAGAAAATGCTCGCACAAGTCTGTTTGCGACCCCATGCTATCTTACCCACCCCTATTTATATGGAATAATCGTCATTCTTAACTCAAACCTTGTTAATAGACTGAATTCAATAACTTTTCAATAACTTTCTTCATTCACGTATCAGAAGCTGTTGCGAAGCATTGTGGGATACTTGTCCACACACAGACAGACAAACCGGGGACTACAAGGCTTCAATCAGAAGCCTAAAATAAGTGAATGTCAGAGTTTGAGAAACTTCATAATTTATCGTTATGTTTTGCTAGAAACTTATTTTCATTCTCTTAAGAAAGTTATTTCTAAAATGAAAAGTCTTCAAATACGAAATGGTGATGAACAGCTTACTATTTCTACGGTGTGGTAGGTGTATCCCAATGCCACCCACAACTGCCGTTGGGAGCGCTGGAGGTAAGGCTGCCAGTGTTTCATTGCCCCCAGGACTGAGATGGGGGTTGGGTGGTCAGGCAAAATGCTCGCCTGCCTGTACGCCTGGGAAAGAAGGCCGGTACTCATTCGACAGAGGGCTGGGTGGAGACTAGGACCTGTCTGGAGGAGAATTTAGCCATGGAAAAATTCGCGACATTCGTCGAGTTTAGGGATTGAATGTGCCTTCCTCCAACCCTCAGTCAAGCACCTTACCACTCGGCCACCCAGGCCCATTTTCATTTTCTATAATTAACAGCTAATCTTAGTTCTGTATGATTTTATATGCTAAACATATGGATTTGAATCAGGACTCAATTAAAAATATATTTTAAGGAGAAAATTGTGCAGAAGAATGTATTCAGTTAAAAAAAAAAATGAATTAATTTTTATTGATGTAATGTAATTTATAATATAATATAAAGTTTTATAAAACCTTCTAGCTAGTGTAGTCAAATTCAATTAATAATATTATACACTTTATATTTAAAAAAAAAATTTTTATTAAGTTTAGATGAGCGAAGTGAGTCTCTCCATTCCCAACTAGATCACATTTTGTGAACCATTTTATTCAAAATTATTCAACTATCAAAATGATTCAAAAACCGTCAGGCGCAAAGGAATTTGAATATAAAGAACCAAGGCTGAACCCAACCTGATTTAACATAAACAAAAGATTTAATGTGCTAGAAGTTCATATAAAAGCATAATGAAAATGACACAGAAATAAAAAATATCCGAGCTTTCATTGGTGAGAGTTTGGGACGGCCGGTTCGTCCTTTCTGTGGATTCATCAGCCAACTCTAAAAAGGGCGAAACAGCCGTCCCAAACTCTCACTGATTGAAAGCTCAGATATTTTTTATTTCTGTGTCATTTCATTATGGTTTTATATTAATTTCTGGCACATTAAATCCTTTGTTTATATTAAACCAGGTTGTGTTCAGCCTTGTTTCTTTAATATTCAAATTCCTTTGCGCCTGAAGGTTCTGCAGGCCAGGATTTGAAGTTTTGCCTGTTTGGTTTCTTTTTTAAATGTGTTTTCTTTTGGAGGGGACTACAGCTGGGTGTGTGAGTGTTTTCCCTTATCACTCTTGCACTATGTGAGCATTTCATGCTGTGAGTGGATCTGGCTGATGAGTCCACAAAAGGACAAAACAGCCGCCCCAAACTCTCGCCGATGAAAGCTCAGATATTTTTTATTTCCGTGTCATTTTCGTTATGCATTTGTATATAAATGTGTCTTTCGGAACCTTTCTGGATCTAATTATCAACCATAAATAAATTATTTATTTGTTGTTTTTGCTCCTGTAGTGACGTACTATTTTATCCTTTCTGTGTTTTCATTCTTCTGCTTTTTCAAGTCCTGTAATTAAAACATAATTACCAAACTGGTTTCATTTGTTGTTGAACCAAAATTTGGTCCATAGTCCTCCATTCTTTGGTTTATTTTTCTGGCCTAAAATAAGCTTTTTTGTGTATGTTCTGAATATGCTTTTAATTGACTTGTTGGTAGTCTTCCTGCACTATTCTTTGATCTGTGTTCGTTCTCTGTTGATAGGAATAAGTACTTTTTATCTCCCATAATAGTCTCTCTGGATAAGCCTAATGCTGTGCAGTTCAGTGTAAGTCATTGAAAAATTTATAATGGCTCCTCTCTACATAGAAATGGGTGCTTTCCTCACCCTTTTTAATGATGAAAACATTGATTTTCCATCTTCAGAAGGTCAGTAGCTAAGGTGGTGATGACTTGTCGTGTCAGCTCTGCAGCCCTTTGCCTGGTCGTCAATTATTATGGGGAACTGCATATTACTTTGGTTTAATCCAGAGTTTGCTGATGTTTGCTCTGTTCCACAAATTGAAAAGCTCTTCCGTCACAAACATCACAGTGTTTTTTCTCTCTTTCCTCATCTTTCGATCTTCGTGATAAGTTATTATTGTTGTGATCTTCTAAGACTTCTTTTCTGTGAGAATTCTGGTTTAGTATTTTTTGTTTTTTTTACTTGATGTTTCTATGACCAAAAAAAAATTAAAAATTAGATACTATAAAGCAGAATTTTTCTTTTTTTTACATTTTAAATAGTTAAGGTGGGATGTTATCTCTTCTAAAAGTGACTTTTGAGCAATTTTTTTTTGTCCGGATGAAATGACTACATAATACTACTAAAATGCTTTGTTACTTTGATAGAAGTAATTTGTAATGAAAGTGCGGCTAGTTATTTTAGAGTCATTTTATTTTGTGATCCTCTCTGTGATCATAGAATGTTATGATTTTTATTTTGTGATCACAGAATGCTGGATTAGATATAGTTTTGATAGGCTGCATTTTATTTTGTTTTTTTTACACATATACACAAGTCTTCAATCATTCATTCACACACATTGTGATGCTTCTTTTGTTTTGACATTTTAAGGCCAATATGCAGCCTTAAATAAATAAATAATAAAAACTTTTATATTTAATAACATTGCTTTTCTTTTCTTTTTTTTCTTTTTTTATATTTCCTACAATAGTTATGAAAAAGAAAAAGTTTCCATATTGTAATTTTGTAATTTTTGGACTTTTTTGTTGTTGTTAGGTTTTGGTAATCGAACAAAAGAACGAAGATGGCACATGGCCTCGGCAAGTGAAGTGGTAAGTTTATAGAATTTTTTTTATATTATTATTGCTAAAATTAAGGACAACTAATTTTAAGAAGATTTTTTAATTTTATAGTATTTTGTTTGTTGTTTTAACACTTTCGGGGTCGTACCCTTTGCTCCCCTGGCTTTCCCCACGGGTCGTGCTATTTTCGCACATTTTCAAAGTGTATGCATCATGGACACAAGCATATTTGTAGAATTACTTTAGATCAGTGTTAAAGAGCTAATGTTTGTCTTCAAAATGGTATATTAGATTTTATTGTAAATATTATAACAAATAAGAAATTTAGGTACAAAGGAGACTAAAAATTGAGACAAAAAAAAAAGTTTTACACGGTATCTCTATTAGATAAAAATTTCAAAAAAAATGACAAATCCGAAAAAAAATAATATTAAACAATATAAAATTATATTTTAAATTGTTATAATGATATTATAAACAATTTAAAAACGTAGTCATTTGAAAATGCTTTCAAAACACTATACACAGGCTTCCAAAACAAGTGGAGACATTGGTACACTTCTGTGACTTCCGTCAAGATGCAGCGAGACATTGTCAACAATTAACCCCACCTGTTGGTGTATTTTTGAACTACAATAGTATACAAACAATCCTGAGTGGTCTCCACTCGAAAAAACGCCCTGCCAACGTGAAGCAAAACACTTAAGAAATTCGCGCTCGGAGAATTGCCGAGCAACGTAAATTTAGGGAATGTATGGCCACCCGTAGAATCTATGGGCAGCGACCTGAATGTGTTAAGTTCCAGTTGGTATCAGAGCTTCTTTACAAACCCCCAAAAAACTGTAACTTAGATGCTAAATTAAACAATATCACTCCTTTACGTAATGAAATTATACATCGAGAAATGTAAGATGCAACGTATTACTAATTTTATCATAAATCTTATTTTAAAGATATCAACAATTTGGGGAATCTCTACATCCTATAAAACTTTTGAACATTCATCTAATAGATTTCAGCTTTTGCTCTGGTCCTCAAGAAAGAATGGTTAAAATTTGCCAGAACAATAACGTTGCAAAGACGTTGATATTAATATAATTAATATCATGCAATAAAAGCATAACAAGGAGGAGATTATTGCCAGTGAAAATGATAGAAAAAAAAGCTCCTCTGAACTGATCTTATTCACATCTTATATTTTATTAAATAGCCGTAAATGTTTGAAGGATCAGATTAATTTATATAGAAAGGCTAATATTAGCATTTTCCTTGAATTGCAGGTCTTTTGGATCATTAGCAGATTTATGTACTTGGAGTAGTACTCATTAAAAAGCATATTTTGTATGGGTATACTCATGTTTGGAAGAAAGTATATTAATTGTAGATAGTGGTATCATACAGCAGAACCTGCAATTTAAGATAGAAAGCAGATTAAAAGTTGTCAGATCATCTGTAAATTATTTTTCTGATAATAACATTCAGTAATCACATTGTTATGTAAAATTAAGAGAAAAGTATTTAAACACTAACTGTGGAGAAAATATCATTAAAATTATAAATTTATTAGTATTAGTAAATTTGTGAGGAAAAAATATCCAGGAGCATTTCCAATATCAGTAAGCGAAGTCTGCTTGTAACCAAACACTTGCTACCTGCAAGCGATAAACGCACATACCCAAATATCCTCATTAGGGAAACGGCAGTGAAATGTGCTGCAATTTGCCGTCAGCCAAATACTTCACTTTCCATGATAAAAGTAAAGCGAAAACGAACATCTTTATTTTTAAAAATGAATGCCGAGGAAACATGAGATTTTTTAAAGATGATTCTATAAAAGTTTTTACACCACGACATCCCTTCATACTTTGTACACTGTTCACTTAACTGTTGACATCGTGGTATTTGCTGGCTGTGTCCACCCTGTTGCTTTAATACATAAGGGATGAAATTTTTTCACTTAGCTCGCTAGGATTGCGCTGCAAGTGATGGTTTATTGTATGGATATCGTGTGCTGTGCAGGATGAAAGCCGACTTCAATTGCCGACATTGCTCCAGGTGATTCAAAAGAATGAATTGTTAGTTGATTTAAGAATAATTTTTTTTTTATTGTTAATCTATTATGTAAACCCTGTGGATGGAATTGTATATTTTTTTTAAATAATATGAGTAAACAAAAAAAATATCCAATAGTTCAAGGTATGGGAACGATAACGACCAAAGTTGCAAAGTTTATTAACATTTTAAACATCAGCCTACAAGTTAGAAAAGTAAGGCGTTTTGCCAAATTGCAAAATGGATCAGAATGGTATCGAATTAGAATGCAATTTATTGTGTTTCCAAAGCTAATGGAAACATATGAAATTTCAGTTTAACTGTATTTGAAAGAATAACACTTGAGTATACTTTACACTTTTTTTTCCCCCCCTTGGTAAGTTTTGGTCACTTATATGGACTTTGTTTTAAGTCCATATAAGCATTTCTTCAAGTTTAGCAGTTTTCACTTGAAGTTTTAAAATCTTTTGAAATAGAAGTGCGCATATTGCTCTCTTGTTTTTGTTTTTGCTCTTTTGGTGACATTAACTCAAAAGATTATTCCAAAAAGACGCCAAAATGTTTTACGTATATGAACGAGGACTTCATCTTGTGAATCTCATAAATAATTTGTATAATTTTCATTCAGGTCTCTCCTGTCTATTTGAGGCAGTTTCTTCATATAGTTATACAGTCTCAGTCAGGAATAAACGTTAATTGTTATTGGATGTCAATTGAGAGACGTAAAACAAAACATTGCAAATTTTGAAGGAAAAAAGTCATTAATGTTGATTAGTACCATTTAGATCATCTGTTCCACAAATAGTTGAGTCATTTTGTTAAAACCGTTAAATATTGGGTAGAGACTTAGTTATTTCAGTTTATTTTGCTAAAAAAAAAAAAAGTTAGTTCATTTATTTTTACAGCTTACCCATCCTGCTTCTGTCAAATCCAATTTTTGGTTTTGAACACTTCAAAAAGTATTCGTGATTGAACCATATTTTTGGAGATTGTGTTCCAAGTGGAATTGAAAGCAGGCTCTGTCATGATAAGTGCCAATGTCATTTACATCAATAAAATCAGAGAGACATATATTCTGCATATAAACAATACTTCAAAGCTTTTGGCACCGTTTTGGTCTCATTCTGGTTCATTCTGCATTGAAAACATTTTGATATAATACACAAAAATATTTTAAATATAGGTTTATTGTATTTTAAAAAAAAAAAATTACTCTCTTTTTCTTTTTTGTCATTTTATTTCAATTAAAATTATTTTATTTTCATTTAATAAACACTAAAAGATATTTTAAATAATAACCACTCGTCGATATACTCTTTGTCTTTATTCCTCCTATAACAACTCCATACAGCGATATTTCTCAGATCTTTCTATCGGTCTGCTTTTTCAAGCTTTGTAGGTTGTTATTATTAACAGTTGTCAATGAAAGTCAGGAAAATATTACACACAAGTTGAGCAGATGTCACAGTTTAAAACTAAAATTGCAAGGAATGCTACTAGTTTCGTCTGCAGTTGCAGACATCATAAAGCTACGCGAACATCATACGATTTTTCACCAACTTAGTCGGCCAACTTTTTGTAAGCCTCGCAAATGAGTCGGCCGTGATAGCAACAACCCGTAATGCAATGCGTTTCCCCCAGCAGCTGTGGAAAATCCGAAAAATCGAGGTTTTGAAACCTCTCTGATAAATTCTGCAGCATACAATTACTGCATTTCAGTATAAACTTTAGTTATGCATTAAAGAAACTCGCAATACTCTGATATTCATTGTGTACTCGCTTGTCTTCGACTCGAATCAGTGAACATCGTTTTAGACGTCATTTCTTTCCATGGGCGTGACGTCATGACTGACGTGTTCCAACGCTGCCCTGTGATTGAGTAATTCCGACCGACTTCCAACCAACTGCCCGCGTTGGTCCTGCACAACCAACTCGAATCTGCCGACTAAAGTTGGTGCCAAGGCGCTGAAAAACAGGCTCAAAACTGTCTCTACCAACTCGCGGCATCAATATCGGCCGACTAAGTTGGTGCAAAGTTGGATGGTGTTCGCGGGGCTTTAGGCAATAAAACATTAAACACTGGTTTTAACATGGGAAGCAAGGAGAGTAACAATTTGAAATGAACAATAAATGAAAACTTCCCTCATTGTTGGCAGCACATGACTGCATCCCTCCAACCATTTCAAATTGTTACTCTCCTCGCTTCCCATGTAAAAACCAGTGTGTTTAAGGGAAAGGTAAAAAGCTTAGGTAATTGAAAAACATAATACTAGATGGCACTACAAGCAATGACGTCACGTCTTTATTCTCCCCCTTTTCTTTTTCCTAAACATCCTCCCCTTCACTTTCTGATCCTGTTGTAATCTCTTAACAACTCTCTTTTTTCACCTCTTATACTCAGGGGAATCCTCGACACACATCACAGCAAATGCAAGTAATTCAAATCTTCGGAAATTCGTTTGTAAATTGAAGAATAAAATAGACCTTCTGTGAAAATGATTCTGTTATAAATGAAAACTGACATATCTTTATTTCTTTATCAATTGGTACAACGTTTGAATGATAAAAGAAAACATTTTAAATATCTCTTACACTATTATCCGTAGTGTATTTTTAGTGCTTCTTATTACATTTATATACTGTATTAAATTACTATACCCAGGAGGAAAAAATTTGAAAATTCTATAAATTATTCCTTCCTTTTCACATTAAAAATGGTTATTCTTCTTTGTGTTATTTAAGCCAAATATCGATGAGAGTTCAGTTCTTAATTTTATGAAATTATTTACTAAAGTAAATGGTTAGAATTAATTGTTAATAGTAATAGAAACTAGATTTATCACAATTGCTTATTTTTTTAATGGTTTTTATATATTAATTTACACACACACATATCCTTGTAAATTAACATAATATTCATGAACTTCTGCATATAAATATATGAAAAAGTATTATAATTATTATACCAGACGTTTATTACTATTGAACAACTTTCATTTTATGCTTTTTGTTTTCGGTTCATAATTTAATTATCAAATAAAAATAAAAAATAAAAAAGAATAACCATTTTATAAAGAATAGGAAAGAGCAATTTTTTAAAAAAATGTAATTTCGCTAATAAATAGTTTTTGAATATAAGAATATAATTCAGAGCGCATTCGTGTAAGCGATTGCACGTTCAGCTTCATCACTCTCCAAAAAAAAAGCCTCGACTTGTATTCGTAAATCAACTTTCAAGCGTGTTTACATATCATCGAAAAAAACCCAGCAGAAATGAGTGAATAAAAAGAAATTCAAAATTCATTGTCTCAATATCAGAAACTCTTAAAATATGATGAATTTAAATTTGTATTGTGTGGCGGTGTGCAGTGAGGAAACAATCAAAAGCAAGGCCAATCAAATGAAACTTACGGTAGTTACAAAATGTATCAGAATTACAAAAGGAACTATAACCAAATTAGAAAACAAAAAATTTTCACTTCTCAGTGAAGAAATTCAATCGGGAACAACAACCCCAAAAGGTGACAGGGATGCTCCCCCAGAAAACATAACGATGATCTTGATCCTAACCATCCTCTTAGAAAATGAAAAAGGGCTTCAAAATGGAATTGATGGAATTCAAAATGGAATATCCTATTTAAAAGATGGATGGAATGGCCTTCATAAATCGCAATATCAGATCATTATTGATAATTTACAATCGAATTAAAATGGCCTCAAAAGAGATAAATGGAAAAACATTGATATTACAAAAAGCAAATCAAAACAATTTTTGGGGAAAAAAATCTCGCAATTGGAAACACAAATTGAACATATGGAAAATATGTCAACGAAATAGAATTTTAGAAGTGATTGGACTAAAAGAACTTCCAAGTGATAATATAACAGATACTATCAACAAGTTAACCAATGCCTTACAACTAATTGGAACAATATCGATGAGTTTCACAGATATCAGTCTTATAATAACATCAAAGTTAGGCAATTTTTTCTCTTCATTTAGCAGGAGTATCATCAATTTTAGGAGCAATTAATTTTATTACTACCATTATTAATATACGAACTAGAGGTATGTTATTTGAACGAATACCTTTATTTGTTTGAGCAGTATTTATTACTGCCATTCTTCTTCTTTTATCACTTCCAGTTCTAGCAGGAGCTATTACTATACTTCTTGTTGATCGTAATTTTAACACAAGATTCTTTGATCCCACAGGAGGAGGAGATCCCATTCTTTACCAACATTTATTTTGATTTTTTGGACACCCAGAAGTATACATTCTCATTTAAAATTTAAAAATTAAAAAAAAAAAGAAGAGAATCTTGAACAACGACGATATCTTCAGCAATCAAGACCACAGCAAAAATTATTTAAATGACAGTTTATCAGCATGAAAACTCTTTTGGAAAGCAAAAATGTTACTAAAAAAAGGAGATTCACATGGATTAGAAATGAAAATATTTTCTTTAGGAAAAAATGGAAACTCAAGAATAATCAACAACAAAAAGAAACAAGGTTGGGATAGTGATTAGTAAACCAATCACAGTGCTTCGCAACAGCTTCTGAGTCACCTTTACTTTAGAATAGACTGTGCTGGGGTGGTCTAGAAAATGCTGGCGCGGGTCTGTTTGCGACCCCATGCTATCTTACCTACCCCTATTTATATGGAATAATCGTCATTCTTAACTCAAACTTTGTTAATACACTGAATTCCTAATAATGATTTAAAAAAAAACAAACAAGTTTAGAAACTGTGAAAAGATTTAAAATGGAGAGAAAAAAATGAAGAATAAGAATTGCCCATGAGGGGATCGAACCCACGACCTTCGCTTTATTAGCACGACGCTCTAACCAACTGAGTTAACAAAAGCCGTTGCGAAGCATTGTGGGATGTGTGTCCACAGACAGACAAACTGGGGATATAAGGCTCTTTCAGAAGCCTAAAAAATGAAAAAGAAGAAGACGTTAGCAAATTGTAAACTCATTATCATATAGAAGAATTCTCTGTTTAAATTAAGAAAAAAAAAAATGGAAGATCTAACAATCAAAGGGTTCAAAAATACGTACATCAATATCCTTATCTGTGAAAATTTAAACGAATGGCAATTTGATATGAAATCATACATCTCAAATGAAATCCGAAAACATATTCTTAAATATTAGAAGCCTCCAAACAAATTTTGCAAGTCATGTCAATTATGTAAATAGATTCGAAGTAATTACGCTAGTAGAAGTAAACATAAAGGAAGAAGAAATCTCTTATTATACTCTTCCAAATTATAATATTCTTCATAAATGAAGAGGAGGTAATGTAATGATATTCCTAAAAACATTATTTAATATAGACTCCATAAAAGAACGCTTGTTTCTTCCATCTTCATAACAATTGCAATATGTAACTGACTTTGAAATTGATAGTAATAATGGTGGAAGCTTTTAGATGAAGCTTGTTGTTTTCATCTACAGAGCAATGAAAAACTTTAATTGATGTTAAAGCTTCCAATGGAGTGAAATGCATAGCTTTGTAAAAAGGCTAGGTACAAAGTAAAATAAATAAACAATTTCAAAATAAATCTATGTCTTCCTATATAGGTAGATTCAGAAATATGTAATTTCGGATACAAACATAGATACTTTATGGATAGAAAAAAAGGTTAATTAATAATAAGACAAAATCTGAAGGCTATCATTCCAATGAACTGAAATAGAAATAACTCTTGTTTAGCTTAGTGCATATGAGATAGATACTGGAAATTGACTTTTAGATGTATGCAGAGCCGTTTCTAGATGTTCTGCCACCCTAGGCGAGAACTGAAAAATGCCGCCCCCTCCCTTTCCCTCTTCCCCTCGCGAGATAGCGCACGCGCCTCTTTCCAGAATTCTTTGTTTAATAATTAATAATTTCGCTGTTTGATATATATATAAAATTAATTTTTTTCATCCTTCGGCCGCCTAGTTTTGCCTAATGGTAGAAACGGCCCTGGATGTACGACATTTTTAGCTTTCTCTTCATTGCTGTAATTAAAATCAATGTATAAACACTATAATTGTGCTTTTTATGATCTACAAGTTTCTGTTTTCTTTTCTAAACCCATTTCGGAAAATTAAAAGTTCTGTAAAAATCTAGTCAGATGACTTTCAAAAAAGTAAACAAAGTATTTTTACGTACAATTGAAACAAATTTTAAGAAAAAATTGGTCGCTTGAATAGTTAAAACAATTTTTGAACAAGTTTTAACTGTTACGATTACATAGATTTATAAAAGCATTAGTTTCATAAAAACGAAACAGAAGTGAACAGAGGTATTCTGTCTTTTTGACTTGGATCTTTCTTTACATCAATGATTTTTACATTGTGACAGTATAAGCCTTTAGGAGGATTATTAGAAAATGCTATTGAACGTCTTTTAAGGCCGTCTTGACAGCTACCTAATTTCTGGCTTTGTTTATAAAATGTAGAAATAAGTTCTCCATTATGAAAAGCTTGTTTGTTTATTTATTTATTGAGGCAAAATCAAAAGTACTCTACTTAAAATAATAAAAATAAATAGATTTGAAATGAAGTTTGTTTATTGAAACTCAATTCTCAATCTTGTAGATATTACAAGATTTAGAAAAAAAAAAAAAATAATTTACAATTTTCAGATTTCCTATAATCTATTAATTTTATTTTCTGGCATTTTATTTAGAGATATTGCATTAAATAAATTTAGGTGTAATTTGAATAAAATAGGATTCATTTCGCAAACATGAACTGGATGTTTTCAATTTATCTCCTTTTTTTTGGTAATTATTTTTTGTGAAGTAAAAGGAAAAAGTTGCTATTTTCCTTCAGCTTCACAAAATAATTACCAAGTTTTGTTATCCGATTGAGAAACAAATAGACTCTCCCCCCCAAAAAAAGAATCCTGTTTTCTTTGATTATAGTTCCCAGATGAATGACAGCATCATGAAAGAAAGAACTTCTATACGTATATAACAATACAAAGGAAAAATTAAAAGCAGTTCCACTACAGCCCAAGCTGGCCCTTGGGGTCAAGAGAGGTCAGGGCTCCCAGTGTCACGTTACCAATGGGACAAAGTTGAGGTCGGATGGTCAGCCTGACGCCCGCCTGCCTTTAACTCCCGGGAAAGAAACCGGTACCCAAGTTGCAGGGGGCTGGGTAGACCCTAGGACCCCTTTGGCTGCGAAAGGAGCATGGAAAAATCCCCGCCCTCAGCCGAGGCCGGAAATCGAACTCGCCACCTCCAACCCGCAGCCGAGTGCCCTGACCACTCTGCTACTGGGCCCACTCAAAGGAAAAATTACTAATACAAAAATTTCCAAAGCTGCAAACTTGGAAGTTTCTCTGTACTGTAATTCAATCGATAATTATTGTTGTTATTATAATTATCTAGATTTTTGACTACTTAAATAACATATTACGAATGAAAACAAATTACAGTGAAACCTCCGAATAGCGGACAGTCACGGGACCGGAAGTTTCGTCCATTATTGGGAGGTGTCCGCTATTGGGGAGGACTATCTTTTTTTCAATTTTTAGCTTATAGCATGTCATTTAATGAAAAATTACGTACAATCTTAAATTTCTACAATTAACATTGCCCTATGAGAAAATATGAACAATTGCAAACTGTTTACTATTTTCCTTTTTAAATGAATGCTAATCCATTAGTCTTACTTAAAATAATAACAAAATTAATTACAGTATTAATTTTGTCATTATTTTAAGTAAGACAACGGATTAGGAAATTAATTTTATTAACTAAAGTAATCAGTTAACAGAGTTTGACACATGTTTCTCAATATGAATATTTAAATCGTTTAACTTTGCAAGGCCTTCAGAGTTCCCTTTGCTTCCAATGCCTTTTCTTGTAATAATGGCCCACTAATTGGAATGTTTTTTGCTCGTGCAGCACAAAACTAATCGAAGACAACAGAGTCGATCGCACTTGTCTCCGTTTCCGAACTTTGATGTGTTTGGAGTTTTCGTTGGAGTTAGTGATCTATAATTTCAAAATTTCCTCTGGACGCTACGTATTACTGTAGCCTGATTCTATTGCTTTTGAAAAGCAACACAAGATCGTTCATTTTCTGTAGAATGTTGCCCTTTATTGGGAGTGTCCGCTAATCGGAGGTCAATACATGGAAACGTCTATATTAAGGGACTGGGAATTGCAAAATTGTCCGCTATTGGGGGGTGTCCGCTTTTCGGGAGTGTCCATTAGTGGAGGTTTCACTGTATTATTTATTTTTCGATTCTCTATTAAATTATGGAATTAACGTATGGGCAAATACGAATGATGTTAATCTTGAAAGTCTAAGATTAATTTAAAAATTCTACAAACTAAAGTATTAAAACTATTTTTTTTAAAAAATCGAAATAATATTTAAAAAAGAAATTTATCATAAATAAATATGGGATTTTATTCCCAAAACAAAAGTTCTACAACAAAATAAGTCAAAATTATTATGAAGTATGGAAAATAAAAAAAAAAATACACAAAATTATAATTTAAGAACAGATAGTAATATAAAATTAATTTATACATATACAAATAAAAATTATGGCTTAAAAATATAAATTATAATATACAAAGTTTTCTAATATAACAAAATATTTAAAGTCTTTTACGTGCGCAAAATATTATTAATGAAAAATTCCGCCGTTGCACATTCCGAAATCACTTAAAAATCATATAAAACTTAAAAAGAATAAAAACTTTTAAAAAAGTAAAATGCTAGCTTTCGACTTCATGATTAACGAAGTCATCATCAGGTGAATATAATAAAAATAAAATGGGATTAAATAGCCTAGGAGCTCTCAGTTCTCAGGGAATGATGGTCTTGTGACGTGTGCAGAGGGGTCAATTATGTAGTAGGGGAGGGGGAAGCATAGGAAGAGGGTATTATTACAGGGGTGTATGTTGGGTGATCTGCCGATTGGATAATATTATAATTTTTCTTTTTCTTTTTTTGAAATTTATATTGTTCAATTGTATGCACGGATAGAAGTCATTGTATGCACTGGGTTCAGTCAAAATGTGAAGGGATTCCTTGCATTTACGTAAAAATACGTTGCCTTCGGTGCACATTATTGTAACTCCATCGAAGTTAAGGGTGTGTCCTGTTTTTATCGAATATGTCACTGTATTATAGTTAAAATCTCGTATTTGCAGCGCGTACTGGAGCTGGTACAGTCTTTTACTAAGCTTCTGACCTGCTTCTCCGAAATAACGGCATGTTTCACCCTTGTTACAGGGTATTGAGTAAACCACTCCTTTTTTCTCCAAAGGATCCTGTGTTGTACCGGGTAATTTGGTCTTATTGCGTATCATTGCTAATGTGTTTCTATTAGGGGAAGTTAGAACAATGTTGTGGGGTCTCAATATGCGTGAAAGAGTTTGATGTAGTTTAGGATGATAGGGTATGGAGACATATTTCTTATTAGCGTTGGTTGCTTCCTTCAAATCATAGTAATAATCTCTTGTAGCCATGGTCTTGTATTTATTCAAAAAGTGTTTTGGATAATCGTTAGCAATAAAGTTGTCCTTTATTTTTTCCATTTCGTTTAGAAAGAAGGGAAGGGAGCTTGAAATGCGGAAAGCCCTATTGATAGCCATTTTTAAGTTATTAATTTTGAATGTCATTGGACACGAGGATCTATAATTTAACGTGATTTGGAGAGATGTCTGTTTGCGGTAAACCAAGGTATGAATCCTATTGTCAAATCTCCATATTAATATGTCAAGAAAAGGAATAGTATGAGCTTCACAATTTTCAGTTTCCTTTTTAAACTTTATATTGGGATAAACTTGGCTTATGACTTGAAGTATGTCGTCTTGGTGCTCTGTTTGTGCATAAAAAATTAAGTTGTCGACATACCTACAATAAAATATGTCATGCAAACCTTTGTTGTGATAATTTATAAAGGCTAAGTCTTCTGTATAACTCATGGTGATTTCTGCTATTAATGCTGAAACAGACAAGCCCATGAACAGTCCGGCCATCTGTTGATAAAAGGAATTATTAAATTTAAAGAATTGCATATTGAATAAGGCCTCAATTAGGGGGTTGATATTGTTGTGCAAATCTAAACTTGTGAAGTTGAGGATAGATTTGCTTTGGAGATGGATTATTCCCTGGGTGGCCAATTACACTGATACAGAAGTGAATAGTGCATCAACATCTAGAGAAAAGAATTGGAAGTGCTTCTGATATTGTATATTACGCAAATCCAAAATGAATGAATTACTGTCTTTTACTGAATAGAAGGAAATTACCTTTATATTGGAGAACTTCTTACAAATAAAGGAAGATAATATTTTTATAGCCGAATTATGGCAATTTACTATTGGGCGCATTGGGTAAAGGCCTTGGCTGTCCTTTGCTTTGTGAATCTTCGGTGAGAATTTTATAACCAGAGCACTGCGGGAACTGTCCTTCAACTCCTCGGCTATGTTCTCTGGGATACAGTTGCTCTTTGCCGGGTCCGCACAGTTTTCCTATTAGCATTGAGTACTGCTTTGGGATTAGTAGCAAATAATTTTATTCCTGGAGTAGAATGTCGGAATTTACAATTAAAAAAAAAGGGGACAGAAAAGAAAAGATATTTAAATTATATATAAACTAGGCCATCTCCCGTGTACAGATTGTTCGTTATAGATATTTGAAGAAGAGATTTATTTAGATGGACGTTGGTTGATATAGATGTTAAATGAAGCTCATAGCTTATATACGATACTCCTGGCGACGAATTGATTGTGACTATTCTTTCGAGTGAAGATAACCAAATTCTGATGACTTGTGAATCTAGACAAATTTTCCTTTTTGGCGGAGACTTCAGATAAATTTTACCTGTAGTCAAGAATGGCCGAGATTACGACATTATTAACAGTTCTTTGAAACGATCTCATCCTTTCTCTCGTTGTCCATTTCGATACTAATTGATTATCGATGATAAAACGATGGTTTATATGAGATAATCCAGGAATAATCGATTCCAATGAAAGGGGTTAAAGCAACATTTTGAAGTTTTGAAGACTCTTTTGAAGCCATCTCTTTTTCAAGCATAATAAAATTGGAATAAGTACAACAAAACAAAATAGTTGGAAGCTTAAACAAATTTCAAAAACACATGAATCAATAAGTTTAGTTGTTTTTACAAAAATATATTAATAAGGTACAATTCAATTATTAAAAGTAATAATAAGAAGAAAATAAAATTTAAGATAATCTAACAAAACTCGATTCCAAAGAAAGTTAACGCAACATTTTGAAGTTCAATAATGCTCATTTTGAATTTGTCGACTTCCTCGTGACAATAAAAAATGAAAAACCGTTTTCCATTGTTGCACTAACATTGGGGCACAACAACAACACAACAATTGCGGAGATATAAGTCAAAAAACAATATGAAAAGAGTTGTAGTCCCTATGGCCTAATGGATAACACATCCGACTTCGGATCAGAAGGTTGCAGGTTCAATTCCCGTCGCGGAAATTTCATTGTAAAAATTATTTCTATTTTCCATTCGCACAGAAAATTGCGCCGGACAGACAGACAGAGAAATAAAAGATTTTAGTAATATAGATTTATCTGAAATATAGGAGTATTGTTAAATATATTATAGCATACCCAGTAGTATATTATTATTATTATTATACTTTTAAATTGTTATATAATTATAGTAAATTTCATACTGTATTATAATTATTTATATTTTGAAATTACTATATTAATGTATATATACATATTTTCCAGAACCCGTTTGATAAGATTACTTAAAATCTAACGGGACTGAATTTAATTTTCTCTATATTTTATAATAATAATAATAATAATTATTATTATTCAATCGATAAACATGGGCTCCCCTTTTATTTTTTTCACACACAAGGAGATGTATTAGTTTGTCCATCAGGCTCAAATGCAGGAAAGAAGTGGAAAGATTGCAAAATTTGGTGTTAAAGATCATTCTGAGGATTAGAATGAAA
Organism: Thereuonema tuberculata; assembly: GCA_023159025.1. Taxonomy (NCBI): domain Eukaryota; kingdom Metazoa; phylum Arthropoda; class Chilopoda; order Scutigeromorpha; family Scutigeridae; genus Thereuonema; species Thereuonema tuberculata. Next base: position 34,480,836 of record JAFIDM010008419.1, on the reverse strand, counting down.
ATCTGTTAATTATGTCTTCCAGTAAACTGAGATTCCTTTTCCGACTTATGCCCCAACTGGTGTTAAAATTTGAAAATAATTTCTTATGGCAAGTTATGTGCGAATTTAGCTTGTAATTTTTTTTAATTAAAAATATGCAATATTTCGGCAATTAATTATTATTATGTGAGTCTTGAAAGTCTTTATTTCATTTTGGCTGTGAAAATTTCTATCTAATTTAAGAGAAGAATATAAAAAAAAAACAGTAAAGATGAAAATCAAAACTACAGATTCAGTTTGGTTTTTTTGTTTGTTTTAATATATAAACAAAATACGAGAATTATTCCAAACATTGGAATTGTAATTAGTTTATTTTATTTTAACTTTCAATAAAAAAAAAATAAAAAAAATTTCAATTGATGATCTTACAAATCTAAAGAACTTTTTTTTTTTACGGTAAGTTTGGACATTGTTATTATTAAAACTAATAAATTAAAATTAAAATGCTTTGAAAAAAACGAAACTACAAAGCCTTCACTTTTGTTTTACAAAATTTCAGATTTTTGTTTGGAAAAGTGTTCGAGATATAGTAAGTTATTGAGGACTCGAATATAGAAAAAAAAGAGCCTTTGGCAGCCTTTACCCTCCCCTTAATGTTTTAGTATCTGATGATGTCTGCAACTGCAGGAGTAGCATTCCTTATAATTTTAGTTTTAAATGTAACATTTGCTCCACTTCTATGTAATATTTTCCTGACTTTAATTTTAATGAACACACGTTAAAACACGATTTGCAATTGTTAATGAAATTTAATATGATCTTTGTTGTTATATGCAGGAAGAAAATTGATTGTAAATGAATTGTAGACTATTATTGTCAAGCAAAACAAACTGCATTTAGCATGTGTAAATGGATCTACTTGAATTAAAATCTTCTAACGCAGGACTAATATACAAATTAAAACTTGATAACTTTAAAATTTATACAGACAAGTTTCAGGTTGCCCCTAAAGCTACGCCAACACCATTCAACTTTGCACCAACTTCAGTCGTCTGACTTCGAGTCCTCCAACTTTTGTCAGCCCCGCACACCATGCAACTCGCAAATGAGTCGGCTGTGATAACAGGAATCCCACAATGCCATACATTTCCTCCAGCCAATGTGGAAAATCGAAAAAATAGAGGTTTTGAAACCTCTCTGATAAATTCTGCCGCATACAATGACTGCATTTCAGTATAAACCTTATTTATGCATGAAAGAAACTCGCAATACTCTGATATTCATTGTTTACGCGCTTGCCTTCATATCGAATCGACGAACATCATTTTCGACGCCATTTCTTCCATGGGCATGACGTCACGACTGACATGTTCCAACGCCTCCCTGTGATTGGGTAATTCTAACCGACTTCCAAGCAACTTTCCGAGTTGCTGGTGTATGAACAACTCGAATCGGCCGACTAAAGTTGGTGCCAAGTTGCTGAAAAACGGGCTCAAGACTGTCTCTATCAACTCGTGACGTCAAAATCGGCCGACTAAGTTGGTGGAAAGTTGCATGGTGTTTGCGGGGCTTAATGCAACTCTTTTTCAATGTGAGGAGTCAAACAACAAGCGAGCCTCTTCTTAACACCAGATAACCAATAATCGAGTCACCTTCATAAGGACTGCATCCCCGTAGCTTACAGCTCCAATCGGGTGAAGTAGGAGGTGCCCTCCGAACCAATCCTCCTGTGATTGCTTGTGACTCCTCACTTTGAAAAAGGGTTGCATTAGCGGCCGCCCGAAACTAGCCTTTGTAAATTTTAAAGTTTTAATTTGTATATTAGTCCTGTGTGTTAGAAGATTTTAATTCAAGTAGTTATTATTGTTCATTCAAAAAAAAAATCTTGTTCAGTTTTATGAAGTGATTTAATGTCTAACAGATGGATATTGACGATCGCGTTTGCGTGAGAATTTCGGAAAACACGAGATTTGGCCATTAGCCTCTTCAGTAGGTCTCAAGGAATTTAGTATTTTGAATGTATGTCACTAGGAAAATGCTACATAATGAATTTATTGTTTGTTTATTGACTGTTTTCAATTTACTAAAACTATATTAAAATGTAGTAAAAGTCTCATGCATTTCCCCTTATTATTTCAATATTTTGTGAGAAGACATGGATAGAGGCTATCCTCGCGTAAATTACTTGAAATCACGAAAATGCAAGATCGTCAAAATCCTTCTGTTAGACTTTAGCTTGAAAAAGCAGACCAATAGAAATGTCTGCGAAATGTCACTGTTTGGAGTTATTATAGGAGGAATAAAGACAAGAGTTTTACTTGAAAGATATTGTTTACAGTTAAAAAAACAGATGTTTAACTTTACACCAGATTTATGTTAAAGTAATGCTGATATACTTTGCCGAACAACCATCCCCCTCTTCTTTTCTTTCCAAATGTTCGAAACAAACAAAGAGTATGATTTGTTTTAGCAGTACTAGTTTCCTGGGGTTCAACAACTCTGGTGATGGGAACGGGAAGCAAAATGGTGGCTCAAACAGTGCTATGTAAGTAGAAAATTTCATTTCTGTTTTTCTTTTCTTTTTTTTATTTTGTGTATTTAAATTAGTGCTCCTGGATATGGTGGTTCATCAACTGATGCTGGATTTGGGAAACAATATGGTGGTTCAAGTAGTGGCATGTAAGTACATGGCACTATTCATAGATAGGAACCCTAGTCATTACTTCAGGATGGTACAGCTAAACTGTTTACCTTTAAGATTGTAAGGTTCACTGAGTTATTTTTGGATATTTTGTATTGGGAACCCAAGACAGACCGTTTCGAGATCCTATCTCTCCTCGGTTGGCCAGTACTCAATAGCTCAATGGAACCAAAAGAAACATAAACAAAGGACAAACGAACAAAACAATGACCCTTAAGTAAAAACCCATCAAAATGTAGATTAATACCGTATATGCTCCAATAAACGCCGAGGCTCTTATTTTCGCCGGTCTCTAATAAGCGCCGGGCTGCAGAGGGGACACGGCCAAATAGTAGCCGGGTTTTTGATATTTGCCTACCAGTACTAGTGTAAGCGTCCGTATCTTTATAGTTGTGCGTAATACCTTACAGTACATTGCTTAACAAAATGCCGCCGAAATGGTCATTTGACATTGCCTTTAAGATATGCGCGGGTGAATACGCGAAAGAAACTTTGGGTGAGGCGGCCGCTCGTCAACAATATTCATTGCAAATTCAGACGACGAATAGCAGCGAAAGGTGCAGAAAGACATTGCCATTTATCTTATGTAGCAAGTGAAATTCAAATAAAGTAGCTGTTTGTAATATTAGCCATGTGTAAAAATATTGCGTTCTGAAGGGTTTTGTTAATAATGGCCGGCCTCTAATAGCAGCCGGTCTCTAGTAAGCGCCGGGAGCCGAGGCTAGTATTGCAAATAAACGCGGGGGGCCTCTATTGGAGCATATACGGTAATAAAAAAGGTAATTAATTAATCCCCGCTAGTTCAACGCTTAGCATATGAGGATTAATAGCATTGAGCTAGCGAGGATTCATTTATTACCCTTTTTATTATTAATTTATGTTTTGATGTTTTTTAACTTAAGGGTCATTGTTTTGTTTCTGGTTCTTTTAGTTCCACTGAAGTATTGAGTACTGGGCGAACCTAACCGATGAGAGATAGGAATCCCGAAACAGTCCGTCTTAGGTTCCAGGTACAAAATATCCAAAAATAGCTCAGTGAACCTTTAATTTGTGTGCGTTTTTATGCCGTATTTTCTTATGAAATTGATTATTGCAAAGACTGAAATTATCACAGGAGATAAAAATCCTTCTGTGATATCCTTTAGAATAAGAATTTCAGTATATCTGTACTATTTACCCACAATTCAGTTTAGATGTGAAATACGTGTGGCTCTGTTTCGGCATCCCTAGAGACGAGAGTTTTGTTTTTGTTTTTTCTTCCTTTTCTTTTCATTCTTTTTAACGACAATATAAATCTCGGTTTAATGGTTGTTGATGCATCAAATTTCTTTCGTGGATGAAACCTGCTAAGTTCACTTTTAACACAAGAAGTAGCAAAGCTTTTTTTTTTTTTTTGCATGTATTAACAAAGTTACATAACATTAGGTAAAGCTTTTGTTAACCTGTGCTTTTTCAAAAGTGATTATTAATTAAAAATCGTATAATTTTATAAAGAAGAAGAATTGGCAGTAGGTATTTGAAGTATAAAAATGAAGGGGAGAGGATTTATTGAGAAAGAATACTTATAAACCTTGTTTATTACAAAACAACTCCATATTAACCTTGTTTATTACAAAACAACTCCATATTAAACTTGTTTATTACGAAACAACTCCATATAAAATTTGTTTATTACGAAACAACTCCATATTAAACTTGTTTATTAGAAAACAACTCCATATAAAACTTGTTTATTACAAAACAACTCCATATAAAATTTGTTTATTACGAAACAACTCTATATTAAACTTGTTTATTACAAAACAACTCCATATTAAACTTGTTTATTAC
>JAFIDM010008419.1:34449991-34471234 GCA_023159025.1 Thereuonema tuberculata | reverse complement strand
CTAAGATGGAGAAGTGGTTTTATTTCAATACTTTATATTTGTTAGAAACTTCTATTAGTAGTTAGGTTTCATGAAAATACAAGTACAGTGTTACCTCCTTTAACGGACACCCTGAATAGCGGACACCTCTAATTAGCGGACATTATTGCGAGTCCCAGTCCCTTACAATAGGACATTCCATGTTATCCACTCCGAATAGCGGACACTCTAAATAGCGGACAGTTATTTTAATTGAAAAAATTTTTTTTTTTTGATTAACATTTCGACAAACACATTATGGTTGTATTTACATCGGTGCCCCAAAGATTGATACATTGTATCTGTGTCCCATGCATGATTCAATGCACGAATCTAAGGCCCTTTTTTTCACTGCAGTTGCTTTGTAAATGTCAATATCTCAATAAAGCTATCCTATAAACGTGTTGATTAAATTTAGTGCGAATTAAAATGGCGTCAAAAAGGAAGAGATTGCCACTGAAAGAAAAAATTGATGTTCTTGAAGTTGCTGAAAAAGAAAAGCTGAGTGTGCGTTGTCTGAACGTTTTAAAGTTGGAAAAACTCAGATAAGTGAACTTTTAAAGGACGAAGATGAGATTAGAAAAATGTGGATGGTGAATTCAAACGAAAATTCGAAGAATTTGAAGTTTCGTAAAACTGAAAGAAGCAAAATCGACGAAGTGGTGATAAAATGGTTCCGCTCTTCTCATGCAAAGAACATTCCTAAAAGCGGTGTTTTCCTTCAAGAAAAAGCCAGAGAATTCGGTCAAACTTTAGGATTGGACACGTTTAAGGCATCAAATGGATGGCTAGAAATTAATTTTCTATATACTGTAATTAATTTTGTCATTATTTTAAGGTAAGACAAACGGATTAGCACTCATTTAAAAAGGAATATAGTAAATAATTTGCAATTGTTCATATTCTCTCATATCACAATGATAATTGTAGAAATTTAATTAAGATTGTATGTAATTTTTCATTAAATGACATGCTATTAGCTAAAAAATGAAAAAAAAAAGATAGTCCTCCCCAATAGCGGACACCTCCCAATAACGGACGAAACTTCCGGTCCCGTGACTGTCCGTTATTCGGAGGTAACACTGTATTAATAATAATCTCTTACAGCTTATGACTGCTCTATCATAACTTTTTTTTGTGCTGTAGTAATAATTACAATTGTTGTTGTAATTATTTTTTTAATTTGCTCTTATATATATATATATATATATATATACATACACTGTCCGGCCACTTTATTAGGTACATCTACTTAGTAGCGTGTTGGGCCTCCTTTAGCCCATGCCTGAATTCACCGAGGCATGGATTCTACAAGATGCTGAAAACGTTGTTGAGGTTATGTGTACCATGCAGACATGAGTGTGTCACGCAGTTCCTGAAGATTTGATGGAGCTGTAGGCCTGGAGCGAACAAATTTTCAATCGCGCTGAGATCTGGGGGGACTGAGCGGGCCACTGCAGCAAAGAAAACTCATCGTCATGTTCCTCAAACCATCCCATAGTGATGTGGGCTTTGTGCATTATCCTGCTGGAAGTAGCCATCTGCATGAGGATAAACTGTTAATGTACGGTTGCCCTTGGTCAGCTACGATGTTTAGGTTCGCTCTAGCATCATGACGTACCTCCAGAGGTATCAATGGACCGAACGTGTGCCAGGAAAACCTCCCCAACACCATGACACTGCCCCCACCGGCTTGAAGAGTTGTTGAGAGAAACAGCATTTGTGCGCACTGCAGGGGTGTACCTAATGAAGTGGCCCGACAGTGTATATTGAAAGAATACCAGCCTTCTGAAAAATCCCCTCAACTTTTTCAGGACTTACAAAAAAAAAAAAGCAGGACTTTTACTTACAACAAATAGATCTGATAAGATTTTTTATAAAATTATTTTGACTTACAAAATAAGGTTTAGATATATATAAGGTCTTTGTAAATAAAAGATTGGCTGAAACTTCTAAATCATTGGCAGATAATACTTTGTTCTTATATTGTTGTTTTTGTTTCTGAACCTCCAAGAATGAGTGGTCATAAGCAGAGAGAAATAGTAACAACAACAAAAGAAAAAGGAATACCAAATTGGTTAAAAAGAAGAAAGATAAAAGTATATACAGTCGGACCTCTATTTTGTGAACTTTTCTTTAAGACCAAGAACATTTTGCTAATTTCTTCGTAATAACCTCCAAATAGCGAAGTGCATTTTCTATTTAACGAACTTTTTCGTGGTATCTATTTTTTTTTCCTCCTTGAAATATTTTTATTATTAATATTCCCTTAGAGGAAATGAAAGAAATGTGGATACAGCTGAGGGAAAAAGAAGAAATTAACGATGATGTGCTGATTGATGATAATCTTTCACTTGATTTTGAAGTTGAGACCTCGGAAACACTAACTGAATCGGATATTTTGAACAATGTGATAAATAAAAACAATACAGCAATGAATTGCAATGAAGATGACGAAAATGGAAATGATCATGATGAAGAAATAAAAAAACCTTCGTGTGATGAAATGCTAAAATCCTTTGAAACAATCCGACGCGGATTACAATTTGAAGAAAATATTGAAGGGGTTTTTGGTGCATTGCAAAGATGCGAGACATACTACAAACAAAAACACTTTTTCAAAAAAAAAAAAAAAACTCAGACAAAATTAACAGACATTATTAGTAAAATTTAAGTACGCATGTGGTAATGTATGCAATATGTCATTAAAATTTATTACTTTTTTTAATATTTATTGTTTATGTATTTTAAATCTGTTTTATGTAGTTTTTAAAGTAATTTTACAGCGTGAGTCTCTATTTAACGAATTTCCATTTAACGAACTTTTTTTCAGGATTTAGCGACTTCATTAAATAGAGGTCCGACTGTAGTTGAATAAAATACTGTCTGTCTTATCAGGAATTGGCACTCTGGTGCTTTAATTTACAGTTTAGCATGTGGTGCTCAGTGGAGGTTTGAGAAAAGTTCCAAGGAGTAACCCATAAACATTTAAAGCGGCATTCAAAGAATTAATATGATGTTACATTTAATTACGTATATGAATGTAATAGTAAAATTCGATGATAAAATTGTACTGTTGAAAGGGACTTGCAAGTCAAAACTGGTGGAAGAACCTGTGCTTTAAGTAATAACAAAAATGGGATTCTAAATTTTTCTGTTTTTTTGTTTGTTTTTTAAGTTTCTTGTAAGGACAATCTAGTAATTGATGTATGCTTGTATTTTGTAGTGCATGAGCAATTGCCCTCCTCTCACTAAATATTTCCTGGAAGATCAGTATTGGGATGAACTCAATACAGAAAACCCTTTAGGAATGAGAGGAGAAATAGCGAAAGCATATGGCGAACTGATAAAAACCATGTGGTCAGGACGATACACCTACACAGTACCTCGAAATTTTAAGGTATGGAATCTTTGTAGTTTGGTTAGTAATTTATTATATTTTTATCCTCTGTTTTTGGAAAACTATAAAAGAACTATTCGTGAACATAATTATTATGGAGCAAGGCGATTGGAAAATGTTAACTCGTTATCGTCGGAATCAATTGTGAGCCTGAAAAGCTAAAAGGATGTCATTTAGTAAACAACTTGGTCTCACCCTTTATTAATGTTAACTCATTCTTTAGGAAAAATATGTTTCGTTTGATTGATTTCTAATTATTCGTAATTACCATCATTGTCACGATTTCATCTGTCCTACAAGATTGTGTGCTCCTTTAATAATAACAATGTGCTAGTTGAACTGTGCGAATAATTCGCAACAAAAAAACACCTTTGAGAAATAATAAACAACTCCAAAAGCTGTCGTGCATATTAGTTAAACACATTGTCAATAGATGGCACCTTCTCCATTTTTATAAAAATGTTTTAAAATACAGTTTTTTTAACGAAAACATTTATTTTAAACAATTTGTTTATTTTTCGTCATTAGCTGTGAACGTAATCTTCACAATGATGTCTCCATCATTGATTTTGATGAAGTATTAATGTAGTTATGGCATATCGACACAAACACACCTTTGAGAAATAATATATAGAGATTATTGTGCTAATGCACTCCAGAAGAGAAACAAAAGAAATTATTCGGAACTTATCAGAATTACTGTTTCTCAGTGAAAGCTCCCATCAACCTTGTTAATCTACCATTTCTTTTTACCTCATATCAAAAGAAAAACAAAAAGGTCAGAATACAGCAGTTCTCTCTTCAAATACAACTGTGAAGAATTAATATTTAATTGTGCAATTCAGTGTTTGTTTGAATGACTTTTTTGGTTGGAAATGAAGTAAAAAGAAATTGATCAATTTGATATTGTAGTCATAGTTTGATTAAGTGAATTAGCGATTTAAGAGTTGAATGCAAAAATGTGGAACGTAGTGCTATTATTGTTATTATTATTATTATTATTTTAGCTTACCATATATGCTCCAATAGAGGCCCCTGGCGCTTATTTGCAAAACTAGCTTCGGCTCCCGGCGCTTAATAGAGACCTGCTGCTATTAGAGCGGCCATTATTAACAAAAACCTTCAGAACGCAATATTTTTACATATAAATACCAGCTAATATTACAAACAGCAACGTTATTTGAATCTCACATGCTACATAAGACTGTTAAAGATAAATGGCAATGTCTTTCTGTATCTTTCGCTACTATTTGTCGTCCGAAGCCGCAATGACGGGCGGCCGCTTCATCGGAAGTTTCTTTCGCATATCTTAAAGGCAATGTGAAATGACCGTTTCGGCGGCAATTTGTAAGGCAATGTACCGTAAGGTATTATGCTTGACTTTAAAGATACAGACGCTTACACGAGTACCGGTAGGCAAATATCAAAGATCTATTTTCACTTTTTCTTGATTTCAATACATGCGCGTTAAGCCTCCTTGGAGTTCATTATTTAGTCCCACAGTGGGACCAGTGCCTTACACACTACCAGTATTAAATGATGTTACCGACTCCAGTCTGGTTTCATTTGGTTACCTCTTCATTAAACACATTAAAACGTTTGGAATTCCTTATATATCGACATTTTTAGTCCCCCTTTTTTTTTTTTTTTTTGAACAAAAAGCCCGAGTTTTGAATGGAATGTTTTTATTTATTAGATGCAGGTGGGTCGTTTCGCACCACAGTTTTCTGGTTATCAGCAGCAGGATTCCCAGGAATTGATGGCCTTTCTCTTAGATGGACTCCACGAGGATTTGAACAGGATTAAAAAGAAGCCTTACATTGAACTGAGGGATGCTGACGGACGGCCAGATGAAGTTAGTTGATCTTTTAGTTTTTAACTCACTAGCTTTTAAGTAATTCTCCTTTTCTACCTCAAAATGCTCAGAATGAGGTAGAAGCTGTAGAACCGATGGATTAATTTCCTTCTTTTGCTTAAAGAGGAAAGCTTGCTTTATTCATTAGTTTGTTATAAACTTAAAATCTTAAAACAAACAAAAAAAAAAAGATCCTTTTGATTTAAGTAAATGAAAAATTTCGTTTAGTTGGATAACAAAATGAAACATGAATACAGTAAACTCCCGATTATCTGCGGAGGGATTATCCGTGGACCTCTCCTTTTTCCATTTTTTTTTTTTACTATACAATAAATTACGGAATTAAAAAAAAAACAAATAAATGATAGAATAAGGTAAACAATAAAAGAGGCTAACAAAGTAAGTGAAGACAATTATAGAGAAACAATTTAAAGAACGACCTTGTGGGCAGAGCTTAGGTTACACTGAATTACGGGAGAGCCTTCCCCTTCTATATACACGTAGAATTGTAACTATACACCTACTGCAACTGTGTGTATTATCATTTTAATGTAAATAAAACATATTAAAAGCATTTTTGTGTTGATTTTCGTCCTTTTTCGGGTTATCTGCGGAATTCGCTTATTCACGGTTGCCGCGCCACCCAATACCGCGGATAATCGGGAGTTTACTGTAGTTATTTTATCTCATTAATAGGATTTTTCACATCATAATTCAAAGAAAAACATATGTCTTATGATTTGGTTTTAACTGAAAAAAATCACAATGAATTAACTACCATGTTTGTCTAATTTAAAATCTCTTTCACGACTTTAGAAAATTTTGCATTATCGGAGTCTCGCTGTAGCGATGGAACACCACATCGTCAAACTAAAATTGTAATTCTTTTTGTTCTCTTACAGGAAGTAGCAAGAGAAGGTTGGGAAAATTATCGGAAGCGGAATGATTCTATTATTGTAGATATTTTTCATGGGCTGCTGAAATCCACCTTAGTATGTCCTGAATGTGCAAAAATTTCAGTGACTTTTGACCCTTTCTGTTATTTAACACTGCCGATGCCCATAAAAAAAAGAGCGGCAAATAGAAGTATTTCTCATTGCTCTAGATCCTTTGAGGAAACCTGTACAGGTAAGTCGTAAACATTTGTCTGTACATTTTTAGTCTTCTGATAAGGATCAGAAGACTTATATTCCCATTTTGTCTGCGGACAAGTATCATTAAAATCTCATTAGCAACAATGCCAACAATCGCAATAATTGCATCTTTCGCAACAATCACATTTGTAATAAGGAAATTAAGGCAATATCAATTATATTTTCATAGACATATCAGAAGATGTTGTTGAAGCATTGTGATTGGTTTACTAATCGCTTTCCCTACTTTGTTTAAACATGAAAACTTAATGCCAAAAAATTGGTAAAGACGGTAAGATAGGTATGGCCTGCTTTCATTTACAATGCAATCTAATGAAGTGAAAGAAGAAATGTAAAGATTATTATTATGTACTGAAGGTATTACGGATCGTAACATATGAAGGGATGTAGTGTGCTTTCTAGATGTAGAAAGTTAGGATGTTACGCCTAGTGGAAGGCTTTATGCTTTTAATTTTAGAGTTATACAAAACATATAGAGCTACTTCAGTTCTACCTTTAATTAAAGAAGAAATTTTATGTAATTTTGCCATTTCAATGTAAAATCAAGTTACTTTTCATCTGTTCAAGAAAATTAATAAAAGAATACAACAGAAAATGTCCACTGGCAAAGTTTAATGTAAAGGCAAAGTTTTAATGTAATGTAATACGGAATACATATAACAAGAAAAATAAGCATAAATACGCACACATTTAAAAGATTCACTGAGCTATTTTTTGGAAATTTTGTACCCTGAACCGAAGACAGACTGTTTCTAGCTTCCTAGCTGTCGTCAGTTGGATTTGCCCAGTACGCATAGCTCAGTGAATCAAATGAAACATAAACAAAGGAAAGATAAACAAAACAATGACCCTTGAGTTAAAAAATGTCTAAATACAAAATTTTTTGCCCTTTTTATTCTTAATTTGTGCTTGGATGCTTTTTAACTCAAGGGTCATTGTTTTGTTTAATTTTGTCTTTTGTTTGTTTCTTTGGATTCCACTGAGCTAAGAGTACTGGGTGAATCTGTCTGACGACATCTAGGAAGCTAGAAACAGTCTGTCTTGGATTCCCAGTAAGAAAATTCCAAAAGTAGCACAGTGAATCTTTAAATGTATGCGTCTTTCTGTTTATTTTTCTTGTGATAGGAAATGTCATATTTAAAGTGCTATTTGTAATCTACTAAAGACATCATATTCCCATTTCTTCATATTTCTTGCGACTGATTAATTCCCCCCCCCCCCCATCTCTAAATCATTGTTAAATTCCGATAGGATAACTTTTGAGAGAAAAGATAAGAAGATTTGATGAGATTACAGAGGTCATCCATTTCCAATGGTTCTTTTGTGCTTTCGTTTGCGATAAGGTAAAACACTTGCCTAATGCAGTAGCTAAGAGCACTTGGCTGTTGTTGGATGTCAAACATTGATTTATGCGAAAATATATATAATCAGTGGCATAACTAGGATAATTACATAGGTGGCTAGGCACAAAACTTAAATTTAATCTCAATTTTGTACATCATTTATGTACAGATTACTGTTATTTTCATACAGTGTAACATTACAGGCATAATTGCCACTAAGTAATGACACTTCTTTTTAACATAATATAAGAATTAAACCTAACCAAAATAATAGCCACTCACTTCTGGTAACAGTGTATGAGGTATTTACATAATACAGATATGGACAATAGTCTGTGAACTGTAGAGATGACATTGCAAAACAGAAATTAATAAAAATTATTTCCAGTGTTGATGAGGGGCTACTGCATAGAGAGGGCCCCATAGCTCCTTGTTTAAGTATTTTTTTTTTTAATCTTTTTTTAACCAAAACTTTGTGTGTTGTGTTCTTAATAACAATTCAAAGAAATTATCGCGAAAAGTAATGTGTGATTTTCGAATGTACTAGTAATTTTTAAAATTTAAGGATTTTTATAAGTGTAATAAAAGTTTGAAAATCTGGATTGCTCTGGGACAGGGGTCAATCTGGATTTTAGGCAGTACTTAAAATTCAATTTTAAGATGAAATAAAGAAAGAGATAACCAGGTAACCCCTATATAGTGATAAGATATATACGTAAGGAAAGATCTCTATAAATAGAACATTTTTTATTATTATGATTTGTCTCAATTATTAGTCCGTTGGGAGTTATATAATTCTAGATATGACTTATCTAGTTAACATCTTAATTTCCGAATGTATTAATTAATTATTATTTAATAATTATTTTCAGTAACAGTAAATGTTATTTTCATTTATTGCATGTCAACAATTATTATTTACTTGAAATAAATTATAATATTAATTATTAATTATGTATAATAGTTATTAAAAGTTAATTAAATAATAAATTCAACAATTACGATGTCAATGAGATAAGTCACATCTAGACTTAAATAACTCAGAATGGACTAATAATTGAGACAAGTCGTAATAATAAAAAATATTCTATTTAAGGAGATCTTTCTGTAGGTATATATCTTATCACTATACAGGTGTGGGGCAACTTCCCATACATTTGTGCCCATTGTCCTTTTTGACAGTTTATTTAGTAACAAAGCATGCTTCATTTCTCAAAAACCAGCAATTTTAATGAAAAATAAAACCAACGCCTGACAAAGCTGTAAGCATAAAATTTTTACAACATAAAAAAAAAAAAATGCTTGAAATTGTGTTTAAAAATGAACACTGTAAAAGAAAAATTTGGTGTACAAAAGAAAACAGAAGTTACAGCACACACAAAAGCCTGCTAAATTTTAAAAAAGTTTGTGAGTTTTAGAAAAGTCTGGATTCTTGGGTGGTCTGAATTCTGGGCAATCGCGATTTTGGACTTTTACTGTAAATCACTTTTTTGCTGATCTTATTTATGTAGCAATAAAAACAATTGCAAAAACATTTCCCTAATAAACACGATAGCAATAATGAGTGTGGTGCTTCCTGATTGTTCTATCACAAGAGGAGAAGTTTCTTCAAAAGTTTTTGTGGTGAATTTGCAAATAGTGATGCATCCTTGGCAACTGTTTTGCATTATAACAAACTAAGAATTGTCACATGTACAGTTGCATACGTGTTTATATAGAGATGAGATTACATACAGAACTTCAAATAGTGGTAACTGATGTGAAATTGCCTCTGGCTCAAGTCTAGGTCCTCTTTGAATTCGATCCCCCCTCAAGGCAGTTTCATGTAGTGAACATCCTATTTACATCATTGCTGAGGCCATACTATCACTTACTTCCCATTTCTTTCCAAAACGATTTCTGTGATTTTTTTTTTCTTTTTAATCTTAGTTTAGTGATAACTTCCTGTATACTTGTTTTTCAATTTATATATATATATATATATAAATAAATACATTTTTTTTTAATTTTTCAGTTTAAATTGACAGTACCTAAAATGGGCAACGTAGGAGACTTATGTAATGCTCTTAGCAAATTAACAAATATCCTTCCTAGCAAGGTAAGCACTGATGTTTGTATTTTGTTGCAATGTTTATTATACTTCAGAAGAAATAATAATAATATAAAAAAAAAGTACTGAAGTATTTGATTTTTAAAGAGAAAGTGAAAATAAATAAAACTTACTTACTTGCAAACATGATGAAAGGAGAATAAGAAAGATGATAATAAACCTACAGTTTCGGAATACTCATTGTATTCCATCATCAGGGACGGCACAAAAAACTGCATACTTCCACAATTACACCTCCCAGCTCTTTCGCAACCGCCTCAATATCCTAATACATAATTGAATAAGCAGTCTAAAAATACAAACCCCAAACCCCCTGTGAAACACATCCCCTTTCCATACTATCCACCCCTTGAAAGTTTCATTAAAAATTCCTCAATCCATACCAATATGCCCCTGCCTTCAAATCACCCAACATAAACATCACACAAATCAAGCAACTTCCAACTCAGTATATTGGATCCCATGTAACCAGTTCTCCTCTGGTTATGTAGTACAAACATCCCGACCGCTATCCACACGTATCAAAGAGCACAAAAGAGCTTTCAAAAAAACAGACCCCCACATGTCCGTATACAGTAACACACAACAACGAGACTGGACACACCCCCAACTTCTCTGCTGCTAAACCCCTTTCCCACCACAATAAACTTTCCCACCGACTCCTAGCTGAATCTTTCCACATAATCCAGCTTAAAGCATACAACCCTATCACCCACCGGCAGGCAAAATGCCCATCGCTACTGCTAAACTTCCCTAATCCCTTCACTTTCCTCACTCTCGCTATGTATTCCCACCTCGTGTCGTCTTAAATGTTTTTGTGATGTCCTATATGTTGGTGCCGTCTCTGATGATGGAATACACTGAGTATTCAAAAACTGTAGGTCATCTTTTTTATTCTCCTTTCATCATGTTTGCAAGTTAGTGCATTTTATTTATTTTCACTTTCTCTTTATTTTACTATACTCACGTTTTTAAACCATCTTGTACTTGATTTTTATTTACATGTAATATTTTCAGATGGTTGTGACAGACGTGTATAACCACAAGTTTCACAAAGTATTCCAACCTGATGAAGGACTCACTCATATTCTAGAGAGGGATGATATTTTTATGTAAGTAACTCGTGTAAATATACAGTCAGTATTTAAAGTCGCACTATTTTTCTTGAAATTTTCTAAAAAAAATTTAACATATTAACATACATTACAACGGGCAGATCCAAAACGCTCCCTTCTACTGTGGCCTAAAAGGCTAATTCTGCAAAAATTGTTAAATATTTTCTAAAATTCTGTCTTTTTTTGTTACCTTTGTAGTTATGAAGTCCCTGTTACATCACCTGACGATCCAAATACTATTATTTTACCTGTATATATGAGAGAAAAAAGGTTAGTTATAGAAAGATTTTTTCATTGCAACATTATTTGAAATATTTTTTATTTTTATTTTTTTAAATATCAATGTTTTTGAAATGGATAATTTTCTCTTGGATTTTTTGAGCTAACATAGTTTCTTCTTGGATTTTTACTTTTTATCTTTATGTATGTATGTATTTATAATTGTTTTGGTGTATATCTGAAATTTCAAAATTTTTGAAGTAATTTGATTATTTTTTATTTTGTATAGGATACGAACTGGCTACAGCTACAATACTGCCTCTTGTCAGCTGTTTGGGCAGCCTTTACTGGTACCAGTGCCGAGGAAGGAGACTACGTACGATATGTTATATGAACTTATATGTCAGCGAATGAGGTATTGCTATATTTAATTGTTATTTGTTGGCTTAATTTTATTGAATTCGATTCATCTAATTTTTGAGGAAAATTGTGATGCTTTAAAT
This sequence comes from Thereuonema tuberculata, assembly GCA_023159025.1. Lineage (NCBI taxonomy): Eukaryota > Metazoa > Arthropoda > Chilopoda > Scutigeromorpha > Scutigeridae > Thereuonema > Thereuonema tuberculata. Next base: position 34,459,517 of record JAFIDM010008419.1, on the reverse strand, counting down.
AAACAGAAGTCTTTTTATAACTTTGTTGAATATGTTAATTACCCTAATGAATCTATTTTTCTTTTAGTCGGTATGTTCTTAGACCTGAAGTGACTGACGATTGGTGGAATGAAGACTCTGAAAATGGAGAAAGTATAAACGGAGGTATTAACTGCTTTTATTGTTTAAATATATTTTTTTTTGTTCTAAAATGACTTCGTTATTTTGCTTTGCTTGGTGATACTTTGACAGTTTAGAAAAAAAAAAGAAAAAAAAATTTATTGAAGTTAAATTTTATTATTATTGTTGAATGATGACAGCCTTTGTTACTTGTTCTTGTTGTCACTACGTTAACAAAATACAGTGAAAACTCGATTAACCATCACCGTCGGGACAGGGGCTGTAACGGTTAACCGAATAGACGGATATCAGAAATTTCGCAATAAACATGTACAGTAACGAAATTTCAATGCTGGTTTGGGACGAAAGGCAAATAATAAATTAATACAAAGAAAAATCTATCGGTAACAAATCGATATCGTCAAACACCAAACAAATAATAATAATAATAGAAACATAAAACAGTACTAGATAATAAGGTTTATATGTTAAAAGCTATAATCAGTCATCTTCTGTTTCTTCGAGGCTCAAACTTTTTTTGTGGCAATGTCCCATATTTTACGGAGAAGTAGGTTTTGCGAACGATGACGGATAACAGAGAGTGACGGTTAATCGAGTTTTCACTGCAGTTTCATCATTATTTATCATCTGATTAAATAATCATATATTTATACACTGTTTTAATTGTTTTAAATTGAAAAAGTTGTTGTCATCATGTCTTGACACTGTCCAGCAAACCAAGAACCACATTCTCTGTAGAGGCAACTCATCAAACGATGTTTTTACTTGGGCATCCCTTGTCAAATGGATATATCTAGGGTATTGCTGATTTTCAAAACCAGATTAATCAGATCTTCCTTTGGACTCATTCATTCATTCATTAACTTTACTACTACTCAGTAATTTTTAAGGATGACACTTATTTCAGTGCAAAGAAAGTAAAATAATATTGATAATATTCGTGGCATTTCATATAGTGGTTCTTCCTTTCGTCACTTTCTTTAGTGAATTACATTTTAGTAGCGTTGGAAGCACAGTGGTGCCTCAAAAGAAACAATAAACAATAAAAAACTGTTTAAAAATATTAAACCAAGGATTATTCTCCTTGACACTATGGAATCCTGTCAAAGAGGATAACTTTTTTAGGTAGGGGATAGCACTTGAAAAAGAACCCTAACAAAGTAGGGGGTTCGAAACGTAGTGATGTTTTAGTTGGTTTAATATTTTTAATAATTTTAACGGCACGTTAAACGATAGTTTTCATAAAAAAACTGTTTAGTGAGTTTTTTTATTGTTTATTTTTTTCTTTTGAGGCACCACTGCGTTTTTTTTTTTTTTTTTCGGATTCTTCATATTAGACTTAGTACTGAGACCTTGTTGTTTACTGGTGACTGCTTCTGGCTGATGATCGCCAAAGAGAGTGAAACAGCTGTTCCAGGATGTCACTTGGTAAACAATTTGGTCTCGCCCATTGTTGTTTACATTTTAGTAAGTTGGGTATTCTTTTTATCCTGATCTTACTGAGGAATTTAGCATGTGATGAATTCATATTGTGGGGAATGTATTTCAAACAAGTACACAATACTTACTTGTAGAACCCCATTATAACCGACCCTATTACAACGGATGTTGCTTCTAACAGACAGTTTAAAAAAAAAATTCTAATAATAATAAAGGATGCTAATTTTTATCTGACGAGTTCTACATTTCCAAGCAAGCGATTAAACATCGATCGAACAAACCCAGCAGAAAATAAATTATTTTTTTCAAACCAATGAATGTAAGCAATCAACATGAACCTTCTTGTTCTAAAGATTAATGCAGTGTATACGTACACATCCTTTTCAATTCAACTATTATGTTGAAGGCTGTTTTTTTTTTATTTGATATATAATAAACACTTTTTATAGCTAACACTTGTACTTTCATTGATATACACCCTGCTGCATTACACCCCTATCAGAAATTTTTGTTACAAACCGGACTTTCATTAAAACGGACAACCTTTAGCCCCTATTAGTCCATTATAATGAGGTTTTACTGTGTAAACTATGTTTATACATTAAAAAAAAAAAAACAACAACAACACAGAAACAAACAAAAAAAAGAAAATGCTTATGAAGGAGAAAAAATTTTGGACAAGCGACCTTTCTCATCCAGTAACTTAGATGTATCGCAAGTTTTGAATCTTTTAAACAAGTAGAGATTAACATTTCATTAATAGGAAAACTAATTCCTAATTAGTTTCTAAAAAGTTCCTAAAGTTTTCAATCGTAACTACAATCGGCTACAATAAAATAGTAGATAGTGGTAATTGAGTAAAATTAATACTTCTGCTATTTTGATTCTTGTATTTGCAGAGGTAGAAATGGCTAATGGGGAGGACGACAATGAAACGGATAGTCAGAATGAAGACGACACGAAAGATGAGGATGGGTTCTCGTCTGGCAATCACATAGAAAACCATCACCCCATAGAAGAAAACTCTAAAAAACACCATCTGTTCACCATGCATTTTGTTAACTCCTATGGTAATTCAGAAGTGGAGAGGCTACACAACGATGGCAGGCCCATCAAACTTAACAGTAAGTGAAGGGTTAATAGATGCATATTTTGTTTCTCTACTAGACAACTGTTAATGGAGGTGTAGCATTGTAGAAGTTAGAGAATTGTAATGCAGTTTGCCGTCTTGCATAAAAATTAGGAATGGGTAGTTCTTGAACAAACTAGTTCAAATGAACTAGTTCATGAAAAGAACTATAGTTCACGAATGACCTAGTTCAAATGAACTAGTTCGTTCTTTTACCACTCCACTATTGGCTATTGGAATTGGTTTATTTCGTTTTATATTAAGTATTTGAAAACCTTTTTTTTTTTTTTGTTGTTGTTAAGGTAAAAAGAACGACTTAGTTCATTTGAACTAGTTCATTGAACTAGTTCAATAAAAAGTACTATCTCAAAAGAACTAGTTCAGTCAAAAGAACGACTTTGCCCATCTCTAATAAAAATCCTTAATTAAACACTAATAAATAGTCTTAGGGTCGTCCATTAATTACGTGAGGTCAAAAGGTGGAGGGGTGTCAACGAAAATCTCTTATCAACTTTTTCATTCAGAGAATATACTTATTATAATAGATTACAACATTTTGTAATGTTGCCTTTTTGAACTTTTTTGATTTTTTGACTTTTTGAAATCTCACATGGGGGGGGGGGGGAGTCCCACCACATCTCACCAAGGGGGAGGGGGGTCCAAATTTTTTAAAAAACACCTCACGTAATTAATGGACGGCCCCTTAGCAAATGTGATAAGATTTAGTGATATTATGAATTGAATTTAAAAGTAACATTTATAACATCATTACACTTAATATCACTTACAATAACAGTTTTAAGGCTGCTCAACAAAGTGAGAAATAACAGGGCACATTTCTCCGATCTGATGTCTGTCTAAGGGCTTTAGAGGTGTGATAAGTTTGAAATACTTTGCATTCGACAGAAATTATAAGAAATAAAAGCAACAACATCTTTTCTTCTTCTTAAAATAGCTGTATTTCACAGATGACACTTTATCTGCTTCTTCAGGGGGTTACAACATTATTATTGTTGTTTTTATTTCTAATAATAACTGTCACATTAGTATTATATATGGATACACCTAAGAAATTATAAGACTTTTACTTCCCAAAAATGAAATTCCTACTGCTTCTAAAGTCCTTCAGATAATAATTAATGATTATATATACTGTCCTTCCTGCAAGCAGTACTGGTGACTATTGGGGTAACGGGTTACTACAGCAGCTGAGACCACCAATGACCTGGCATTAGTATGGTTGCAGGATACTGGGGAATTGAGAAGATGAAGTAGGGAAACTTTTTTAGTAAAAAAAATAAAATCCTTGTAGGTCTATCAAACAACGAGTAGGAAAAATCAAATTCATTCTTCATGTACGATATAGTAATCAAATCACGCTGTATAACAAATTTGAACCTTTTTTCTGTCCTTTAGATGAAACTATGTGATTCTGTATAAACGAAGGGTGCTTGATTCATATCTGAAAACCAAAATGTTCCACCCACGTCCCATTTTTTTAGGAGACCCACTTTTCATATTTATACAAAGTGGTGAGAGAGAAATGTAACAGAGACACTGATTATGGAAAACACATTCGCTAAAATGATTTTTTTGACCTTTTCCGCTTGTAGGCATCTGTTGGAGTGTCCCTGAGAGTTAAAAGTTAAAGGATCACTAATAAATGTGTGTAAATCTAACTCTGCTGTGAAAATGTTGAATAGAATAAGCAGGATATTCCAAAATTAAATTAAGAAAACATAGAAATATTAGCGAGGAAATAAATAAAACACTAAATTGTGGATTTTGGGGAAAATGGTATGTGTTAGACAAAAACTGAGTACAGATTCATTATTTCCAGCCATAAATATACAAGAAACACATATTTTCATCTAAAGGACATTTTTCACGTTGTACAGTGTTATTAATAAATAATTGAACTACAAAATAAAATCTAATTAACATTTTTGTTTGTTTATTTTTTTCCAAATCACTAAAGACCAGAAGAAATTAAAATTAAAAAAAAAAAAAAAAAACAGATATTGTAAAATATTCAAAATTAAATATATTTAAGCCATTGTTTGCATAAAAATTTCTTCACTTTATTAATTGTCAGTTAATAATAAACTTCACCAAAATTAAACCTATTTATATATTAAAAAAAAAAAAAAATATTTTATTGTTTGCTGATTTTTTTGAAATTAATTCATAATTAAATCCATTAAAAATGATGAATCCCAATAAAAGACATGAATCTAAAATACGCAGGTATTTTGTCGTTTAGATTAAAAACAAAATACAGGACGTTTCAGTCTTCAGCTACAGATGTCTTCATTTTGTTTTATTTTCAAAAACATAATTAAATGTTCGAGTTAATTTTGGGGATTTTTGCTTTTGTCTTTAGCTAATTAGAAATTGAAATTGCGAAGAATTTTTCCTGAATATGTACAGAAAAACATAAAATGAGGGCTTGTTTTCATCTTCATTTATATAATAGAATATATTTATAAGTAATTAATTTTTGTTTTGCAGATAGATGTTATATTGCCATTGACTGGAAGCCAAAAGCTAGAGAAAAATTTTATGATGAGAAATTAGCAGAAGTGAGTCGCAATCATTGATTTGTTTTAATCTGAATAATGTGATGTTATTATTTATTATTTTGCAAAATACTGATTGAATTGCTATTCGTACATTACTGTTAATTCAACGTTAATGTCGCCAAGAGGCATCTCCTTGAATTTAAATTTACTCTCTACTAAATGAATGTCAGACAACTTCCGAGTACTTAATGCTTTTATGATTGCCACCATAGCTATCGTCCTGTCATCCACGAGAGCTTCATTTCAGAGCAGAGTAATCTCTCTACCTCACAATAAAAAACACACATTGAGTTGGTTACAAACTCAACAATAGAATAACACATTCTCTATGTAAGTTTACTTCCTTTTCATTAGCTTGCTCCAAATGTAAGAGTTTGGAAAAATTCTCCTTTAGAGAACGAATGTTTTTCTCACTGCTAACTAGAATTTTATATTTTGCTTTCCAACTGTATTATCTCTGCAAAAACTTTGTTAACGGAATAATGGTTGGAATGGTGTCTACGTACGATCAAAAACCCCTAGCGTTCCCTTCAGTTTTGTGCTAGTTTTATAAGTGGCATACAGTTCAAAAAAAGAGAAATTAAAAATGAATTAAATGTTGGATTTAATTGAATGAGTTTAAATATTGAAATGATGGAATCAGATTTTATTAGCTTATTTTGTTGTTAAATTTAGTAATATTTGTTTTACAAATTGGATAATTAAATATTTTTAAATTAAAAACAGCACACAAATTGATTTTAAAAACATTTAATGAAATACTTATCACGTGGAGCATTTCGAGCTCCTATGCAGACACCCCTCTTCAACACTTCAACGGGTTGAAGAGGGATGTCCACATAGGAGCCCAAAAGGTTCCACACACTAAGTATTTTATTAAATGTTTTTAAAATCAATTCGTGTATTGTTTTTAATTCATTAGCTCGTTTTTTCACACACATTAAAAATTTTATCTTAATTAAATATTCTTGAAATAAAGCAATATACCTTGCCTCTTTGTTATTTATCGTTAACACTATTATTACTATAGGGAATAAGTTACTTTAGAACTATTAAGAGCAAAATAAGTTGCTTTTTTTTTTTATTTCCAAATAGTGAAAAATATTGATATTGAACATTCAATTTGCCCTCAAGATTCCAGTATAGTATTTTCCAATCTAAATGTTTGGAGTATTTTGTAAGAATTTATACAGTCTTATTATAGTCGACTTACTAAAAAGGTAGAAAGAGATAAAACTTAAGCTGCTTACATCCTTCTCCCTCCAGTAATAAATAAATCAGGCTCAGAGTGTTTGCTTGGAAGTATAATTTTATTAGGGCACTGAAATAAAACTTAATTGCAATCTAGTGTTTTTAATTGATTGTTATAGGCTGAATGATCTATGATTTTGATTCGTTAATGATTTCTCACTAGTCATTCAAAACCTGTGCTAGGTTCATCCAACTCGGTCAAAGGGATACCAGATTCTTTTATAGGGTTTGAGGTGGAGCACCCTTCGATCTCTTTTCTTTTCAACTTCTTCAGAAAACTCCATGTCATTTGCATTAAGGCGCATACAGACCAAGTTCCAATGCAAACCAACACCAACTCGACCGAATCTGTTTGTTGGTTTTGGGATTGGAAATGATTTTGATAAAATGTTGTCGTCCACATCGATTTAGTTTTGAATTGGAAACCGTTGATTGTGGTTTGGTCATTTTACGTCCCAAGGTATTGAATTTGATCGTCTTGTAATGTCGTCAAGTGATGATGATTTATGTGTAAGTGCCGGATCTTTAGTTCAGAAAAAAAAGGAGAAACATAAATCAAGACGCTGGTGGATGACAACACCATAGAAAAATAGAAGTGCCTACAATACAAATAATTTGCTGGATGAGCTTCGGAGTTCAACTGCAATACTCTGCCAAATATCTGTCTTCTTTTTTGAGAGTTTAGAATTTCTATTGCTAGGATCCCATAATACAGGATTATCCCTGTATAGGAATTAGTTTAAGACACAAATCATCATCCCATTCCATATTGAAACACGAAATAACAATACGTCCCACACAAGGGAATACTTGCTAACGACGGAAAACGTTTTAACTCGTTCACACCAAATCAAACATCTGTTTGAAGTACCAGTAAGCGACCGAATGTAGGCCAACGCCAATGGTCGCCTTGGAAACCATTGGGATGCATTGGGGTGCGTTCGCCACTGCCATACACATCGATTCCAACCCATCCAAATATCTGTCCACATGTGCCTTGGTATGTGTTGGAGCTTGGGTCTGTATGTGCCTTTAGAAGAAGGATTGTCTCAGTTCAGAAGTAGTGACAAGGGGCTTAAGTAGTATATATGATATGGGATAAGTTTGTAAATTACCTTCTTCATTCCATTTAAGATCTCCACAATTTTCCACAGAAAGGAAATGGTTATACACTGTCCAGCCACTTTATTAGGTACACCTACCTAGTAGTGTATTGGGCCTCCTTTAGCCCTCAAACCAGCCTGAATTCTTCAAGGCAGGGATTCCACAAGATGCTGAAATGCTGTTGAGGTATTGTTTACCATGCAGACATGAGTGTTCCTGAAGATTTGATGGAGGTTTGGCTGAGATCCGGGGACTGAGTGGGCCATTGCAGCAAGGAAAAGTCATAATCATGTTCCTCAAACCATTCTATAGTGATGCGGGCTTTGTGCACCGGCGCATTATTAGCCATCTGCATGAGGATAAACTGTTAACATGAACGGTTGCATTTGGTCAGCTACGATGTTTAGATATGCTCTAGCATCCTGACGTGCCTCCATGAGGTATCAATGGATCCAATATGTGCCAGGAAAACATCCCCCACACCACGACACTGCCCCCACCGGCTTGAAGAGTTGTTGTGAGACACGACAGATCTAGACATTCAAACGCAGGGTAAACCTAATAAAGTGGCCAGACAGTTTATTTCAGTAGGTCCAACTATGTAAGAGGAAGAAATATTTCCACATTATAGGATATTAGTCAATGAATGGATTGAATTTTCAAGCAAAAAAAAAAAAACTAGAAACTTTACTTTCGTTTAGGCAAATTGTAAATGTTATATAGTAAAAATACTTCATTGCAAAAGTTTAACTAGCATACAAATACATAAGAAATAAAAGAAAATGCACCAGACTAAGACTTCACTGATCTGTTTTTTTTTTGAAATTGTGATATCGGGAATCCAAGATGGACATTTGAGATGTAAGATACTGGGCGGTTTCAACTGACGAATGTTAGGAAACCAGAAATGGTCCATCTTGGATTCCCGGTATCACAATTTCAAAAAACAGATCAGTGAACTCTTAGTCTGGTATGTTTTTCTTTTATTTCATAAAAATACTTGTTATTGAAAAGTTTGAGTAAATAAACTTATCTGTATGTTCTTTTTTTTACATCCATATTGATTTATTTTTTCACACTGTATATTTGGTCTTCTTTCACATTCAGGAGTTAGAGCAACACGACAGTGTGAATTCTAGACCCACAACTAAGAAGCAGGTTATTCAGTTAAGTGAATGCCTGGAATTGTTCACAGCAACAGAAAAACTAAGTGCTGAAGATTCCTGGTAAGTGGTTTTAAATATTTTCAATGAGAAATACACCTCTTGTGGAATGTAACTAAATCCTATTAGTAAGAATTTATCTGTGTAATTAGTAAAGAAGAAGTTGTAGACCCGTTTCTATATTTAATTAGTTCTGTCGCATACAGTGACATTATTGCAAAATCTACAATAAAATTTGAATACACAGACAGCAGACTAGCAATAACAACCAATATGTAAAAGTGATGTAATAAAAATAATTCAGTTAAATTAATAAATTAACATTATAATACCAAATAACAGGAATTGAAGTCACAAGGTAATTTTCATCAGAAATTTGTTGGTATGCTGCTACAAATTTCTGATGTTGTATCCATCTCAGAATACAGCCCAAGGAGATGGATAATATTCAATACCATATATAATATATTTTAAACTTTAGAATCTTTAAGGTTTTTGTAATTGCCCCATTGAGCGTGAATCATTTGGATTAACCATTTCTTTTGATAGATAACCTATTAGTTTTAGTGTATTTTCCATAGGAAAAGAGCATTTTCCCTTTTATATTTAAATTTATATATATATATATATATATATATATATATAGCTTTTGCCAAAAACTTTTTTAGATCTTTTAGGGCATTATTGGTTTAACTATGAAAAAGTAACAAAAAAGATGAAATCAAAAAACGGAAGAG
>JAFIDM010008419.1:34430020-34449591 GCA_023159025.1 Thereuonema tuberculata | reverse complement strand
AAGGCCCTTTATTAAGTGTCTTCTTGTTAAAGGGCCTTATCAAAGAAGGAAGGCCCGAAACGTAGTGAATACTTTTTAGGTAATTGTTTTTAATTTTTTAATTTTTAATGTTTTGTGCTTTTAATAGTTGCAAATAATAAATTGCATAGGTTTATTTTTAATATTTCAACGTTTGATATTTTTGTTTTCAGGTACTGCCCTTCCTGTAAAAAGCATCAACAGGCCACTAAAAAGTTTGATCTTTGGAGTCTACCTCAGATACTAGTTCTATGTTTTAAGCGTTTCTCTTACAATCGGTATTGGAGAGACAAAATTGATACACTTGTAGAATTTCCAATTAAGTAAGTCTTCTCCTATTAACAATTATATTCTGATTTATAATTTTATTTTTTAAGGAAATTAATTTTGGTTGTGAAAATTAATCTTTAAATTGTAATGTATTAAAATATTGATATAGGCTACACTTCATTTAATACATGAGTTTTGCAGAGATAACATTAAGCCATGTTCTTTGACAGGATTTATTATAGCCAAATCATACAGCCTACTTTTTATTATTGTTTTGCTTCACGGAAATAATATTTTGGTGATAAATTTCTATCATTTGATCTTATTCTCCTAATCAGTCAGTGATTGGAATGCGAAGCGATGCTTCAGTTATCGGCATTGCTTTTGAAAGCCTTGTAGAGTCATGAGCCAATCGGCTACGAGAGCTTAAACTTTCAACTTTTATTTTTTGTTAGGGGTTAAAGAAGCCTTCGACATCACAATTTCTGTAGAATATAAAATGACTTTTAATAAAGTTGTTAATCTGTTCTGAAGGAATGGTAAATTGTATTTTAACATCTCTATTATCTAAGCGGAAGCAAAGTACATTTCAAAGCATCACTTAAGTAATTTTATATTAATAAACTTTACTTAACATCACCAAAAATCTCTCTCCATTACAATAACGAATGTTTAGTTTTGGGAAGAAGTTATGGTAAATTTTCTTCTCCCGTTTATTATGTAAATTACCTGAAGAAGAAAGGCCAGTGATGCCATTCGAAATATTGTAATGGAGAGAGATTTTTGGTGAAGTTAAGTAAAGTTTATTAAAGTACATTTCAACTGTTAAGTTTTTGAACAGTGACAAAAACTTTCACAGTCCTTGTGAACATAATGAAGCTTCAATAAGAAATGAAATGTGTGTCTAAAAAAATTGACTTTGCACATTCTGATGCATAGAATGAATTTATTTCAGGAAAAATATTGTTTATTTTCAAAAGATAATCTCCTGACTGTAATATTTAATTCATAATAAACTTGGATTGAATCGAAGCAGTGTCCAAAACGGCATCTACTAGTTCGATGGTGGGATGAATGCGAGGTCTCCTTTGTGTAGAGCTTTGTCACAGCTTCGCCGTTCGTGATTGGTGATTGAAATTCCCTAAATTTTAGAGCAAGTTCTAAAGCCAGTTCAATGATAGGATTGATGACGGGCAATCATAGAGCTACAATGATGGGGTCAGTGATCAGAACCACGACGAAAAATAGAATGGGGTGATTTGGCTATTAACAAAGCTTAATATTTTTCTCAACATCTTAGATGCAATGTTTTGGTTCATGGAACTAATATTTAATACGCTTTTATCACCATAAAAAAGTTGTTCATTTAAATTCACGTGGAATTTTATCTCCTTTTCCTGCAAAGTTTTGCACCCTCCCTCCTATCCGATCTGAAGAGTACATGCACATCAAACTACGAATTGTAACTCTGGTACTAAAAGTAACAACTTTACTAATTATTTTTTCTTTTAAAAATTTTTTTTGATTACTGACAGATTTCAAAAAAGTCAAAGGAAAATTGTGAGTTCATTTAATGCATATCTTTACAAGTTGCCTGTATTATCTGGCAAGTTGTACAAGACATTGTCACCAATAAACTCTTCTAGGCTAATTACAACTCTTTAGGTGCATTGTGAATTTTTGTTAATTTCATGTTCTGTAACCTTCCATTTGTGTTGCAACTTCTCAGCTCTGCAACACACACACAATGAAGAAATGCTCTAACTAACTCCATGGCACTACAGCCCATGTAGGGCCTTGGCCTCCTTAACAATATGAGCCCACTCTTTTCTATCTTGCGCCTTTCTCCTCCATCCTCGTACCTGGAGCTTTTTCAAATCGCGTTCCACATCATCAAGCCATCTAAGTCGTGGTCTTCCTTTTCGAGCAGTTGTTTCAAAGCCCCGGCTCTAAAAAGGCTTAATACATTCCATGTAGTGATCCAAAAATCATTTCTTCGTTTATCGTTCCTAGGTCTAGTTCCAAAAAAATCAATCCGGCTATTAATATTGTCAGGTCTCGTAGCAAGAAGGTTTTACAGAATAGCTAGTCCTACGTCCAACCCCCAACCTGGAGGACCAGGACTCCTATTTAAAACCCCGGAGTCAGGGTGGCCCGGCTATACCCCCAGTCACTGGGTGATCATTTAAGTCGCCTTTTACGACACGCATGAACTAGGTTGGGGCTATTCTTACTCCGGCCACCACACGGAGGGAAGAAATGCTCTAGTTTTGTAATAATCAATAACTAATCAAACCATTGTATGGCTAGCTTGACCAATTACGCTCTTCAGCTGAAGGCTCTTTAATTTTTCTGCTTCATTTTATTTTATTTATTTATTTTGTTTTTCATACTCATCTTCTTCCATTTTTCTTTTTCTTTTTTAATTTTTCTTGGCAGTCGACTTATTAATGTTTATCTTTTCAGAGGCTTAAATATGGCCAAGTATATTATTGATCATCGGCATGGTCCAGCAGTATACGACCTCATTGCTGTGTCAAATCATTATGGTGGTATGGGTGGTGGTCATTGTAAGTTGCATTTTTATTTTTTAATTTTTTAATATAAATGAGACTTTGGTATCTTTTTCTTTGTCTTAGTAAATTATAAACCCATATTTGATTCTTTGATCCTTAGATACTGCTTATGCAAAAAATAAAGATGATCACCAGTGGTATTACTTTGATGACAACAGTGTTTCTTCTGCAACGGAGGAGGCTGTTGTGGTGAGTGAATACTTTCTTTGCTGGCTTCTGCTTTTTTTTCTTTTCTTTTTTGTTTTGTCAAACGACACGATTGATTATATAACCAACTACCGTATTGTCCGGCGTATAAGACGACTTTTTAAACCAGGAAAATCTTCTCAAAAGTCGGGGGTCGTCTTATACGCCGGGTGCTGAAACTTCCGAGCCGGACTGGAGAATCTGATGTTGCCGCAGATGTGGGGGGAGCTCAAAAATGGCCGTGGCCTCATCCCCGCCGTATGCGGCAGCCATATGAAAGCAGCAAGGACAGCGCTGTAGAAGTACGGTAGAAGAAAATCCACTCACCAGGATTCGTGGAACGAAGTGACTTAATATGGTCCCGATGACAAGGTGAGGGGGCGCCTCACCGAAAGGTGTAAGTGTAGAACGGAGCAAGCTGCAGGCGTCCGGGACGCCAGGGGTATGGAAAAAAGAGATAGAGCGGGGACAGAATAAACAAGGCTACAGTTAAGAAATATTATGATTTTAGTGAAATTCTAAAAAAATGTAGGGTTAAAATAATGCACCAGAATAAACAAAACCTACAATTACTTGGAGACAGGGAGAGCTGACCAATCCAAGCAGGCGTTATACATAACAACCAGCCAATCGCCGGTAAGGTACAGCGCTTTTAAAGGAAAAGTTTAATCCACTTGCACTGTTTACTTGTTTGATGACAAACAGCGTTATGTTTATAAGTGACAGTTTTCCTGCTAAGTATCTGCATGTCATAAGCATTTGAATTAAAATTACCATATTGAAATCAAATCTGATGTTTTTTTAATTTTTATTTGGTGTGCGTTGGAAGAGGGGTAGTCTTATACGGCGAGTATATCCCAAACACTATATTTTAATTGGAAAAATTGGGGGGTCGTCTTATATGCCGGACAATACGGTATTTTACCATTTCATGGGTAATGTGGCCGTTCCGGCAACACCGGGCAGTCTGCCATGCGAATGTTGTGTCGGAATCTGGGTTTGAATCCCAGGCATGGCTTGGTTGTTTCAATTTCCTTTCCTGTGTTTTTTAGCCTTCTCTTTACTTTCTGTTCGGTCTGAAGCCATAATGGCTGCCTTAGGAAGGCCACGGGAACCCATCTCAGTTTCTTTCCCCAGGTGCTTCTCTGGGAATTCTTGAATTCCATAGGGATGTTGACCTGTTTCCGGACAGATTTACTATGGATGGATGGATCAATGTATAGCCACATCACTTTTATCGATAGAGCTTCTCACTGTGTAGGCATCAAGTTAGCATGCCTAAGAAGATAGTTAATTTCTTGGTCTGATAATTCTTATAATAGCCAACTCCAACATAATTTAATACCAAGTGAATCAGTGATAGCACAGCTGTGTTACAAGCAGAGGGAGAAACAGCCCTGCTCGAAAGCCCAAATATTTTGTTTTAAGGAATTATTTTGAAATTATTATATACATTGTAAATGCATTGTTCAAAAGATATTATGCATCTTTATGGTTCTTCTGACTGGTATATTTTTAAGAGTATTTAATATTATTTTATACATATTAATATTTAATATGAATACCAAACTGTAATACTGCTTACCTGAATGCTTTTGGATATACAACTTGACAAAAAATAAAAGAAAAAACATGAAAAGGGTTCGAAAGTCAAAAAGCTTAGGAACTGACCCTTTTTAAGTAACAATAAGTTAATGCATATTAATTTTTATGTTTTGTTTTGTTTTTTATCTTAATTACTTTCTAAATCAATGAATATTTATTCATTTATGCCATAAGTTACTAAAATTTCATAAGAAACCTGTTGCAAAAGTTAATAGATTTGTTTTCTAAGATCTTATATAAATGTTAAAAAAAATAATAATAAAACAAAGGCAATCGTTTTCTTTTCAGTCAAAGGCGGCTTACGTACTGTTTTACATACTAAGGGATCCTAATAAGCCCACGACACCCCCTCCTCCTCCGTGGGAGATTCCTGCTGCAGTGGGAACACCCGACACACAAGACAATGGCTTGGGAAGTAGCGACGAAGACTACTCGATGGACGTGAACTAACTGCAGTGAGGGAAAGAAGGTCACATAATGCAGTTGGACTTTGCCTGTCTGACTTAAAACTCAGTTTCACTGCTCTTTACTCCCCCTCCCCTCCCTGCTGAATTCTGCTTCCATTCCAATCATTTGCCTTTTTGCAAATCCTTCTCATCTTGTATGAGTGCCTTTTTAAACTTGCTGTGCCCGGACCTGATCTTAAACTCTGTATCTTTTTTCTTTTCCTTGTAATACGTTGTTAATTTCCTCTAATCTAGTCTCCCTCCCATATCCCCTTTAAGTTAAATGAGGTTTTGTTATCGTTTTTTTTAATGTTGATGTTTTTTAGGTCTTTATTGTTTTTCTGTTTGGATTTTTTGTTTTCGGTTCAATACTTAAAACAAACAGTTCCTTCCTTCAAAAGGAAGCAGTTCATTGTAAGCAATTGTAGTATAACTTACAGCCCATCCAAGTTTGTTTTTGTTTTAATTTATCTATTTATTTAAGATGTGTAAGTTTGTTGTTTAATCCATATCTCTCTTCTTTTTTTATTTTTCACTCTTTGTTTTTCTTTGTTAAAACAAAACAAAAACAAAAAACAAAACAAAAAAAAACAAAAAAACCCTCTTCACTAAACTATGATGCACAGACCCTGCTTCTTTCGCTCATACTACACCAGCTTCTACTAGTTGACCTGAATTTTTTCCCTTTTTGGTCAAATACTCACAACAGCAGAGGAGCAAGTGAGACCCCCAATCGTTCGAGGCGAAGTAACAACAGGCGACAATTCAGTGAAAGTAATTTTTTTGTTTTTGGGATCGTCCCACAGAGTGTTGTGGGAGAAAGAAAATACCTAAAAAGAAACCATATATATAATACCTGCGGCTGCGTGAGAATTTAGAACTTTTGCAAACCCTCCTACCTTATCTGTGCCCAGGGAAAAAAAATATCCAGATTGTACATATTTCTATAAATATTTGTGGACACAAATGCTTCTATGACTTCGTTTGTGTGGTTTTTTTTTTTGTTTTCTGATCAAGAATATTTATTTAAGGACCATTTTTGTTCTTGTTCTCCTTTTTTTTTTTAATTTTCCTCTCTTTTCTTTTGTCTTGACTATTTTATTACACAAACAGATTTTCATCCATTGTGTGTTTTAAAAGTGATTTAAGTTCTGGATACAAATTGTGATCAATAATAATAATAAGTGAGGTCCATCCACTGTTTTGAAAACCTTGATGAGCATTACATACGAAAAAAAAGTTTGTACTATTTACTGCAATACAAAAAAAAAAAAAAAAAAAAAAACCACTGTGCCCAGAAAAGGCAGTGCCTGTCTCTTTATCATGTAATGTTTATTATTTTGTTTGTTTGTTTGTTTGTTAGTTAATTTTTTTTAAGCCTTGACGGTATACATGTACCTCTTCAGTGTGTTTGGACTGTAATTCTATTTATATGAGAACGAACATCGTTGTTGCAGGCACGTAATTATCTGAACACTGCTGGCATTTGTTCAGATGGAAATTTAATTTAAATAAATTCAGACACTGTAATGAATTACTAATAACGTTTTGCTATTTTAATCATGCTGAAATTGTAATACTTTTTCCATTGCATAACTCTTTATCTCTTAAAGTTGACAGGAAATGGATAACAAGAAAAAAAAATATATACCTACATGTATCAATAATAACACAAAATTCGCAAAAACTTATCCTTCAAGTTCAATCGAGCCAAAATTCGCTTAAACTTACAGGTAAGTAAACACAAACCAGAAGTAAATGCAAATTACAATTACCAATCAGTAAAATGAAAACCTTTACATCAAAAGCTTTAAAAGGAATGAATATTACTTACAAAAAAGATTCACAAACTTAATAAATTTAAGCCCACTCAAATTAGCATTACTAGCAATGAGTTTTGACTTTTATTGTGATTGTTTTAAAACTTACATTTGAAAAGTTTTGGTATGAAGTTGGTTTTTTAGATATTGTAACTTTTATCAATGCACCTGAAATAATATTCAGTATTTTTTTTTTTCCCCCTTAGTTTAAAACTTGTCAGTTTTGAATGCAGTATTCTTACATTCAACCTTCATTTTGAACTTTAATACTATAATTGGTTGGGTTTTTTTTTCCCCATGTTATAGTTTGAAAAAAAAAATATATATATTCCTGTCGGTTTTTCTGGTGAAACTTGATGGAGTCAAAGTCTGGTGTTTAATCGATGTGTGGAAACAAAGTTGTGTTTTCTTTTAAGCTGTTTTGTCTGCTTTCCCCAGCTCCTCCCAAACTAGTGAGATGTTCCACCGAATCTAAGACAATGTGCCCTATAGTACAAGGTTTCATAGTTTCAGAAGGTTTTGGGGTAAATTTGATAAAGTAGCCACATTCAGACATTATGCCTGAACAAACAAGAACCTAAATATAAAGATTGGTACAAAATAGAGTTTAAAGCTTTATAATTATTATTAATATATAACTTACAGAAAAAGAAGCCATAATTACTGTTAAGCACTGGAAAATAAGTGATGCGCAAGAGAATGTGTCATTAAGCAACTCGTTTATTTATGGCGAAACATATTTCTGGGCTGTAATCTTGTAAATTTAGTCAGCATTTTTTTTTTTCCGTTTATTTAGAAGTTGATATTACATGTTGTGTAGACTCTAAATTACATTTTTTTTTTTTGGGTTAAAATTGCAAAAAAAAGTGTTTTACAGGGATTCTGTTCAATACTTGCACAATAACAGAAAACTGGACTTTATATATTTTATAAAGATTGAAAATACTTTTAATATATTTAACTAAGTTTTTACGTAATTCAGGTGTGTTGTAACAATATTAGTATAAAACTTAATTGACTAAATAAAAAAAATATACACCAAGTTTCGAAACGTAGATTAATTATTATTCTTATATTAATTAATAAAGTGCATGTGGATTGTAGTTGCTTATTTCTTTATGGCTTAAACAAGAATCTCATTTTTAATCACCTGTAGAGATTAAATAAAAACACATAAATCCAAATATTACAATCTGAAGCAAATTTCTAGTGACTACAGGGTATCGTTAAATAAATTCCGAATTTAAACCCACACTTCTGAATGAACAAGATTATTCTAATAGCAGCTTGCAAGTAGTTACTAATCAAATGAGATTCTGGTTTTAGGGGTGTTTGTTTGTTTTCCCCCACCCTCGTTCTGCAGATATTTTCCCCCACCATCGTCTTTAGAGGAAGTAAATTAGGGTTCGTTGGCTTTTAAAATACTTTTAAATTTGAGAAATCTTAGGGTTCCCTTCTCCCGCCCATCCGTCATCTAAGGAACATTGGAAATTGTTCAGATATATCCTCACTTGTCAAGGGAAATGGTAGATATTTGAGGGAAAGATTACATATGAGTCTCTTGCCACTCAAATAAATAGAGGAATGAATTGTTCTCAACAGATTGAACCATACCTATTTGATTGTTCACATTATACATCTCAAACCATCGTAATATTAATAAATACTAATATATATATAACAGTAATATCTGTAAAGTTTCCTATTGCCCATACTATCTTGTTAGCTCTTAACAGTCTTTCTTCGTCATTTATTTTTAGTTTTTGTGATGTTCCACAGAATCTGTGGCATCCTGTAGACAAAACAAGCAGACTGAAACGGAACCAGTGAACCATCAGAATTGCTTCGAATTTTGTATTTTCCGTAATTATACTTCATTTGTAGAGCAGCTGATGCCTGTATTTTTTTTTTTTTTTTGTTAATGTGTGTATTGACCTTTGTTAGTTTTTGATACTCACTTACATTAAAGAAGGAAAATTTGAATTGCAACTAAAAAAAAAAAAGTGATCACGTAACATGCACATGCAGTAAAGGAGTTACGTAAAAAGGCTATCAGCTCACATAAGCAGAAACATATCTAGCATGTTCAAAGAATAGGAATTGTATTAATTTTTTTGAATACTTGGTTTGATGCAAAAGAGCAAAAAATATCAATTTGTTTGTAAAAGTTTTGGAATTTTGACCTTTTCGTTAATGAAACAAAAGAAAAAATGATCGATTTCAATATCTTGCTGCAGTATCATACACATCCATTCTGAATAAGCTCTACGTGAAATACACTAGAGGCCTGCTAGAGGATTCCAAATAGGAAAAAAAGCCTCTTCC
Source organism: Thereuonema tuberculata (assembly GCA_023159025.1). Classification (NCBI taxonomy): domain Eukaryota; kingdom Metazoa; phylum Arthropoda; class Chilopoda; order Scutigeromorpha; family Scutigeridae; genus Thereuonema; species Thereuonema tuberculata. The sequence continues at coordinate 34,440,345 of JAFIDM010008419.1, read as the reverse complement.
CTAATGCGGCTTTTGTTCTTCAAATACTCAGTAGGTTTGACTGATATAGGGTCTGGCTACCTTGAATCATTTGCCCCCAGAAACACAGTAAGGGATGAGAGGCTTATAGGAAATTTATCAATACTCAAGTACTTTTTTGTTGTGGCCTCGATTTTTTTTTTTTTTTTCTTTTGTGACAATTTATGTGGCTAAGATAAACAGGAAATGTTGATTTTTCATGCAATTACAGTTCTGAATATTATACAATTGAAAATATTGGCTGGAACCACATTGAAATGCATTAGTGGTATTTGGGGTGGATTATAGAAAAGTACCTTACAAAAAAGCTTTGTAATGGCAAAAATTAGTTTGTTTTTTTTTACTCAAATTTGATAAAAAACACTAACATTTGTTTCTGCCACGTACAAAAGTAGTATATTAAAAAAATCAGTTTTTCTTTAAAAATGAAATAAATTGTGTGTTACCTAGTGTTATTTTGTAGATGAGACAAAAGTATTTAACAAGGTTTTAGTTAGGTATGTACTAGGACACTTCTGAAAAGCTCAGTCTTGACATAAAGTAAAAATTAAGCGAAAAGTACTATATAGATCCTTTTCTTTTTTTTCGAGGGATTCCCCACTCCGGGATGAGATTATGTCAATATTTCGGCCCGGTGCCTCGGGCCTTCTTCGGGAGATGTGTATATATATATATATCAATTACATCAAGGTGAGAGCAAATCTAACAACTTCCGTTGTTAGTTTCTCGGATGAATTGTTCATTCCGATCAATGGTGAGCACACTGCTAGACTGACAACGGAAGTTGTTAGATTTGCGCCCACCTTGATGTAACTGATATATATACATCTCCCGAAGAAGGCCCGAGGCACCGAGCCGAAATATCGAGATAATCTCATCCCGGAGTGGGGAAATCCCTAAAAAAAAAGGATCTATATAGTATCATGTCCCACTCCTCTTTCAGGACCAAACGATAAGCGAAAGATATTTACAAACATCTAAGGACAAATCACCATTTGCCGAATCTTGTTATTTTGCACGTTAACACCGAAAAAACAGAAAGAAAACAGAACTTGTATGACTTTTGCTTTCCTAAAAAACATGGCGGTGATCCGAACATCTAACTTATTGCTGGATTGGTCTTTTGAATTTATCATCAAACTCCTGCTTCTGTAAATAAAGCCGAGACTTTGACTCCTCAACACGCACCAGAATAACATGAAGATTAAGAGTTGTAAAAAAAAAAAAAGACACAATTAAGTGGTTAATTTTCATCAAAATGAACAAGGTTTTTTTTTGTTGTTTTTTTTCCTCAGGAAATAATGATCTTAAGATTTGATTTCAAAGGTTAGTGTTTCTGTTCCATAACAGATTGTGAATCTGAATGAAACACTTTGATTTTTCTTTATATTTTATCGAAATTTATGCAGTGTATGTCTTGTTAATAATATTTACCATCTGAAATTATCATTTAAAAAATTGATTGTTTTTTTTTTTTTTCTTTTTTAAATAAAGAATGTTAGACAACTTGTCAGATAATGAAAGTGCTTTATTATACAAATACGAAGAGATATATTTTTTTTTTTTGAAGCAACTTAGTAATATTGAAAAACTTTTCAATATCAGTAACGTCGTAAACTTTGAAAAAGTTGAAACAGTGTCATTGCCGTATTTTACGGACTATAAGACGCACCTTAATTTTTAAGCAATTTTAAAAAAAAAAAAAAAAACATTTTTACCATGAGATTGCAAAGCCAGACTAAAAAGAAAAATTCTTGGTTTATAAAACCGAACTGGCCTTTAAAATCCCTGAAAATCGTCATCTGAACTTCAGAAGGGACCAGGCTCCTACGTCAGAGCAACCAGTCACGTGACAGCCGTAACCAGAGAGGTTTTAACCATAACTGTGGTTTCATTTTATAGACGCAGCCTATAGATATAGGTTTCCCGCGGCATCGAATATATCGATGGCTTAGCGCAAAAGTAGCGAATATCCATGCTTAAGCTTATGGATATTCGCTACTTTTGCGCTAAGCCATCGATATGGCGATTTTTAAGACTGGCGGGAATTTTAAATCAAACACTGGACATTTTTATATTAATTTCGAATATAAGATGCACCTGAATTTTGGAGGCATTTTTTCGAAGAAAAAAGTGCGTCTTATAGTCCGTAAAATACGGTAGAGGTTATCAGTAGTATAGGCTGATCGTGATTGGGGTTGTATAAATAAAAAACTGCATTCGGCTTTACTTTACCCTTCTCTGCACACATGCTTCAAACCATTTTGACAATTATCACTTTATTTCAAATCGAAGTCTTAATCTTAATAGAAATGTATTATATAGTTAATATTTTCCGACGTCAAGCCTGGACAAGACAACTAGCATTGCTCATTTGTCAGTGAACTCTTAACTCGGCATTTTGCCAAGATTTTCTTTCGCCCTCTGGCGGGAAAATCAAACATCGAAAGGTAGATGGACACAAGTAGAGATCGGCTTCCCAGATTAGCAAAAGAAAAAGTAAGTAAAATTTGGAGAAACTAAGGCTTATTACTTAAAATACTGAAAGCAGCAATTATCGTACTACAATGTGTAACTCTCAAAGAATTTTTTCTTAATTAGGTTATTCTAAAACATGTCTTTTTGTGTTGGATGAGAGAATGAATTCTGTCTTCCCATGAAGGGCTCGGGGCAGAATAACATTAAATCAAAAAGGTACAGATACTGACATTTAAAAAGTTCATTGAATAAATGGAAAACTTATGTATTGACCTCGAATATTTATATTTTTACCATCCAAGATTCATCACAGCTGTATGCTAAGATTCGGAGTAAATCCAGGCGGTCCTGGATTTTGGTACATATTTCGAACTGTTTTTAAAAGTTAGATTTTTATCGATATGTATCGCAAAAAGGTGTGAACTCCCATGTAATGACACTCCCCTCCTGTCCGGCATCACAGGTTCAATCTTGAGTTAGAACGTGTGTTTATAAGTTGTCTTTGTCAGTTTACTGTTCGTTGAGCGAGAGCTACGACAACACAGACGATTCTACTCCGCAAAGGGGTGATACGCTGAGCTGGGCACTTTAGTAAGACCTGTTTTTCTTTTAGTACCTGCTATTTTTGCAATAGTATTTATTCTTTCCATAATTCTTTCCTGAAAAGCGCAAATAGAACGCAGCTACTAGTAAACTAACACTGATAAAAAGTAAATATCCTTTCATGAAATCCAGAGAGACCTGACGCTTGCGCAAAAGCGTTGAAATATCTCGCTGGATGGAATGTACGATCTTAAATTTCGTATTTTCTTAAAAGATTTATTTACAAAATAATAATACAAATCCATGAAAGAAGAAAAAAATTCAAAATGTAGCTATCATTTCATTTTATTGGTTAACTATCTTTGAGTTATCAATTAATGTTGAATAATAATTTAAGTGTACCAAACATGTGGCTTCCCAAATTATAAAACGCAACTCCTTCGAACATTAGCGTGGTGTTTCCTCTTTGTAGATAAGATTTTTAGTGGTATCTTGTCAGTAAAATTACGTTATATTCTACTAAAGAAAAAGTTTCATTTGTGTGGCTAAAATGCATTTGTCTCTGGTTGGTTGACGAAGTTCCCACCTAAGATTAGAGAAGGTAAATGTGAAACATTACATTTCGAGTCAATTTTCACTTGGAATTCGAAGATAATTGAAAAGTAGCAGTGCCTGTTAACTAAGAAATACGTTTTTCGCTTACAACCCGGCGTTTATATGTATTCTACCTTTAGTAAATTAACCGAATTTGTTTGTGAATGTGTGTTTACCATTGTCATAAACATTTAATCTACACAAGTAGACCCAGCATAGGCCTGCATGATTAAAACCACTTCATTACATTTACTACTACTACTGATAAATGCTTACGTACGCAGTATTTCGACTTTACACTTCAGATTTACATGGTAACTGTTTTTCTAGATACAGACAAAATATTGTGTATATAAACATTTAGTAGAAAAGATGTAATGAAGTGTTTTTAATTATATATTTTTACACAATCTTTTCAAACTTTTTTTCGATCACACCTTGTGCGTTTTCGTATGAGCATTTTATTTACTTCTCATTTTTATTCATTTAGTTTTTGACAAAAAAAAAATCCAAATATCCATAAAAAGGAATAACATTATTGTCAATATAATCTGTATAGTACTAAAATCTTTTATTTCTCGTCTGTCCGGCGCAGTACTTCAATGGAAAACGGTTTTAACTTTTGCATTGTTGCGAGGAAGTCGACAAATGTAAAAGGCGCAATTGTTGTGATTTTCAATATTCACAATGGTAATGCAACAATGGAAAACGGGTTTACAGTGTTCATTGTTGCGAGGAAGTCGACAAATGCGAAATGAGCATTGTTGAACTTCAAACTGTTGCGTTCTCTCCGGTAACAATGGCGCGCGCTATCAAATAATGAGTTCATTCAAAAAGGAATATCATTATTTGCTCAACTATTCAACAAATCATAACCGCTTTCATTGGAATCGATTCTTCTTGGATTATCCGTGCTTCTAAATAACAACCAATATAAAATTCCTAACCTTATTTAACTGTAAATTCAAAGAATCACCAAGCCAAATTGTTAACAGTAAATAAGGTTAGGAATGTATATTGTTATTTAAGAGCACGAGCTGATTGTATATTTTCATACATCACATATTATAAACGATATTGTGAAAGATATTGAGAGGAAACAATTGGAAAGAGCACAACAGACAGATTTGGATCGAAAGAATGAAGCCGAATGTAAAAGACGGTCAAGAGCTAAGGAGACAACGGAAGAGAGAGAGATAGGTTAGTATCAAGCAGAGATTTTAGGTTCCCGAACACTTCAACTAACATCCATCTCAACATATCTCTTCTTCAAACATCTATATCGATCAATCTGTACAGGGAGGCCTAGTTAAAAAAAAAATACAATACTTTCTATAAAATGCAAGCGTTTATGTACAATCCGAAAAGCACTTTTTTTCTACAAAATGTCTTTTGATTGAAATATTTAAGAGTAAAGCGACCAGAACATTTTAAGAATGCTGAACTGTTTAAGAATAACAATTTAACGTGCGTTAGTAACAACAACATGAAAATATAAAGCAGAAATGCACAAAAATTAAGGATTCACTGAGCTGTTTTTGGAAATTGTGATACCGGGAATCCAAGACAGCCTGTTTCAAGACCATCATCAGTTGAATCCATCCAGTATCTGCAGTTCGGTAAACTCAGTCATATAAAGAAAACACGATAACGGCTCTTCACATTAAACATCAAAACATTAAGAAAGAATTAAAAGGTCAATCAATTCATCCCCGCTTAGCTGATAAAGGATTAATTGGTAAACAAAAATGTAACATAACAATATTTTGTTATTTTTCCTAAGGCACTTTAAATTTTGTTGTTCTAACCGCCCTTCTGATTATAGACGCGGTTTCTGATTGACTGGAATGACCCGTTGGGTTTGTAGACAGCGTGGTCGAAAGGATAGCAACCAGAACCACGGTTATCATTAATAGACGAACCCAGTGTGATACGAATGTGCACGACTTGACTTATTCCAATATTTGGATGAAATCTAAACGCAATTTTCTATGTTTATAGAGGGAGCCACCTGTCTTCGAAGTCGTCGGCAAGTTCGGCCCATAGAAACCTCAGTCGAATTTTACCTTTATTTCTTAAAAATATAATAAATAAATTATATGCTTTTATTCTATAAATATGCTATCTGTTTTAACGATTTTTGTTAACCTATTGCATTGTTGAAAAAAAATCAAAATAAATAATTTATTTTTAAATATGATCTTGCTGTATATTGACAATTAGATGTAAACAATAATTCATTAAAAAAAAACAATAAAATCTAAATATTTTTTTTTTGAAATTACATTTTTTTATTATAAATCTGCAATTTTATTTGTAGCTAATCAATGTTTTTATTAATAGTTTAACAATTGCACAAACAGTTTTAAAGCTTTAGTATTCAAAAATAAAAGAAAAATTATTATTATTATTATTTCTAATTACAAAATAATTTTGTGAAAGGCAGGACGAAGTTACAATTGAAGCTTGCTTAACTAAAAAGTTTTATTAGTTAATATCTAAAAAAGTAACCAGTTTAGGCCTACAAGGTGTTCATAACTAAAGTTCACATTTCGAAAGGCTTAACTGGAGAACCAATCAAAGGAATGTCACATGAGGATGTCTGGGACGATGGAATATTGTTTGATGCAGAAAATAAATTACTTCCGAAGGTGGCCGCTAGGGTGATAGGCGCTGCAATACTGTAGTGCAGGGGTCGGCAACCTTTTGTTGTAAGAGGGCCAAATATTTTTTGTGGGGAATACTTCGGGCCGCACTTGGGCCAAAAAGGGCCAAAATCTTATTTTAACAACCAAAAAAAAAAAGGAAATTCTTATTTTAACAACCAAAAAAAAAGGAAAATCTTAAGACGCCTCGCAGGCCGCACCAAAACGCTTCAAGGGCCGCGGGTTGCCGACCCCTGCTGTAGTGGATAAAGTATTAATCCATGGTAATATAGGGGCTTTAGTTACACATGATTCGTTGTATGTTACACAAGGGCATGTTTGATATGGTTTTCCCCAGTATCAGTAATGTACTGAAATTGCAACATCGCAAGCTCAACCACAGCATATAGAGTGTCACTCGTAATACTGTGAATATGGCATGTAATGCTGGTCTTCGGGTCCCTAAGTTGGCTAGGTGTTTACGATAGACAAGGACTTTGAGATGCCCCAATAGCCAAAAGTCAAAGGGTTGAGATTGGTGCTGGCCACATCGTATGAAAATGGCGGCTGATGATTATGTCATCGGTAAAAGTAGCCCAAAGCAAATGATATGAGATGAAGCAACCTGCATGAAAACTGTTGAAGTGAAGGAATCACCTGATTGGCTAACAGAGATGCGTAATGCTGATGGTGTAGGTGACATGACCCGCAGGACCGAGCCTTTCTGAAAAGAAAGATCCGACAATGAATGTGGATGTGAAACCACACCATACCTTTGGTGAATGAAGTGGCAGCTGTCGCAAGGCATATGGGTTAGCAGGTGCCCAAACTCTGCAGTTCTGTGTATTCACATCACCATGCAGATGGAAGTGAGCTTTGTCAGGCCACAAAATGTTCACTGGCCAGTCAGCTTCCAGTTCAGTTCGAGCAAGAAACTTTAGGACAAGTGTTTCATGTGCACCTCTGTTGGGAGTCAGTAACTGCTGAATATTGCATATTTTGTAGGGATACCAGGGCAAAATTTGTCGTTGAACTTTATGAACAGTGCTTACGGTTTCGTCTAATGACCGTGGAAAATGCCATGCACTGCTGCTTCCCATGACATTTGCCATCCTTTATTCCTCCAACGATATGGCTACATCCTCCACTATCTGCTGCTCGATGGTTATCTGTCCTCAGTCAGGCTTCATCTTCAAGGAATCTATATCTTCCAATTACTGATCATTTTTCGAACACTATTTGCAGTCATAGGGCCAGTTTTTAGTCCCTTTACTTTCCTAAACTTAAGCAGTGGCTGTTATTTTGATAAGACAGTTTCACAAGAAGTGGGTGATCCTTTGGTAGCATTGTCATTATGCAATGAAGTGATGCATTCCTTACCTGTCTTATCTTACAGCAGTTTTTAATCATGTGTCATGGCATGCACATTTGTTATCTGCATTACCCACTATTAAAGTCACTGTATGGCCTTTGCTCTATAGACCATTCAGTGACTTTATCCACTACAGTGTAGCGCCATATATAACCCTAGTGGCCACCTTCGGAAGTAAATTATTTTTTTTGCACCAAACAAAATTCCATCACCACCGATATTCTCATGCGAAATACGAAGTCGTTTTGCTGATTGGTTCTCCAATTACAGCCTTTCGGAATCTGAACTTTAATTATGAACACCTTGTATATCGAATATTATCTGGTAATGAAAAAAAAAAATGATGCATTTAGCTTGAATTTCTATTTCTATTTGATTTTATTATGATTAAAAAGGAGACACCTGAATAAAGAAAATAAGTAAATGAAATGAAACTGAGAGTTATGTACAGAAAAACGCTGTAATTTCTGATTAGTTCTCTCATAACACAGATTAATTTATGACCTCGGCGCAGTTAGCTATGAGCATCGGGAAAGGTTCCACCAGGACATTGCTATGTTTGAAAGCACTTCAGTGGACGATGGAATGGAAGTATACTAGCTGAATATTGTTGGTCTACTCTCAGGGATACTCTAAACAGATGCCTACAAGCAGAAACAGTCAAACAAAATCATTGTAGTGTATGTGTTTTCCATAATCAGTGCCTCTGTTACATTTTTCTCTCACCACTTTGTATAAATATGAAAAGTGGCTCTCCTAAGAAAATGGGACGTGATGGAACATTTTGGTTTTCAGATATGAATCAAGCATTCTTTGTTTTGTTTATACAGAATCACATAGTTTCATCTAAAGGACAGAAAAAAAGTTCAAATTTGTTGTACAGTGTAATTATTAAGGATCATATCTTTGTGTCTTATATATTGTTAGGACTTTTTTTTTTTTAATCTTCATGTATAAATAATAATATAATCCTTTAAAAAAATGTACACAGACTTTCAAACTAACTTATTAAGATACTAATTAAAATAATCCTATTCTAAGTTTATTTGTTTATAATGAGCTTCCTTTGTAATTTTGTCTGGCCTTTTGTTAAAATTAAATTATTTCGTAATTAAGACATTAAAAATTATCTGGGATAATAATGATAATGATAATAATAATTTCCTTCAGTTTTTAATACTTTTAATATTTTATAGGTTTTAAAATATCATGCAGAACTGTTAAAAATATTAATTAAAGGCTACAAACAAATGACGTTATGCATCATTTGACCAAGTGCCAAAATTCTATTTTGAGATATTCGCGAAAACGCAGAAGCTTATGTATTACTTCACATTTTTTATGACATGAAGAGTGTTATATATCAAAACTAGCTGTACCCGGCATGCGTTGCAAAGCCACTCAAAGAAAGAAAGGGCCCGGTCTTGGTCGGGGGTGGGATACTTAGGTCCTTGTGTCGCCTTCAACCCGCCAAAGTGTGGTGTCCCTGCCCCCCATAGGGGATCGGATTTTTCACTTTTTGCAACAGACTTGGGGGCCCGAGATGGGTCCCTAAATTTAAGGGCCCGGTATTGCTTGGGACATTTAGGTAGCCGTGTCGCCTTCCACCCACCCAAGTATGGGGGGCCTGAGAAGGGGCCCGGTATTCTACAAATTGAGAAAGCTTCGCGGGCGTGCCCACAACAACTTCCCAAAGTTTCATCACAATCTGATGAATGGTATAGGAACGCATAGGGGATATATGACTTTAGTTCTCATTGTCACCACCAGGCTCATATTTGGCTATTTCACGGATTTTATCCGTTTTCAACTATGGGGGGGGGGTCCCGGTTCTAAGGTAGACTATCTTTTGCACAGGGTCCTAAAGAGTAATTCTGCAAAGTTTGGTCCAGATAGGTCAAAGAACCTAGGAGTGTATATGGGGCAAACAAACATTCATTTTTATATATATAGATGAAGATACTTTCACAAAAGACAATTCTGATCATTATCAAAATTAATAATATCCTTCAAAGGTTGTTAGTCACATGATACAAATCTTATTTGTTACAATTAGTTGATTGGCGTTTAATCAAAATTAATAGTCCACAGAATTATGTTGAGATAGCAATCAGGAACAATTTTTTATAAAGAGTTTTCACCTTTTGCTTCTAGATGGAGCAATAACCCAAAAAAATAATTTTGACTCTTGGTCAAATGATGCATAACACCATCCAAATAAGACATAGATTTATAATAATAAAAGAAATATAATTACCAAAAAAAAATATTGGGTAGGTTTTTATTGTATTCAATGAATCATTGTTTTCATCTGATCAGCGTTATCATGTCTAATAATAAATTATTTATTTTGATAAACTACTGTTTGTTGAAAAGAAAAAAAAAATCGTTAAAATAGATAGCCTATTTATAGAATTTATTTAGTTCTTAAATATCATTAATAAAGGTAAATGAGAACTTGATGTTTTCAATATTGATATATGGCAAACTATGTCTAGGATTCAGTATATTTAACATTCTATCTCAATTATTAGCTTAACAAAATGTTTTCATCTCGTGAGGTTTTGTTTTCTCCTTACTTTCATAAACTTCTTTCTTTTATATACTCCTTCCTTTCTTTCTGCATTTATCATGTATTTTATTCAAAATCGGCGAATATCGTATACTAGAAATGA
>JAFIDM010008419.1:34342078-34430010 GCA_023159025.1 Thereuonema tuberculata | reverse complement strand
TATATATATATATATATATATATATATATATATATACTGACAGCTCAATTGAAGTTGACACCAGTGGAACAACCCATGCAAATTCAAGCAATAATTCGAATATATTCGTTATAAAACGAATGTGTAGTTGGAGTCATTTGGTGTCTAACCACTTGCTGAGGTAAAATGCCACCATCTAAACAGCTGAGCGATTTTCAATGTGGAGTAGTCAAAGGCTGCCACATTAGTGGCCAGAGTGTGCGAGCCATAGGAGCGACACTGAACCTGCCAAAGTCGACCATGGGTGCTATTATCAAGGAGTGGAAACACAACATCATGGAGTGGCCGAGCCCACATGCTGACCGATAGAGACCGAAGGGCCCTGAAGCGGTTGGTACGGCAGAACAGGGCTGTTCATGCAGGCAATGGGAACTGTCAGTACCATGACGATACATTATTTTTTTTTAATGCATATTTCTGATATATCTGAATAGAATTACAATGAAAAATAAATTTAAGACTTTTTTTTTTTTCTTTTTTAATGATGGCATCCATTCAAATTTAACAAATAGTGATACAATTCTATTGGCAGTAAAAGGGATGATGGATTTAGAAGTTGGCTAGCATGCAAATTATATACAATATCCCCTCAATGTAATTAAGTTGATACCTGATAAGTATCCCAGAGTCTAATTGTACAGCGAAGAGGAAGTTCTCGCATTAAAAGATTATTCATCCATCGAAACGAAAATTGTAGATATTCCACATGATGTTTTGTAAGATGTTCATGCAGTGGAACTAATTATGGAAGAAGAAAAAAGAAAAACCATTATGTGTAATAATATTGCTATGTAGTACTGTAAACAGCAAGACATTTCATTTTCGGTTTTTTTCTGTAATGGTTTTTCACTTACCATTAATTCTCTGCATCAGTTCTTTCAACTGATTAACTTTTATCTGAATTCCTGGCTGAGCAAATGTATAATTATCTTGTATGCCATCGAGTAAGCGAGACATGCACCAAAAACTGTCTGCTTCAATAATATGCAGGTTTTCATCAGACAGTAAAGACACTTGGAAGTTCTCTATGTCAGCACCTGTAGGGATTTAAAAAAAAATGTAGTCACAAAAAAATTAAATAAATTTCATTAATAGCATAGCTTTATTAGATTTTTTGAAATTTTCAGCAGTTTATATTAAATTTTAATGAACTTTCAATTTAACAGATATTTCGTAGCCATTTATTAAAGAAATAAAAAACAAAAAACTGGAGAAATGGAAAATACACAGCTTTAACTACATTTATGCTTCTTTTTGCTCCTTAACTTCAGAACAACCTTTTTGTTCGGTTGATTTTTTGGCTTTGGAATCTGCAGTTCACAAACCAATTGCCAATGAGTGGATTTTAGTTTTAAGATTAAATAATATATTTCTGGCCTGATTTTTCTTTGTTGTAAAGTCTAAACTTAAGTTTTAAACACCTTAAGAATTCCCAATTCCTCTAACAAACAATGAAAATGTTATTGATATTTGTCCTTTTTAGTTTAAATGAAATGTTTTGGAAGTGTCAGCAGTATAACTGTTGCTGTTTAATGCAACTCCTTTAATAGGCTTAGTATAATGGTGCAGTAGCAGCCTAAACTGCACCGACAACAAGTCAACATTGAGCACAGAGTAAATACAAGGAGAGAAGACTGGAGAAAATTCCCTCCAGGCAATTCTAGAGTCTTAGTACAGACTGAAAAGCATGATAAGAAATCACTAATATGTTTGGGTCACTAAACATGAATTCCTATCAATTTAATGTTCTGAATATGGTATTTTAAAAGGGCGTGTAATCATATTATATTGGACATTAAAAATACATTGTATTTTGTCTTTTGTTTTATTATTGTTTATGAACTATTATAATTTTGTCTCACTTTTTTGATCATCAAATCAACTCGCAAGTCATTTTCTAAGAAAAATACCATACTTCACATTTTGAATGTAGCCAGTGTCTTTCATTCTACAGTAGAACCTCTTTTCACCGAAGTCGGTTTCCTTAAGTTTTTTTTTTTGGGTAAATAAACAATATTACTTCAAGGTCATCTTCTTATCTTATCTCTTTCTGTCGGAAATTTCATTCATCTCCAAGACCATCTGCCTTTCTATTGGCTACTTTCTGTCCAACTCAGAAGCGTTGGCTTTACCGAAATGTAGAACATTCATTTATGCCATGGAGCCCCCTAAACGAAAACAAAATAGCGATGACGATAACAGCGAAAGTGATGAAGATGAGGTGATTGAAACTTCTAAAATAACTCCGATGCTTTTGAATATTTTGCTAAAGGACTGATGTGGTTGGAGCAACAGACTGACTCTGATTCTACAGAACTTATGCTACTGAAACAACTTCGGGGCTAAACAATGTCAGTCATGCTTACGACAGAGCAAACTTCCGTTTAAGCCAATGTAAAGTATGTATCTTATGTCATATAAAAATTTACATTGCATTTTCTGACTTGTGTGACATCTATTGAACAAATAGTAATTTAATTAAAAACATCACATTTAGTTATTTTGTAAATGTTTAAAATCCAGTGTTAAATTTTTTGCGGTCTTCTGACGGCCATTTTTAAGTGCTTTCTTTTATCTGGAATTTTTGATTTACCGACGGAGGTCCAGTCCTGACCACTTTGGTTAATCGAAGTTCTACTGTAATCTGATTTGTGAGAATGTCTTTTACATTTTATACTTTGTTTCCCATAAATGATTACTTGGCCTAATAAAAAAGCTTATTAAGAAACAAGATATGTAATGACTTTCACCCTGAAAGCACTGCCCTTACCTTCTGGAACAAACTCTTGAAGAAATACAATAAAAAATGGTGTGACGAGATCATTCATTCCCTGAACGTAGCCACTGGCTGGATGGCGAATTGCCCAAATGTACAAAATCCTTTCAAAAATCTATAAAATAAATTTTTTAAAGTCACTTTAATGTGATGGGGAAAAAAACTTGTTCGAAGTTAACATGCAATTGAAAGGATGAAATAAAATTGTTTCAATCTCATCAAATAAGTAAAAACACTTTACCTCTTGCACAACTTCTTGTTGAAACAGAGGAACTAAAGGACTCATTCTAGGAATGTCTATATGAATCTAAACATGACAAAAAGATTAATGTTTAAACAGTTAACCAATAAATTTTGAACAACTGAAAATAAATAAATGCATGTTTAATATATCAGGTGATTCATAAAGTACTGGAAAGTACTGGTGGTTTTCACCACCCCACATCTTTTAAACTACTGCTCATAAAAATCTGAAACTTTTTATATAAAATCGTCAAACATATAAGAGTTATATTTTCATGTTATTATTTATTCATTATTATTGAAATTCATTTTATTTGCTTTCAAACACCCCCAATATATCGTGTATTTAAATAACTGTTGTGATGTTGTTTAAACTCTAAAAGTCTGGATCCAATATTCAAATGATACAGAAACCTAATTAGGAAAATTTAAACTAAACACTTTTGTCATTAATTCCTTTGTTTAATTTAAAAAAAATAAGTAAAGAGAAAAATATAAAACATTTTCTCAATCTATCATGATAGATACAAATAAATATCTCTCCGACATAAATTATTAATGTTTAAATCCCTTTAAAATTTGGTCTTCTCTACAATGGCAGATGGAATTTCTTTAAAATATAAAACAGGCCAATAAAGCATAAAAAGAATCACAAAATAATTCTTACTTGTCTATAAGTATCATGGTGAATGTCTTCTAATCGTGTGTCGTAATACTGCTCAATAAAATTGAAATATTCATTTCGTTTCCGAAGAAGTATTGTTTCTCTCCTGTCACTGTTTGCAGGAAGGTATCCCTATTAAAAAGAAGAAAATATATTAAGATTTTAATATATGTAATTATCAAGAAGCAGTAACACTTAATAAAGGTATTACGTGTCTGGCTTTATATATATATTATATGTTTAGTAATATAAGTTTATTTTATTCTTATATTCTATTCTATTTCTACATTGCAAATGATTGATTGAAATCTTTGCATTGCGAAACTCGAAGACTTGGCTTTGAGTTTGGCCTGTTCAATATATATATATATGTATACAGTCAAACTTGGCTATAACACGGTTAATTCGGATATAACGCGATTTGGTCTTGGACCCCAAGATGACTGTGCCAAACCGTAAGAAAACAAAAAAATATGAAGATTTGGGCTAATATAGCCCATCAAAGTGTTGAAAAGGTAATGATTTATAAATATTTATAAATATAAAATTCTCTCACATCGCTCTGAGTGATGTAGGTAATCGCAAAATGACCGTCTTAAATCGATTTGGAATCGTGTGGGCGATAATAGGGTTCGAGTATGGGTCATTCCATATCAAATCAACCAATGATTTGAAGCTTGACCCCTAAGAAATTGATTGAGAAAGCTTTCGCGCAACTGAGCCAAACATCAAGGGTAAATTCTGCTGATGATTCATAATAAGGATGAAACAGCTGTTCAGAATTCACATTGTTGGCTCAATGTGCAAAGGCATATTTGTTGTCCTGTTGTGATTTTTTTTCCTCTCAATTTATAAATAACTGCTGTTAGAATTCTTTTTTGTTGAAAGATATAAATTCATCTCAATCTTATGAGAAAAATTCTTGGAAGTTAGTTTATGTTCTCGTTCACCTGGATATCACAGATCAAGTATTAATATTAGCTTCCTAATGCATTTCAATCCGTCTTTTTTTTGAAGGATGAGAGAAAGATTATGAACTGTGCTGAGCTGTTTCATAAAATCTTACTAACACTTGCTCAGTTTTACGTAACGTTTTCCCTAGCACCGAATAAAAATGGAAGGGTTGAGGGTGGTAGAGATAGGAACATAATTTCAAACATACTTACACTCAACAGCCGCCAGGTGATTGCCCTCACTGCCTGTGGAATACCGGACCAACTTAAAGCTCTCAGTTCATCTACAATAACAGTTTTTTATAGACGTCATTAATTTGATGGAGCTTCAACATAACCATACAAATTTGGGAATGAGGGGGTTTAAGCAAGAAAGTGCCAAGTGGCATTCATACTTTGGAAATATAGAAATTAAAAAAAAAAAAGGAAAGGTGCTTTCCACTATCAAAAATGCACGATTTAATCAAAAGAAAAAAGTTTTCTTAGTTTACTTTGAAATCTTATTATCTAAGTTCATTTTCTCAAAACTGCATGAATGTAGATTGACAATATCCTGCACATGTAATCTTCATTTTAAGAATTTGTTTATTTATGTTGGCAAATTTCCATCTATTAGAATACGTTTGAAATGACTTCTGATTAGTTCTAGATTGAAATATTGGAAGAACTGTTTTGCAATGTAGTTCTTTCGTTTCATGAAAATTATAGTGATTAATAGATATATATATCTATAAGTTTAGTTTTAGTCTTCTGAAGTCTTTAGTCTTTCTTTTCTGTCGCAATTTAAACATTTGCTTGTTTCATAATGATTCCATACCTATTCCACTTCTAAACCCTAGGTAAAATTATTTCTCTTCAATAGTAATCAGAAGACTAATATTCCTGTTTTGTCTGTCAGTTTATGAACAGGTATAATTAGCAACAATCACAACAATTGCGTCTTTTGCATATGCAACAATCACATTTATAATACAGCTCTACAACAATCACAATAATTGCAACAATTGCGCCTTTTGCATTTAGAATAATAAGGAAATTAAAGCAATATCAATTATATTTTCTTATAGTATCAGAAGACATTGCGAAGCATTGTGATTGGTTTAATAACCGCTATCCCTACCTTGTTTAATAGATTAACATTTAAAAACTTTCTACCAAAACACTCAAAAATGAGCCTTTTCCAATAATGCTCAATGTTAATATTTCAAAATATGTTAGTAAGTACATTTTTTTTTTCAAAGAACATTCCCGTTATTTTCATGGCAATGTAGTTTGTGAATGTTGTCTGCCTCTGTTAAGTCCTCTGTCGGTCACTAAACTGGCAACACACACTGCCACATTATTTTCAGAGCCTTATACTACTAATGTATTATTGAACCATATATCTATTACTCATGTTATAATGAAAGAACATCTAGTACTGCAGCCAACTATTGATTACTTTCATTTCTGTCGCAATTTAAACACTTACATGTTTCACAATGATTCCATACATACCTATTCCATTTCTAAACCCTAGGTAAAATTATTTCTCTTCAATATATTATGTAAATAAATATATAATTCCCACTTGGTGGTGTAGGAAACTAACAGTTCAAAACTAGCTTTAACAATTAAAGTAATATCATTAAAACTTAAAATAAACTAAATTAGAAAAAGTTTACTATTCCATTACCTAAATCAGTGTATGGTCCTTTTAGAAGGTTCTTGAATTTTTCTAACTTGGCTAGTTCTCTTTCAGGCACACTGGATTGTGCAATTCGATTAACAGAAGGATGGGCAAAATTTGCATAGGGCATTTGGCGAACACCTAAACCTGGCCCAAGATGCTGTAACCTTAAAGAAGTTGGAGCTTTATGCAATGGCGAAGAAGGCTCTAAAAAAAAGTAAAGGAAAAAAATCAATAATTATCCAACAAAAACAAATTCGTTCTATTAATTTAATTTAAAATTAGCAACAAGGGAAAAGTGGGTTCTCCCAACCCTCGACTGCTTTCAGAACAACTAGTGCATCTATGACACTGTCGCAGGGGGACCCGGATTTTTTGGTTGTTCCGGGACATCCGGTTGACCAAGATCGAATAAAATGAAAATGTGAGCATCTTCAATACTATACCTAATGTTTTATACCCTAATATTTAAAACAACACTTTAATATTCAAAACTCCATATCCGACGATATTTCAAACGCTTAATCAGCTTTCTTCCTCAGGCCTTTTTACATTATGGGATGAGAGAACATCTCTCTCCTTCCCCAAAATTAATTTTTTTGTGAATTTTAGTTTTGGGAAGGAGGGAGATGTTCTCTCGTCCCGTAATGTTAAAAGGCCTGAGGAAGAAGGCTGATTAAGCCTTTGAAATATCGTCGGATATGGAGTTTTGAATATTAAAGTGTTTTTTAAATATTAGTATGAAGAATTTATTTGTTTTTTAGTTTTATACCCTATTTATATTTCTATGGCTTATGTTTCGGAGGAGATAGGGTCAGAAAAAAAAAATCAACTTTCTTTTATGTAGATAGATTAATTCAATCTGGACTCCTAGGTTGAATTTTGAAAGACTTAAAGAATACTACTTTTATGGATACCGGCTAAGATTAACACAATTAACGGAATCATGAATTTTTATTATTTTATATCGCACCATATTCCTAAATTTTATTGTCGAGGAAAGTCTAGGGAAAGCAAAATAAACGAAAGAAAAGCTTTTTTGTAAGGAAAATTACTGCGGAATGTTGGACGTACGTCTTACCTCTCTGAGATGCCAGCCTCTGCATTGCTTCTGCTCTTCCTTCAGGAGTTGTCTCTGACTTACATGGCGATGTTGAAACATCAGATAATCTGGCTGATTGACTATGATTGGTGATAACTTTTAAGGCCGTAGATTTGGCAACCCGAGGAGATATTTTTACATCTGAAAAATGAAATTTATTTGAGAAATCGTGTGTGTGGAGGTTGTTACAATATCTGTAAGGAAAATCAACATAGTACCAAACCAACAAAGAAGAAACTATTGATTCCAATATGTTTCATAAAGAAGAAGAAAAAAATTGAGTCAAAGTATTACGTGATTAAAAGAGCCTGTTGGTTATGATGAGATACTTTTATTAATATATAATTGCTAGTTGTAGCACTTTACTAATTATTAGCAATGTAATATGACTGATAACTAATTAATTAACCAATTGACTGTGTTTAATCAATTTGATAATAATTTATTTTTTTTTCCAAAATAATGTTGAAAATAAAATATTAATATTTCAGTCAAATACAAAAAGTTCTCTTACTGGGGTAGCAGAGCGTTGCTAATTAATGCAGTAATTTAATCTAAGGAAGTTGTTGGGTAATAATAGTTCTTTAATACAAATGTTCATTCTCACACAGGATACAGTTCCATAAGGCTTCATTACTAATGTTCTAATACTAACGTATTAATCTTCTCATAAGCACCTAGCTTTTCACTTGTATGAATCTAATTATTAATAGGTAATCACCTTTGTGAATTCCACAATCTCGATATAACCTCCAGTTACAACATTTATCTAGATCTGATAAGATTAACCAGAAATAATGCAGAAATTTGTACTGCCAATATTAATATTGAAGACGGAAGATAATAAGCACGCAAGACCCCCAATATTTCTTTGATGACCATGCAAAAACTGTTACAGCTTGGCTGGGAAGTTCTGATTCATCCGCTGTATTCACCTGATATTGCACCTTCGGATTTCCATTTATTTCGATCTTTAAAAAATTCTCTTAATGGAAAAAATTCAATTCCCTGGAAGACTCCATAGGCACCTGGAATATTTTTTTGCTCAAAAGATAAAAAGGTTTGGGAAGATGGAATTATAAAGTTGCTTGAAAGATAGCAGAAGGTAATGGAACAGACTGTTCAATAAAATTATTAGTGACAATGAAAAATATGTCTTTTACTTTCATTAAAAACTGAATGCACTTTTTGGCCAACCCAATATTTTGAAGATCACTCTTGAACAGGAAGTCGAACATCAGTTGCTCGAGTCGTTACTTACATGACTTAGCATGGGCTTGTTTGAAAAGCAAAAGACATGTCACTGTTCTTTACTGATACAATAATTATAATTTCAAATGCATTTTTTTTAAAACTTTGAAACTTTCACTTCCATTCTTAATGGAATTTTTGCATATACCGTATATGCTCCAATAGAGGCCCCCGGTGTTTATTTGCAAAACAAGCCTTGGCCCCCAGCGCTTAATAGAGACCGGCCAATATTAACAAAAACCTTCAGAACGCAATATTTTTACACATAAATACCGGCTAATATTACAAACAGCTGCTTTATTTGAATTTCACATGCTACATAAGACTGTTAAAGATAAATGGCAATGTCTTTCTGTACCTTTCGCTGCTATTCATCGTCTGAATCAGCAATGACGGGCGGCTGCCTCACCGGAAGTTTCTTTCGCGTATTCCACCGCGTGAATCTTAAGGCAATGTCAAATAACTGTTTCGGCAGCATTTTGTAAGGCAATCTACCATAAGGTATTGCGCACAACTATAAAGATACGGACGCTTACACTAGTACCGGTAGGCAAATATCAAAGACCCGGCTACTATTTGGCCGTGTCCCCTCTGCAGCTCGGCGCTTATTAGAGACCGGCGACAATAAGAGCCTCGGCGTTTATTGGAGCATATACGGTACACAATTATTTGGCAAAAACGTCCAAACTTACTGCTCCTTACGGCATAAAGTCAAAGACACTGGATAAAGCAAAATCTCTCTTATTAAAAAGAATCAAGCTTAAATTTTATTTGAATTCTTGCGGAGAATGTGTGGCATGATTAACAAAAGATTCTTTTTGTCCATTTATGTTTAAGCCGGAAAGTTAAATTATCAACCTTTAATCATCTTAAAACAATTTTTATTTTTTTTGTTTTCCATTTTTGTGAGAAAATTCAAGATTTACGTTTCTACATATAACACATTAGAAATTATGTTTTGAATAGGTTGTCATTATTTTCATTTTGCTATTTGTTCATTTATTATTATTATTGAAATTTTAAATACCTGAAACAACACAGAACTCGTCGTCTCCAACATCCCAAGCATCATCAGTACTTTCTTGAAAGTCTTTAAAAGAGCTGGAGGAGGAATTCCTTTTATGGACACTCTTCATACCATCTTTTTTAGGACTGGCTCTGAAAAGGATACAATTTTATCATTTATTATTTTATTCATTTACAACTTTATCATTTTTTACATCTCTTTGGCTAGATATCACCGTTTTTAAGGACTGATGTTATTTTATGAAATTATGTGTCGACAATGAAAAAATACAAGTTCAGCTACATTTTGAAAGCTGACAGGTCTCTTAGGAAAAAAGGAAAAAACAAACTTTTTAAGAAACATAAAGTAATTTATTGTAAGCAAACTAATGATCATAACAACTACATACACAATATTTCTCAGAGATGGATTCCTCTGCTTCTTCAGGCGATATTATGAATTTGAAAAAAGTTGATGAATATGATAGGAATTGTTTATATGTTAAAGTGTATAACATGTACTAAAGTATATTTCGGAAAGCAGAACACTAAATGAGAGAGTCAACAAACACATAGGAGCTTTTCAGAATAACCATCCTTAAGTTTCAGATTGGGCAGAACACTGTCTAATCAATCAACATAATCCTGACCCAAAAGTGCATTCTTTATATCAAGAAAAGAATACAACTTCTAGATTCATACTAGAAGCATGTGTAATAACAATTTCGCATGTATTAATAAACAGAAAAACTTCTTTAGAAATTAGTAAATTTATAGTGGAAAACTTTCAAAACATTTTGTGAAAAATTTACAAGATTTCAGTAATTCAGCAATAATGTATTGTTAACATATTACTTTTGTCATTAATTAGATAACTTCGTTGTTAAAAACAATGTTTTATAACATCCCTTTAAGTCTTTGTTAAAAACAATGCTTTATAACATCACTTTAAGTCTTTGTAATAACCATTTTCATGTTCAAATTCATAATGTCGCCCGAAAACGCAGAGGAAACCATCTCTGTGAAATAATGTAGTAACGATCATTAGTTTGCTTATAATAAGTCTTTTTAAGAGTTTCAAGGAAATGATTTTTCATTTTTTAGTTTGTGATTCAAGTACTTCTAATTCTTTATTAATGTTATTACTCCTAATAAAGAAACTAAGAGCTAATGATAAATGATTTACATTTGCACATGCATTTACATTTTGTAAAATATAATAAAAAGAATAAGAAAGAACATGCTACTTATACCTCTTAAAACGTGTAATTTTAATGAAAGATTAAAAAAGATTAAAGATATTTAAGCAAATGTGTTTGAAATCATAATTCCATGCCAAAATAAAAAATTAAAAAAAGGGGTATTCTCTATACTCCTCTATGAGATATAATTCAAATTCTAGCAAATCAAAACAACAAAAAATAAAAGGGAATCATGTATTACTGTTTACAGTTTGAATGATCATGCATTTTAAAGTGTTGCACTATTGAATTTTTCATTTCTTTGTTTTAGTATGAAACATAATAATCCTTACAATGAACTGTACTTCTAGTAGATAAAACGAAAATATGCAACTAATCATCTTGAGGTACTGCAAATTGACTGCAAGAGAGAAGCAGAAACAATCGTAAAATCTGCTTTAGCAAATTGCTACCTCTCACTAATCCATGGTAGTACAGCTTCCATACAACCATCATTGCAGTTTGCTATCTCTCAATATGTTATTACTGAAGAAAAGCTATTGTTTATACTGGCCTCATTCAAAACCTCTGTATTTTGTTGACGGCTTTTGCCTTTCGAGAGCTTTTTATAATGCAGCTCTTAATTTGCAAACAAAGCCATTTGGGTAAAGGATGTACATTATTAGGGTATTTTAAGAGCAAAATTCAGTAACTACTGATAATATATTTTCCTTTTCGATGAAAAAAACAAACAGTTATATCAGTCGTGAGCATATAGTATTGAGTTTAATGTAATGTAAAATTGACTGTTAATGGTCAACAATCAGAACAAAATAGCAGTAAAGGCTATATTTACGATGATATGGATCAAGTTCTAATAATTTTGTTATGTAGGATGGCCAGTGTTTTTAATTAACGAATTAAATTTAACAACCTATGAATAACATATAGATAAGAATTCTCATGATTGACAAAATCATTTTAGTAGGTACAGGAAGGTTTAATCAGTAATATATTTTTTCTCTCCTTGAATGTTTTTCATTCCTGTAATGCGTATGTGTTGAGAGTGGGCGGCAGGGAAGCCAAGCACCGCGACCGTTGGTCTATTGTGGTATCCCGCGGAAATAAGCACAGACGGAGAGAAAGACCGAGAAGGAATGGTGGGAAAAGTGCAGGGGAAACGGGAGAACCCCGAGAAAACCAACACAGCATGTTCCTGAAACGTAAATGATCATCCTTAGTCATAGTGAATTACAACTCTTAGATTTAAAGTAGGCCTACAATATAATCAGGCCTTGTAGGCCTTAAGGGAAGATCGGAAGTTTTACTTAAGTCTTAGCCCAATGAGATTGAACAGAGGTCAAAAGGCCAATTGCCACTCGCTTCCATGGCAAAGATGCTGGTCCTTATTTGACAGAAGGCTACATGAACCTTAGGATCTGTCTGGAGAACGGCTAGGGTGAAATCAATGATCTCCACTAGGGATCAAATTCAGCTCCTTCTGCACCTGCATGATTTGACCTACTAGGCCTACAGCATGTATTTATTTCTTAAAATAAATAAAGACTCAATCTTTATGAAAAATCATAGTATACATTTCTGCTAGGACTAATCTCTACAAATTAGATATTTTTACACCGTTTTTGTGAGAAAATATTCAAATCATAAAAGCATTTACAAAAACATTTATAATAAATAAATAAATTTGAAATATTTTATCACAAATCAAGTTACCTAGGAGATTCTGTCCTTGGCGGATGCATAGCACCATAAACAGGTTTAATGCTAAGAAATAACAAGTAGCAAAGAGTTAAATTTTATATTTCTTAAGAAATGATCATTTTGAAATATAGCAAACAAATAAATATGTTGCATTTGGATTTAATATGATTCATGTTTTATATAGACACCAGTAATTAATTTCAAATATTAATACGTTCCTCAAATACGCTACTGAATATGTTTTGAAAGATAAATTACTTATTAATATATTCGTTAAATGAGAAAATAAATAAGTACAGTTAAATATCTTTTTACACAGAGTGAATTAGACTTCTTTAAAATAGTGGAAAATATGATTTTTTTAATTTACCTTTTGTAAGACATACAAACACACAAAAAAAAAGCTGTTTCAATTCAAAAGCTAAAATAAGGAAGTGCGTGTTGTATCACTCGCTTTTT
Organism: Thereuonema tuberculata; assembly: GCA_023159025.1. Taxonomy (NCBI): domain Eukaryota; kingdom Metazoa; phylum Arthropoda; class Chilopoda; order Scutigeromorpha; family Scutigeridae; genus Thereuonema; species Thereuonema tuberculata. The sequence continues at coordinate 34,416,946 of JAFIDM010008419.1, read as the reverse complement.
TTTTATGATCAGCAGGAATATTTTGTCCCGTTATAAAAATAGGTTCAAATATGGAAAAATACACCATGACAAAAATACCATTTTCAATTTCCGATTTCCAACTGATCATTTCAGTAGGTTTCTCATATATTTTTTTCTATATCGGTTATAAAACAACCAAACACTAAAATTATCAAATTATTGTCACCTTAAACAGAATTACAGGAATATTTCCTTAAATAAAACGTTTTGATAATAAAAAGACAAGTAATTATTTTTCCCCTCAGGAATTTTCGTGAATTTTAAATTAAAATGCGATCTTGATTCTCATGTAATTATTTCTATATTAATAAACAAAAACAAGACAGTCCCCTCGGGAAAGGTTGGACACGTTTACATAAGCGGATGTAAACATGGGTTTGACACATTCACAAGCTACCTGTGACTCTCCAGCGCGATCTTTCTCGAAGATTTATATTGGCACAAGGTTGACCCTGACTCTAGTTTTCAAAGTCATAAAATAATAACATAATAAAGTGTTTTTAAACGAACGAAATCAAGGTTGTCTCGTGGGAGTGGTAATTCTCACCTTCCTGGTACAGTTTTGGTATTTTGCTTCCAAAATGCCGCTTTGTTTTCCCGCAAATTATTATCTCCTACGCTTTGCATTCTATCTGGTAGCGAGATAAGTTCACTATTCATATCGCCATTAAGATAGGAATGCCACAAAAGCAGTTGTAACCTTCATTCCATTAAACCATTTCGGTTCAAGTCATAAATCGGACGCCATGTTACTATTGAGTTGTAAGCTGTATTCTCGAAACAATTATTAGGAAGTGAATAAATGAAAATAGCCTTCCACGAGATATGCTTTATATTTAATAAAATAATAAATACTAATAATTAGTTGTTGCACAACGGAAGCATTAAATTTAAAGTCCCTCAAATCGCGCAACGTTATTAAGTAATTGGTTTGAGAGTATAGCAGCTCAATCCGACGCCATTTTGCCATTGAATTGTTACTGTACTCTCGAAACAAAATATTCCAAGAAAATAAATTAACAGAGTCATCCGCGTTTAATTTATTTGATGTTAAAATAAAATTTGTAATATTTCTTGTTATTCAATGCAAAGTTTCAGTGAAAATTTAAAAACAAATTCTGAACACGCTAAAGTAGTGGTTCGAGAGTATGTATTATAGTTTACAGGTGGCGGACTGATAAATATTGGTGCGGCAAATGTGTAGCTATGGCGGAAGGGGGTGGACGTGATCCTAATGTTCTCCTTGCTAATTGTTTTGAAATAAAACGGAAACGGCATAGAGTGTCTCTTACACCGACGCACATATTATGGGAGCCCGAAGGATCACCGGATTGTAAGTAATCCCTCGCTTTTCTTATTTATTTCATTCAAAAACCGCTTCTTAACCCGTCGGCAGCATCTCACCCTGTCAGTACGACAAAGTCGCTTTCTCCGATCGGTTTCCCAGAATCAAGGGGCGATCGTGGAAAGATCAAGGATCCTTCCTAGATCCCTCAAGCTTTCTCTTGACCGAAGGATGTCGGAACGAACGGGCGAGAGAGCCGCTTCTGCCGGAGTGAAATCGAAAATGCCGTTAAGACGAAAGCAAAACCGGCTTCACTCTTTCCCAATCCTTTTCTTTAACATAAATTAATCCTGAAATTATCATCTAAGCACATATTTCTTAAGCTCCGTATCTCGTTATTTTATACCGTGATAAATATAAACAAAGCTTTTATTCTCTACCCGAACCATCATCAAAAAACCCATCCTTGTGTTCGTGCATCTCCTTCCAAATAACGACGAAATGTTAACGTTTTATTTAAAAAAAATAGAATGTATACATATTACATTAATAATGAACATTAACTATTAAAATGTTAAATGAATGGGTTAATTTAAACAATGGATTGGTTCTTAAAACTGTTGTTGCCAAGAGAGCAAAACGTGCATATCGTTTTATTTAAGCTTACTCGTGATAATAAAACTATAAACACTGCTGTTATTTATATGAAGAATTGATAAAAAATTAACAAAAGATATTAACAAATTCTTGATAAGGTCAGAATTATTAAAAGTTGCTAAAATAGATCATCTATAAAAATGATTAAATGTATTGTAGTTATTGTGATTTTTTAAAGCTTTAAAATTTCGTCACATTTTAAAAAAATTTTGTCGCCCAGCTGGCAATTGTTAGTTGAAGATAATGTTTATTTTGTTTTACTTTGTTTGAAAGATTAAACATAGCCAATAAAGTAGTCTTTGTGTGTGTGTGTATCAGGTTTTCCAAAAAAATTGTTTATATCAGATCGATTTAATTATTTGAAGGGAATGTTGTTATTGGTAACTACGATATTTCATAAAAAAATATCATAATTTAGAATGTATCTGCTTTTTTCAGTAAAAAAGTAATTTTATCAATCATTTTCTTAGTTAATTTATCTTTGTAGATAAATTTTGTGTAACATTTTAAGAATGTACGTTCAATTTGCATATTTGTCAAAAAAAATTTTTTGAAAAAAAACAACAACAAAAAACCATGTGACATTAGCAAGAAATTTCGCTAAAGCAAGACCAAATCAAATAACAAAACCGCATCCTCTTTCTCAATCTTAACAGCTGTCCAAAGCGAAAAGAAAGCAAATTTAGAGTTAATATGTATTCAAAAACAGTCAGGTATTAAGCATTATTGAACACATAATCATGCGTTTGAAGCATTGTATGTAGCGTAATAATATTCACGAAGCAATTTTGTTATCAACTGCGAAAAATAAAGAATCGTAAAACCTGTGTATTCCATATTTATAATTTCTACGATCGTCGAAGTACAAAATAAGTGAGCAAACTTAAACTTTTCTTACGCCAAGAATTATTCTGGCATCGTATACATATTGTATGTCAAGTTTTGGCGAAAGTTTTGGAGATAAGTGTCATCTCATTTGAAATTAATTAATTAGTGATGTTAATGTGTTTTGTCATTCATTTAGCTTCCGAATTGTTTTAAACATGTTGAATTTAATGTCAACTCTAGGATTTCTCGTAAAAAACTTTACAACCTTTAAAAAGATTTGAGTTTTGAAGGGAAACTTTTTATTTTTTATTCCGATTTACTTTAAGATATATTTTCCAAATTTTATCCATGGATATTTATGTATAAAAAATAAAATATCTGTTTATAAATTGGTTAAATATTCAGTGTTGTGGGGAAATTTCATTTCCACTTTTCAGAATTTATGAATGTTAAATTCGCTTTAAAGTATAACCTTTGCTTTGTTTTTGCAATTCAGCATACCTCAGCAGAAATCTGTAGGTTCTCTTTACAAAGTCTGCTCTACGATCTAATTTTTTTTGTTCCATTTTTTTTTTGTACCGGTGGTTTCGTCATTGGACCGCAAAATCACTTTCACTGTTTTTCCCAGCGTCAGTAAGTGCCCACGGCTGCTATTCCGTCCCCTGAGGTACATAATAAAGAACGAAAATTACTGGACGGGAATGCAAATACTATGCGCTAATTAGCATAGACGGGGGGAGGGGGTAATGCTTTTTTCGTTCGAGAAAACGTTGAATATAATCTCTGAAAAATAACGTCAGTTGAATGTTGACTTTTAACATTGCGGTGTTTCCCAATATTTTGGAAATGACATCTTTGACACAAATAGGTTGTTAAAACAAAACAAAACAAAAATAGATTTTAGATTGTTTTTAAAAATAACTTCTAAACTAAACTTATGTAGTTTTCGCGAGATAAAGTTTGTAAGCATTTTTTTTTTTTTTTTAGATGATAAATGTTGTTTTATAAAACTACGATATAGCCAAAATACGTTATTTAAGCATAAATATTTATTACAGAAAAAATGGTTTTTACCTTGTTTTGTCAACAACTTGTTACAAATAATTATATTTATTGTTTCGTCATATTTTTTAGGACTTGAAATTATGGAATGTCATATAGCAAAACATTGATTCAAGTTCAGATATTGGATGTTATTTCAAGGCAAAGCATCTAGAATTTTCTGTATTATCTTTTTTTTTTTCCATAAAATTCTCAAAGAAATCTAGTTTTCGTAAAGCCTTCATAACATTGAATAATTAATTACAATTTCATAAAAACGGTTTGAATTATTAACAATAGATAAACAATCCCATGAATTTCGTCAGTGATTTTTTTTATCATTATTTAAATATATAATTGGGGTTTAAGTTAATTATACATGATTGTTTTGCATATGAAACTGAATATTTTTTTGTTATGATAATACGCGTACGAACAACAGAACTGGCAAATTCTGATTTCAATCCAAAGGGAATATTCATTCAAATTCATTGAAATCTGTTCGAAATGAAGTAATATTCAATCAAATTCATTGAAATCACTCCGAAATGAAGTTAATAGCTGCCACAGTAAAAAATGTCACGTGAAGACGCATTACATTGTATTGTATTACGAAATAAGTTGATAATCATGAGACTCGAGATTCAAAAAAAAGCGTAGACCGAGTTCCGTTTTCTAATATTTTGAAGGAATTTCACGTGTGCGTTTAAAAATCCAAAAGCAGCATATCGTGATAAGGATTTCACTGAACCGAATCGTGCGATAAGAATAGGGTACTATTAAGTTAATAGGTTCGGCCCTCAGTCCATCCTTTTCGGGTTAAAAGGGGAAACAGGAGAGGGTGGTGGTAAGCCTAATCTTTGTCCCGAGGCTAGGGTTTGACCTGTCTGACGAAAGAGACAGCTGTGAGAAGGATTTTCTACAGACATCTGCTTTCGCAAAAGGGTTTTCATTAAGACAAGAACTTCAGCTGAATGAAAAATTTTCAGGGTAGTGTTAGTGTCTCATTTTTGCCCATTTCCGAATATTTCAATAAAATACAAGCGTACAACTCGTTGACGATAAAAAATTAATGGGAAAGTAATATACTCGTCAATGGACGGGAGGATGACTTGAATTGTACATTTGGTAAGATAGTTGTGAGGCTTTCTCTTCGTATTATGTTGGGGAATTTTGGATTCCGTTTTTTCCTTGTACAGTTATTGTTTTCAAAAATCTACTGGCCTCTGGTTTGCAAGGACAAGATAAGAGTCTGATCGTCCAACCAAAAAAAAAATTAGTTCTTCACAGTTTCGGGGGAGGACACACACAGAACCACCCGATTAAAAAAAAGGGGGGGGGGGGGCCCCCCCCTTTTCAAAAATTTGGGGGGGGGGGGGGGGGATACAGGAACGGACCTTAATAGTTCGATCACGATTGAAATAGAAAATTCTGGAACAGCTTTAAAAACTTTAGTAAGATTGAAACACGTTTCCTTGTAAAAATACATAAAATAAAATATGTATTTCGAGTGTTTAATTGTAAACTGAAACAGTTTTCATCGAAAATTCGTGATTTCTTTTCAGTTCAGTTTTGTACTAATGACGGTGTCGTATTAGCAGTAAATAAGCACGACTGTTACTTTAACAGTGGCTCAATTACCAGAATGACCTTAATTTCTAGTAATTAAGTTACTGTAGTTACTTTCATTTTTGTCCGCCATCTGGTGGATGACATTGAAACCATTCATTGTGATTTTGAAACGTGAAACACTAAAATTTCATCTTTCGGTTTATTTTTGTATTTTCTGTAAAAAAAATAATATTCGTTTAAAATGAGGACAATATTACCCAAAAGTTGAGCAAATGTTACAGTTTAATACTAAAATTACAAGGAATTCTACTAGTTTCATCTGCAGTTGCATATTCGTTTTTTGCAGAGGAAAGTAAGACACGGAAAGCTGAATTATTTTAGCTATCAAAAACTTTACAAGAGCTCTGACAGACAAATTTAGCAGATTGTACACGTTGGGAAGATGTGTAATTTATATAGTATTTTTCGAGAATTTTTCTTTCTTGCCCTACAGGTTCTCATTATCAACATATGAACATGTGCTGAATTATTGCTTTTGCAAAAGTTCAGTATTTTTCACTTACTAAAACAATTTATAGTTTATAGCCACATCTGCTGTAACATCACTAAGATAGCTGTCACAGTTTCCCTACCTACATCGAGTAGGCTTATACATTTATTCCCATACTTCACAGATAGAAAAATGATAATACTGTTTGTGTGTTTATTGAACTGAGCGAGAAGTTTATTGTGATTGACCTAATTATTTTTCAAACTAGCGTCTTAAAATCTGTAAGACCTGTATTGAATCAACAACAACCACACCATGTATAGACGAACAACACAGTTTGTAACTTATTGTATATAACATAAAGAGAAGTTATGCAAGATAGACTTCGTGTATACACAATTATTTTAATTCTATTATAATTCGTGTGGTGATTAATATTTATAATTGGGACTAACACACTTAAAACACATTATTTTTTTTCACCTGACGAAGGGATCTGAACCTGGAACCCGAAACATGTAAAGAAGATTTTTTAAAAAAAAAATGTGTTTTTTAAGTGTGTTAGATCCCAATTGTAAATATTTTAATTCTAATTTTTGCTTTTCAGGTGATTTGCATTTTTATAAGTAACTGTAAATCAACTATTATCAACACGGTGAAAGATGAACCTCCCAGAATGCAAAGCAGATTATAGATTATAATAATTTCTTAACGTGTCGTGAAACAATACGAATAACTACTATATCGACACTTGTCGATATAGTAGTTATTCAGATTATAGATTGTTCTTTCCTGGCCGTTCGCTAACATTGAAAGAGAAGAGGTCGCTTCTCTTCTACTTCAATGTTAGCGAAAGGCCAGGAAAGGACAATCTATAATCTGCTTTGCATTCTGGGAGGTTCATCTTTCACCGTGTTGATAATAGCTTTCTTGATTCTGTCAATTTCTGTAATCTCTTGTTGTCTGGAGTTAATAAAATGTACAACCTCTAGATTTTCTCTGACAAGCGATTTCGTAACCAACTCCGATAAATATTTCCCAGTCCCGCATCGATCCGTGTAGGAGTTACATCTGATGTGGAAATAGACTAGCAACGCATTTGCGGTATTTATTTGAAAAATAAAACCGATAATTTTCAGATTTTAAAGCTTGCAGGTGCATCTCAGGTACCTATACAACGAGCTATACTCTTCATACATTATATGTCTCTGTAGTGGTTGTACAAAAGTATATTGGGCGAGAACTCATTCCTAATATACAAAAGATCATTTCTATAGATCATATTTCCATTTTATTCAGCCCATCTCTCCACCCGCTACTAGATAATTTGTTTAACATGTGACAGAACATGTGTTCAAAAGGCATTAACATTCTCTGCTTACTGTAATGCAATATTTTTTTTATTACTTTATTAATTCATAGGGAATCAATATTACTTTGAAAGAGTTTTAGATCATTGAGTGTATCTGTATCATTTTGTGAGCCCATTGAAACTACTGGGTGGGCCAAAAATTTCGTTCGGTTTTTAATTAAAATAAAAGACCATTTTTCATTGTCACCAATAATTTTATTGAACAACGTCTTGAATGGTTTCTTCCACTACCATCTTTCAGACAACTTCATAATTCCATCTTCCCACAACTTTCTATATCTTTTTGAGGTGCCTTTGGTGTCTTATAGAAAATTGAATTTTTTTCCATTAAGAGAATTTTGTAAAGACCGAAATCAACGGAAATCCGAAGGTGCAATGTCGGGTGAATAGGGAGGATAAATCAAAACTTCCCAGCCAAGCTGTAACAGTTTTTGTCTGGTCATCAAAGAAACATTGTGGTCTTGCGTGCTTATTGTCTTCCGTCTTCAATAGTAAATTGGCGACACACAATTCACCAATTTTGATCAGTTTTTTGTATTAATGCACGCTGATATGACAGCTGTCACAATACAATCTAACAAAATGGTGTCGAATGACGTTAAAGACACCTAAGCGCTACTAGACCCAACCTACGTAAAAAAAAACCCAGAACAAACTTTTTGGCGAACCCAGTACTTCCCATTGCATTTTTCTGGGTAAGAAATAATTACAAAAGAATTCCTATTGCAAAACACTGAAAACAAAACATAGTTTATAATTCATTGTCCGAAAAGAATGCATTTCTATTGACGTTCAAACGGATCGGTAATGCGGCACACGTGTCTCCACATTGTTAGGTCATTTATCGTAGGGATTTTGTAGACTTCTTCTTCCACTATAATAAAACACATCATCTCACAATTAGCCCCAAAATTAAATAAATAAAAATAAGGAAAATATGTATAAGGAGCGCCACTACTGAACTCAAATTATTAAACACAAAATTTATGCTTTACTAATAAAAAAAAAAAGCAAGAAATATTGTATCCAAAAAAATTAATGTTTCTTGGAATGATTAAATAACGTAATTCGTGGTTGTTTCATTGGTTTCATTTCCTAATTCGTCAGAATCTTTTTCCTTTATTTTCTTGAGTTGGATTTCCTCTGCTTAATCACTTTTTGATTATTTTGCACTTCATAAGCCGATCTGCTTTCTTTGTCAGCCATTTTCTTCGACAGGCGTTTTCAAGTTAACTCCCATTTTTCCAACACTAATATTTATTTGTGGAAATTGGAGGATGGGGAGGGGGGTTGATTTTGAATGTGTTTTACTGAAGCAGTGGAGCGTATGTTTTCGTCGTAATAATATTTGAGGCTACACGGAATTTTTTTATTTTTTTGAAATTGGGGAAAAAAATATCGAAGTAATTGTCATTCCGAAATTTTATTTGCGGAAACGGAAATCAGACATTAATACTCTCCAAGAAAACAAAAGAAACATGATAACGAAATGCACTAGGTTTTTTTTTTTTTTTATGGAAGTGAAATAATGTTTAAGTGAACAGAATTCACGTTTCGATGCCAATGTTTCATTCACAGCATCTCATTTATTTAGTTAATAACACGTGCCGTGGAGAGATTGATGTAAGTTAATTTTAGTGCAGTTTTATACAGGGTGATTCATTAAGTACTGGAAAAATAGGCCTGTAAAGAATGAACATCGAAATATTTTTGTGTCAAATTCGGTATAATTAAAATAGGGCATGGGTTTCCATGTCGAACGTGCGATTCTGAGTCGGATGATGGGGTCCCCATTTAGCCTTTTTTTTTTACCCCTATGAAAAAAAATGGTCTAGTTAGCACCCTTCACAACCGGGAAGAGCAAGGAAAGGGAAGCGAGATTAGAATAGGCTAAGCTAAATGGAGTATTGACTCCATTGGGTTTATTTCAAACACTTCCAGTACTTTATGAATCACCCGGTATTCTCATGTTATAATTGAAAATATTCCTGTACGTCCTGTATTCACTTTATCACAATGAGTTATTAACTTTACCTTCGTTAAAGCATCACACCTATATCCTCCTGTACAGTTAGTCTTCCGCAGGAGGTAAGGCTCCCGCGATCTCAATCCAACCGGGTTATGTGGAGATGGGAGGGCCGACCATAACCCCCAAGAAACAAATACGAAATGTATAGTGGCTGAGTAAACCCTGGGATCCATATGGAATAAAAATAACAGAAGAAAAAAAATTGAACTCGGCTCTTTCAGCTCGTAACAAGCGGTGATATGTAAACCGCCAGCCAACGACAAAATACAGTATTTTATTATTGAGCCAGGAGAAGTTTTGTTGATTCCAATAATTACATTACCTAAATGTAATAATAAACCTTAAAAATATATTTAATATTTTTAATTCGTCGACAATTTCTAGATACGTTGCTGTCGCTAGCCTTCGTCAGTTTATCAGTTATAATATCTATAAATACATTTCGTGTATTGAAAAACAAAATTATGAAACACGAAGCGGCCACTCCTTTACATAGATCATAGTCTTCATTCGATTGAATAACAGTTGAAGAAATAAAATTAACACTTTTAACAAAAAAGTGAAAGTAAACAAAAATGATAAGGAATATGAAATTTCATTTTTCGTGCCGAAGGATTGACTCCTATAAAACTTAGACTACTGCTAGGAAATTGACGTCGTCTATCTTCTTCCCTCGGTAGCAGTTCCGTTTCTTTCCCTCCATTTTCCCTTCTCAATCCCGGTATCAGTGTTTGGACGTTTTCGCACGACTGCTTCTCAGTTGTGGCATTCATTCTTGTTTTGGGAGGAAGCCAAGAATCCCTTCTCAAACCTGAATGAAACGGGGATTTTAACAGTTCAACACTGCTAGCCTTTTTTTTTTTCCCCTCTTTCCTACTTTTTGATTTGCACTCGGGGAAAAATAAAGTTAATTTGTTTCTCCTCTTTCTTTCTTGGCTTTTTTATTTTCTTCCGTTTATTGTAAATTCATTTTAATCGATTACAGACATTAATATTTTAAAAAGATAAATCTATTTTTTAATGGCGCTGCCAATTGAAAGACTTTCATCTGCTTCCGTCATTTTTTTTTATTATTAATGCAGTCTGATTGGTCCGTAATAATTTCAACAATATGTATCGTAACAGGAGTTTTATGCGTGTGTTAATCCAGTTATTGAATTTTAGAACAGGCTTCAAAACTATTTATATATTTACATACGAAGCGACGTTTGCACAAAAACATTCTTCATCGATCCGATGAAGAAAAACCGCTACAGGTTTTCGAAACTTGTAACTTGTTTTATTTTTTATTTTCTTATTAAATCTGTTTCTAATGTTTTTGTGCAAACGGTCGCTTCGTATTTTATTACCGTTGCACATTATTTTTTTACTTAATTTAAAATTACAACGACATAAAGATATGACACAATTTTATTTATCAGCTTTTTATGATAAGAACTTTCTCATAATCGAATAATTTGTCCCAGAAAAGGAAAAAGAAATAAAATCGGAAATTGCCGTTTTCCAGGAGTACAACAGATGTCCTGTTTCTGGCCACTGTTTCTTTTTTATACTTTTCCATTCTGTAAATCTAAGACATCGGTGCTCGTAAGGTTCGAGAGAGACTTAAACGTCAGGAAAATATCAGAAACTCAAGGCGAATGCATGGCCCTCCTGATATAATTATCAAGCGTTTTTTGTTGTTTTGTTTTGGTTTTTTTTGCGGGTAATTATAAATAACAATTTAAAATAGGCTTTTCATTAGCGACCCATTTGGGAGCTATTGCGTTTGTCCTGTCCGTCCGTCCGTGTCTGTCCACCCCTAACAACTCCCGAACGGAAGGCCGGATTGGCAAACGGACTTTACCATCAGGTTAAGAGGCCCAAACGCCATAGGAATGAGGTATTTATTTATTTACGTCTATCCGGAAAACTGCGGACTGAGTCGACTGTTGTTTCCGCAAATTTGGAAATTTTTTACTCGACAACTACTGACCCGATCGACTTGAAATTTGGATATGCTTTAGTTTAGAGTGTCTACTATACAATCTACATTTTTATTCGATCGCATCTATAACAGAACAGTCGACTGTGTCCGCATTTTCCCGGATAGGCAGAAATAAAAAACATATATATTCATTGTATAGTAGACACTCTAAACTAAAGTATATCCAAATTTCAAGTCGATCGAGCCACTAGTTGTCGAGTAAAAAAATCCCAAACTTCACCTTTTTCCGATGGACAGTCGGCTGTCGTTGCGCGGCAGGTAACCCTCCAATTCTCCTTAGTTGAAGATCAGGTTCTACTGGGTCGCCCTTAATTTTATGCTTTAGCATACATTTTTTCTTACTTGTTTGTATTGTTTTCGATACTTTTAAGAAAACGGAACGATATTATAAGGAAGATCTTTAGATTTTTCAGGAAATTCATGTTCTAAATTTAAAATGAAATATGCTTCATCAAATAACCATAATGCGATTATTGACATTACTTCAATGAGAGCCTTGGGAACATTTTTTCTTTCGTTTGAGTATCATCAGAAGAGGAAAGCTCCAAGTTGAATGATCTCGCCTATTCGGAACAATGAATTTTCTTTTTCATTTTTTTTAACGTTTATTTAATCTTTTTGTTTCCGTTAAGGCATTTTCTTTTTGATTCTTCAGATTTTTAAGTAATTTTCTTTTTCCGTTTCGTTACGGCTGTGAAAACACAACACAAGCAAAACGTTTCTTTTCGGTATTAGATTTCAGTCTTTATTTCTTTAATAAATACTTGAATATCATCCGTTGTGTGATAGCACCGCGTGTCATCGTGCAGGGATTATTAAAAAAAAATAATAATAATCGTCCGTTCTCAGGGAAGGAAAAAGGAGTTCGGGTACAGACACACAATTGCTCGTTTTACTCCAGACAGACTTCGATGCCTTTTGACTGAAAATAGCTTTCGAAAAGAGAGAGAAGAGGGGAAAAAAGTAAGGGAATATCGTTGCGTCTTCCCCTATTTCCACCCCCATCTCTAGTCGTTCAAGAATCGCTGCAGACCACTTATATTCAACCTTTGTTCGTTTGTACCCTCAGATAAAATTTATCTTTAACTTATTAATTAAGTGCTCTAAAAACTCGTTTATCCGAATCGCGTTTATTCGAAAATCTGGTTTATCCGAAACGATTTTTAGGATATTTTTAAAAATATACAAAAGCATTTTTTTCCGTCGCTAGAATAAATATTTAATATCGTACACAAGCGATTACATAACTATAACTGTAATTACGCTACTTAAACTCTATTATTATCAGTACGGCCAAAGATGAACCTCCCAGAATGCAACTCAGATGATAGATTTTCCTTTCCTGGCCTGTCGGTCACATTTAATGTAAGAGAAAATGTCGGTCGTTGATTTACATTCAACATTTCGACGAGGAAAAGATCTCAAAAATCAAGTAGGGAAATTATTCTTAACGTTGCTCGTCGATTTCAAGAATCTGTATCTGAGATTTTTGATATTTCCTATTTTTGATAATTGAGACTGATATTTTCTGCGGAGCTTAAGGCATTGGTACTGGAGAAATTAGTCAATGATAATGTGTTTGCGGGTCCAACTTTCGCCGCGACGATAATAATAACATTATTCAGTACAGTGTATCAATATTGAAAAGGATTCAAAAACTGTTATATCTTTATAACGTAACTGTTGTATATCTTGACGACAGTACTGTAAATATACACTAACTGCGTTAATAGTTTCAGTGCCCACTGTATGTTTGCCGAATGAACTGCTGTGCCGTATTATAGTTCACTATTTATTTTGTCATATTCAAGGTGGTTTTTTTTTTTTTTTTTTTTTTTTTTTTATGTACTGTATATGTTTAATACAATATATTGCCGATTATGCAAAACGGGCGCGGTCAAATTCGGATGAAGTAGTTTTTGGTATATAAAAGAAATTGGAACCTCCACAAATCTAAATTAAAAACGAAAACACACTTTAAAAAAAAAACAGAAGAGAAAAAAATTCACATGTTGGCCTCCGCCAGCCTCAATGAATCTGTTACGCGCATTCTAATAAAGAAAGAGCGCCTAAAAATATATAAACACGTTAAAATTTGAGACCAATGTTCATTAGTGACATCTCAAGACAGCCTCTTTCATGCTGCCTTGGCGATTACCAAAAGTGGAAGTAATGTACTAATAGTTATGTTGTTTAATTGCCGATTGTCTTCAATCGCTGGGCATTTATCTATGAATCTTCTATTTTTTATAAGTACATTAAATACTGTTTCTAGAGGGGTTTGTAAAAGTTGCCGTAAAGATAGAAGTGGTCCTTGGGTAGCCAGGAGTTATAGACTTCAACGCCATCCGACCAACGTGACTAGCCGATGCCCGAGTAAATCCGGTGCACATTTGACAGAGGGCAAGGAGAAGCCTAGGGTACGTCTAGAGGAGTAACACTAGTGGAAAAATCCTGACCAACGCCTGGAATCCGGCTTCTCCAATCCTCAGACTAGCTCCTAAACCACCCATTTCAAATAAATTATAATTCCAAATAAATCGGATTACGCATTTCAAAATGGCGGCCGATAGAAATTGCCATTTTTTTTTTTACGTTTTTCTATCTTGAAAGCGTTATCCTCACGTTGTTTTTTTTTTTTTTTTTGAGCTTTTGCCACGAACTTTTTACAGCTTTTAGTGCGTTGATGTAACTACAAATAAGTAGCAAAATAGTCGAAATCTGTTCTCGGATTTTTAGGGGGCGGGGCTTAGAACTGGGGCGTGACCTCACAGGTGGAACGTGGATAACTGTCGTAAATTTTGAGCTTTTCAGCTACAACTTTTATGGGTACTAGATATCCGTAAAAGGAGTACTAGGACTCGGATGGTATTATCAGTCACTACTCCCAAATCTCAAGGTGGTTCACTTTGGGAAGTACACTTACCGCTGTGGATGCAGGGCAAAGATAATTCTGTCAATATCTCATTATCGTAAACAATGAATATTAAATCCTTTCTTGCTAATTCATTGTGCATGTTTAATACGTTTAAAATTAATCCCATTTAACGATTTTAGTTAATAATGCAAATTTAATTTTTTCAGAAAATTGGGAAATTTTATTTGAATTAATTGCATTACCTTCACCCATTAGAGGGTTTGTTATTTAATTCTTTATTTCTTTTTTCTTTTCTTTGTGGTCAAATACCTTTTATGGTAGCCTGAGTGCTATCCAAGGATTTGAATTCCACATTTGATTCTTATTTTTTATTTGCTTACTTTTAGTTATTGAGGGGCCACTGTCTCCATCATGCATTCTCAATACCTCCCCTCGTACGCCTTTTGAGTCTTGCACTGGCTGAGTAGCTCTGGCTGAAGAGAGACCAACGAGCTCGAAACGGCCGTCCCAGAGTATCAGCTCGACTCAAAAAGGCATTCTTATTTGAATTGTAGGCTGTACGTTTTGGTCTTTTTTAAGACATTAAAAAACAAAAAAAGAAATTCGAAATCATCACATTATAAGGAAAGTAAGCTTCAAGTTCTTCAAACTTGTTAATTAAGGAACTCAATTGAGAAAAACATCTGTTTTCGATTGTCTACACAACACTGGTCCAGTTTATTATTGTGAACTTTTTTTTGAGTGCGTTTCATAGCAGCTACTGATGGAGTAAGAATTGCGCTCACGACGTGAATAAGGCGAGGGTGTCGAACTAAAAGCCATTGAGTTAGAATAGAACAACCCGGAGTATAATGTCCCCGTCGAACTAACGAACTCCTTGTGACGACACAATGGGTGCAGAATAAAGGCTTCAAGAAAGAAAGAAAAAAAAATCTCTGTTATTAATCATAGGAATAATAAGAAAAAAAATTACAGTCACAGAATAAATAATCACACGGTTTTATAATTGAATCAAACAGTTTTACGTTGGTCGGGTGGATTTGATTTAACTTTCACTTAGCGTGAAGTGAAATTGGATGAAACTGTAAAGCTTAGCGCCGTAGATGTTATACGAGGTGGCGGGAAGTTTATTGCTTGTCTCCTTTCATAAAAAATGTAATGCGAGTGTGGGCGGAGCGCTTATTTCAGCCATCAACTTGAGAGCTTACTTAATGGTAAAAGAACAATGCCCAAACCCTGTCTAGAAAGTAGTGACATAAATAAAAATGGCCGTTCTCCTGTTGCTAATGAACCGAAAAAGTACGTAAAAATGGAAGCCTTACTTAAGCCTACTTCTCTCCAAGCAAACACATATGCGTGAAATTATTATTTAATTTTAAAGTATAATAATGTACTTTTTCTTTAGTGACTCTAATATTGAATAAAATACAGATAGAAAAAATACTATGTAACCAGCAAATTATACCCAGTCAATCCAGCACCAGCCTCTCTCACAGGTTCCGAAGAATATTACGTTACAGGTATAAAACAAAACCTAAGCAAAAATTTAGTTTTAATTTTAGTCCTCCATTTTCCAATTTCTTTCGAAAATAATCTTCATTTCTGTAAAATAATTTTTCGAGCACTGCTCTGTACACTCTAGGGCGACATTTTGAGGGAAATTAATAGAGACCTGTGCTTTGAGGCGCGCTTGTTTGTGATTGGCTGAAAAACAGATACGTCATAATCACGTGGGGTTCCTTCCGATCGTCACATTATCGTGGTCGGACTATAGCAACGCTAATTCCAGTTCTTTCCGTTGTGTGTGACATGAGTTATTGTATATTAGTAGAAAAAAGAAGACAGAATTGATATTACTTTTTATTTGAAAAGCACGTCGCGAACTTCCGTAGATAGGATTCTGAAAGATGTTAGTTCGCTACATGATAAAAGTTGACGGAAATAGTGAAATCTCGAGAACCTAAGAAACTTGATGAAGTTATTTTCCTTCATCACGTGCCTCTTTAAGATATCTCGTAGTATCTCTTTTATTTCCGACATAACAATTTCATTCCAATAAAAAGAAAAAAGAAATAACATCTCTTTTGTGTAGCAACTGCCTAAGGCATTGCTTTCATATGAACGGAATACCTTACTATGTCGATATTGCCCAGAAGGAAATTTCCCTTCCTAATTAAATTCATATTACTTAAATTCTTGAAGAAATTTTTAATATAACGTCCGTTTATCCCAGAGGCAAATTAAGAGTGATGCTGTAAGACTTACAATTCAATACAGATTTTGTTCTTATTTAATAACTGTGTAATCTGCCGTGTTGGATCTACTTTCCCCGTTGATTTACATGACTTTAAAATGTCGTTATTCCTTACTGTGATCAATATGCCCCTGTTGGAAACAAAGAAAAAAAGCTTCGTGCTTAATAAAAGCTCTTCGTAGATATTTCGGCTTTAATTAAAAATATCAAAATGTCTTTATTTCAACTCAACCTCCTGAGCTGAAAATTAATTGCGCTTACGTTTTCCTCTACCTGAGCAAGTGAGCCCCGGATCTTTTGCTAAGCGCCGATCAGGGGCCCTCGATCACGAATATGTACGCCAATCAAATTCTTCTTCCCACGGTTTATACTATATACAGTATATAACTATACATATTCCACTTTTTGGCGATTTTTCATATTTTCAAAACCTTGTACTCACCTTGTTTTTATAATGTTTACCTTATAAACCTTGTTTTTGCATCTGTTGCCACAAACTTTCTACAGCTTTTAGAGCATTGGTTTTAACTACAAAATAGTCGAAATCTGTTCGCGGGTTTTTAGAGGGCGGGCCTCAAAATTGATAACTGCCGTAAATTTTGACCTTTTGAGCTAGAACTTTCGTGGTGCTAGATTAAGGACTCGGGTGATATTGTATCTCAACTAAAATCAGATCACATGTTTCAAAATGGCGGCCGTTAGAAATTTCCACTTTTTGACGTTTTTCTATCTTCAAAGCGTTATCCTCACGTTGTTTTTAGAGCTTTTGCCACGAACATTTTAGAGCTTTTAGGGCTTTGGTTTAACTACAAATAAGTAGCAAAAATAGTCGAAATCTGTTCACGGATTTTTAGAGAGCGGGGCTGAGAAGTCGGGTGTGACCTTTTAAGGTTGGAACGTGGATAACTGCCTTAAATTTTGAACTTTTGAGCTAAAACTTTTATGGGTACTAGATATCCACAAGAGGAGTACTAGGACTCGGATGGTATTATCAGTCACTATTCACAAATCTCAACGTGGTTCACTTTAGGGAAATACATTTACGGCGGTGGATGCGCGGCAGAGATATTAAATATTACTGAATTGCTACATTGTTACCATCCGCTAAAAGAATGGCTTCTTATGATTTTGATTTTGTTGTTGAATAAAGCGAATTTTAAAGAATAAAACGTAGAATTAGAAAAAAGACGCGGTTTTTTTTTTTTTTAAATATCATGTTTGGATCTTGCTTATTTATTTATGTATTTCCGTGTGTTGGAAGTGAAAGTTGGAATTTTTAGACCATAACGATTTTTTTTTTTTATTTCCACGGTCAGATGATTTTGTTTTGTTTATAATATTTCATAGGGAACAGTCTCTCTCTCTCTTTCTCTCTCTGCGTGTCTCTGCAGTTGATAATGTTCTGACAAAGAGAAGCAGTAGAGAAGAAAGAAAAGCAGACTCAGATATATCTTTTGCTCGTTGTCTCTCCGCTCCAGGACTCGGAAACGCGCGAGCTCCAGATTTAATTACTGAGGCCGAGTGGATTTTCCTATTGTTGAGCTTAAATAATAATATTAAAAGCAGTCACCGGATTGGTTTTCTCTGTCAATGCACAGGTCCTTGACCATCGGGGACTCGATGCTCGAAGGAGTCCGATTAAGAAAGTGTTATTCCTCCACGGGAAGAGTAAACAATCAATCTAGGCCTCGTGATCTCCTTCCCCTACCCCTCCCCCATCATGCAAATCGTGATACTTCAGACACGACGGGTCCGACCTCTTCGAACCCGTAAGGATTTGACCGAAATTGTCAGTTTGTGTGATGGGAACTCAATTAAAACTATATTTATATATTTTTTATTGTATTAATGAAATATATTAACATTATTCACTGATTTCAGAGTACTGCTAAACAAAAACAAAAAAAAGCAATTTTCAGAATAATTTTTAAAAAATTTATTTAGAATAACTCGATTTACCTATATATATTTACAGGGTGTTGCAAAATTATTTGCAAATTTCAACAAACAAAAATAGCACCCCCAGATGAATGTGTGGGCTCGCCTGCAAAGCATTTCTTACGGTATAGCAAAGGATATGCTCTCTCGGAAAGGCTCACTTTAGGACCACCTAGTGCCTTAATGGGGCGTTTCCGGACATGGGTTCATTAGGAATATATTAATCTTCGCCATGCCCTACATATAGTTTGAATATTATTCACGAATTTTGCAACACCCTGTAAATATGTATATGTACGGTGATTCCAAAAGGTGTGTCAAAAATTGAGCCGTAGGTTCTACTCATAAAAACAAACAACGAAGTTCCTATAAACATGGGTCCGGAAATGAATAGTTTTCGAGAAAAAAACGTATTCTATCATTATTTCAATGTCGGTGTGCACCAGCATATTTTTTCATCATTGATTTGCTTCGTTGAAAATGATCATTGTTTTCACTGAAGTGATCTTTTCCTTTATTTCCACCTTATAGACGAAACATGATGAAACAGCGCATATAATTGGCAGAGCACTAGCCAATCAGAGTTGAGCTCGATATTATGGCGAAAGGTTCCCCAGTTTACGAAAAGACGGTGTTTAATCTTTTTTTTAGAGGTTAAAATCGTGTTTCGGCAACGCAATTTCGGTAGAATTTGAAATGACTTTTAGCAAGCTGTCAATCTGTTCGAAACTAATTGTATATTGTATTCAAGCATCTCTACTATTTAAGCGAAAGCGAAGTGAAACAGCGGCAAATCATGACAGGCATCAGCGAGCGGTAACGAACTGAAGAAGAAATGAAATCTCTCTTTAAAAAGTTGTCATCTGCAGATTCTAACGCATAAAATTAATTTATTTCAGTAAAAATATTGTTTATTTTCGAAAGATAATCTCCTCACTGTGAAACTTAATTTATAAAAGCCTTCCGATTAACTCGAAACGGTGGGAAAATGGCGTCGGTTGACTTCTTCGTTCTTGAGCTCGTCTGTTCTGATTGGAGCTTTCACTAATTGCTATCGTTGAAAACTTCGATCGAATAGAACAGTTTCTAAATTTTTTCATCATTGAAAACAATGATGAAAATGGTCAAGTGAGGCAAATCACACGATCGTAGACCTCAAAGATAGGGTCAATGATTGAAAACAATGATGAAAAATATGATGGTGTGATTTGGGCATTATTAATTGCATTCATATTCTTATAGAAATTTGAGATTCGAACGTCTTAACGCCGTAAATGTTTAACATTTGAAGAATTCAGGCTCCATATTCTTTTTTCACCCGGTTGTCGACTCTAGGGTAATACACTGTATGTAACCTTAGCTAAACGTTTTTCTTGGTCCTTTTCAGTGGATCTCTTTGAGTTCTACCGCCATGATAAGGGGGTGTGGGGGTTGAGTTGTTTCCTCTTCTTTTCTATTGGCTGGCTAATAATCACATCCTGTCATTGTCAGGCGTATAATCAAAAATCAAATCTGCAATCTGATATTTTGCGCCATTAGCAGCTACGTAATGAATGTAGTTAAATGGAAACTGATTAGAGATAAAGGTTAATGTATTTCGATAAACTTATTTTAAGGAAAGTTGAGACAGTCACTACACGAAATTAATGTAGAAATTTTACCATAGATGTTGTGTTGATGAAGTCAATGGATTTTGTAGTTTCAGAGTTTAACTGAACCGTTTTAACGAGAATTTGACTTTGAGGTCTGAAGGTTGTGATATTAATTTTTCCTCATCTCATACATATAAACCATTATTTAACACTACAATAAATGTAAACAATTTTATATTTATATAAATAAGCTGTAGATTATAATTCACAAAAATAATATTAAAAAAAAACAAACCAATATACTAGCGCGTTCGCTGGTACATATTGTAATGGTGTTTGTGGAAAAGTCTTTGGGTTCTGAAGACAACGAGTCAAGTTCTGAAACTGAAATGAACTAATTTATTAAACGAAAAACAATGGTTTTTATAGTATTTATATAGTGTGATTTGATTGGCTAAGTAATTAAAAATGTACATAATGATTGGATAAAAACATAACGAATTTAAATTAATTAACTTATTCAGTGGAAACGAATTTAAAAATAAACAAAACATCGGTAATTAAGAAATAGAAAAGGATGTTTTAAAATAAATAAAATACAGAAAATTTAATAATTTCTACAAAAATGCTAATAAATCATTTCTAAAAATATTTGTTTATAAACATATAATATTTGCTTACAATATTTTGCAGCAATACATAATTTATAATCAAGTCAGGAAAACAAAGTACGAATCACAATTGCATATATGAATTTACAGACCCATCTGCTTTGAGATTGTCAATTATTATTATTTTTTTATGATTTTTATAAAGTATGTACCCAGCATGCGTTGCAATGCCACTCATCAGAAGGTTTTCCGACGCGTGAGCAGGCCACATACAGCTGTCCATGTGTGAAGCATGGATTTTCCAAATTTAGTTCAAAAATTTGTAGCGATTGTCGCTGTGCTTTGTTGATGGTCATTGCAAATACGAGTCGCACAGGAAACTGCAAACGTTGAAACCGGAAGTACACTCATTTGTTGAAACGCCTCGCGCACCAGATATTGTAAAATGGTTCTACTAATTCAGAAACCTTCGCGCACTACAACTCGCCAAACTTTCATCGCAATCTGATGAATGGTATAGGAACGCATACGGAACAAACAAACAAAGAAACATTCATTTTTATATATTAAGATTTAAAACTATATAACATTAGTAAAATAAAAAAATAAAAAAAAAAGACCTATTCATCTAATAATCGAAGTGGAACAAGTTTACATTTAATACAAAGAAATTAAAAAGGCAATCAAATAATAATAATAATAATCATTAAGCTAATTTTCTAAAAAAAAACCTTTTTATAATACTGGAGAAATTAATACGATAATACTGCGACCATAATGTACATTTCAGGAAGTGCAAAACATCAGCTAATGAAGCAAAAAAATATATTTATATACACACTTGACCTAAATAAGGATTATATGAACCACCCTTTTTCCAACAGATAAGATTTGCTGAAATCGCAAATCGTATGCATTTTCCATCAGATTAAACAAAACAAAAAAAACCTGATGATAAATTCTACAACTGGTCGCGTTTCATTCACAATTCAGAAATGCTGCTTTTTATATAAAACTCTCCTAAATCCGTTTTTTATTCTTTCTTTTTTTTCCGGCGTTCTATGTAATAGTCCAGTAAAACCAGTCCCACGTCCTACAGTTTTCCCATAATTAAAAGTAGGCTTCTTTTAAATTTCGAACGTTTGTCCCCCCCCCCCCCTCTTTTTTTTTTCCTCTCTTCTTCTTCCTTCTCTCCTACCTCTTTTCTTTACTTACTTGTTTATCCTACTTTCCCTACCCGTTCCGTTGTATGTTTCTTTTACTCTATTTACTCTTTTTTCCTGGTTCTGTGTCTAGCTTTCTCCTTGGTACGTTGTTGAATGAGGTCACAACGACAGAAAAGGGGCAACGGAGAGAGCGTTACAACACCAGGAAAAGTCCGTTTTAATTGTATAAAACACAAAAGATTAAACCATTTTTTTTTTTTAAATTTAATGTTTTTTTTGCTAATCCGACATATTGAATAACTTTCGCATTCAGTTGCTCTGAGATTAAATCTATTTATTTATTTATTTATTTATTTATTTACTTACATGTGTATTTGTTAAATGAGGGATTGTAAAATATTTATTTACAGATATATATATATATATATTTATTATGAGCTGTGCTCCGCGATGTCATCCGCGTTAAATTCGGCCCTTCTCGGTAATGTTCGGTTCTCGTCGTGTGGCGAAGCCGCCGCCGCACCCGCACCCTTTGGTTGACGTTTATGTTTACTGCTCCGCTCCTATTGGTCGTAGCGTGATGTTATATAGCCTACAACCTTCCTCAATAAACATGTTATCTAGCGCAAAAAGAATTTTTCAAATCGGACTGGTAGTTCCTGAGATTAGCGCGTTCAAACATACAAACTCTTCAGCTTTATATATTAAGCCATCGATACACCCGTACAAAAGACGAAATTATTGTACGAAATTTTGAATGTTTTTATTAATGCCACTTGGAAAAATAATATTAAACTTTTTCTGGAAGGAGATGATTGCGAGAGGCTATATTGGTTTGTGTAAACGTGAGGAAAAGAGGAGAAGCGAGTGGATCTCGTGCGGTGCCGTGTAGAAAACAAACAGTCCCGCGCAGACAACGGTTCGATCGCCGATCGATGTCTGGACTGACGAAGTAATGCGTTTAAGCAATAATAAA
This sequence comes from Thereuonema tuberculata, assembly GCA_023159025.1. Taxonomy (NCBI): domain Eukaryota; kingdom Metazoa; phylum Arthropoda; class Chilopoda; order Scutigeromorpha; family Scutigeridae; genus Thereuonema; species Thereuonema tuberculata. Next base: position 34,394,249 of record JAFIDM010008419.1, on the reverse strand, counting down.
ACGAACATTGAAGTGGCTGCATGTTGCGGTGACTTCTATCGATCGGGCATCGAAGGGTGAAAAATCTTTTGTTCTTGGCTTTTTGGCATAGATCAAACCAACCTGCGCCAGAAACGATCGAATTATAGTCTGTTTCACGTAAAGAATGCAGCCGAGTAACTTCAACGACTTCGTGTATCCTTTCGCCTTTCGAACTTTAGTTTAATGTTTCCCATGTTTACGATCTGCTGGAAAACAAATGTAGAATTGTTGATTCTGCTTTAAAATAAAAAGTATTATCTAAAAAAAAAGTTATGAAAATACAATTTGTTTGTATTAGACAGACACGATAACTGTCGAACGAAACATCCAATTGAGTCCGGCTTTTGCTGTTGCAGCTATACAATGGGAATAATCTGTTTTCATCATAATCAGCATGTTCAGTTTTTGGATAAGGTCCTACATGCAGTGTAAATTCATGACGTAACATTTCCATTTTAAACTTTAAAAAATGGAACTTTTTTTTTTTTTTTTCTGGCGCGTAACACAAAGAATTGGTGAAATGCTAAGAGATGAAGTTATAGTTGTAATAAACTTATTGCTCATTTTTATCAATTGCTTTCCATTAAAAGGTCTATGAATTTTTTTAGATTAAAAGATAATTTAATAAAATTGTTGCCTCTTTGTTCTGTGTCAGTTTTTCATAGCCCAACTACTAAAACGAAATGCTTACAAAGTGAAAACTGTGAAACTTATTTGGTTGCTTTTCAGGCATATTTTCATGGTGACATAGAATAAAATAGAATAGTATCACCGCCTTCCTGGAAATAATCAAAATTTTGAATAAAAAACAAAGAGTCCATAGCAGTAACCACTTCCTGAATATTTGAAACTTAATTATCAGTTCATTTCTTTTCGTAACTGCTTACTGATCTAAATACTTATTGCAATTGGCTTATTTCTTGTTTGTACCAACCTGTAACTTAACTCCACATGTCACCTACAATTTTACAACAATTCAGTTGTCCTTTTTTTTATTTTTTAAATATGTATTTATTTGGTGCGCAAGAGTCATTAAACAGTCACTCGCTTAGCAATTTCAGTAATTTAGTTAGAAACTAACTTAATTGTTTTTGAACCTGGGATTAGTTACGTGAAGTGCCACTTAAAACCAGCTGAGAATCAGCCTGTAACAGTGTACAGACACAATAAATCTGCATAATATTTTATCACAATGAATTTTTCTTCGTAATGGCAATTGTAATTACATCTCGCCATGTTGGAGGACAAAAAAACGCGGGAAGAAGAAGCCTGCTTGATTTAAGACAATAGTCGTATTCCATTCGTTACAATTTGAAGTCACGTACCGCTGTTCCTCTGTTTTTCGATCTAACTTGGTTTTATTAGACAAGGTGTCTACCAACCGGGAAAATCAGGAATTGTACGGGAAATTTGGTTTGGTTTGACATGAAATGTACGGAAAAATCGGACTATGTCCTTAAATTTTGAGCATGATGTCAGTTTTTTTTTTGGTTGAATAGATACGTTTACAGGTTTTTTTTTTTTTGTTTTTTTTTGGTTGTTAAAATAGGATTGGGGTATTTTAAATATTTTACAATACAAATTTTAATGTCCTTAAATTTTTGTGAAAACGTCCTTACATGTACGGGAATTGTCCTTAAATTTTTTGTTTGAGATTCAGTAGACACCCTGTTAGAGTTTCTGACATTATTATTCCATTTTTGCTTTGTAATTTCTTTAAAATGTAAGGAAATTATAAATAACGTTACCCTCTTAAATATATTTATGTCCCATCCATCTCACTTGGCCGCTCCGTATATTATTATACTCAGTGTATATAAAATTCACGTTGTTTTAGTAATGATATATGATATTACTTTCAAGGAAAAATGATCTATTCTTTATTGGGGATGTAGGCATTGTTGTACTATCGTCGGGAGCACTTTGCCATCTACGAGCGTCATAGTGTCACACTGCTGCAACAGTGGAATTAATTTCAAAGAAACGAGAGAACATAAAACACCATAATATTTATTCATTTATTTATTTAATAACAAGCAACGAGAAACGTTCCTTATTAAGCACATAAATGTATTCCCTTATTATACATTCAGTTCTGGTTTCAACACGAAAACTAGTATGTTTTAGGCCTATTTAAATCATCATTTTTCACTTTCGTTTTTTTTCCTTTTTTTTTTTGTTCGCCTTTTAGTTCGATGTCCTCCTAACCTCAACTCTTTTCGGTGAAAGTAAAACTCGTGTTTGGTATGACTGCGGTGTTTCTGTTTGTTTTTTTCTTCTTCTTCTTCCTTCCTTTTATTCGTTAGGGCATGAAGGTGTGCCATGAAAACAGATACAATGATTGTCACCAGGGGAAAGTGCTGAGGAAGGCCTCTCCTTTTTGGAGGCGCCAAAGCAGGAAGCGGCCGAGCTGCTATCATTTGTTTAATTATGATGCCCAACAGATTTCTCGTCCATTGCATTGCCCTCCTTTGCCTCGAAGTGAAAGCGCCGCGCCGTCTCGATCCTATCTCTAAACGAACCGTGTGTTCGAACGCTGTCTTTCTTATCGTATCTTTTGGAAACCCACAAACAATAAATACCCAAATGAACAATTCAGCAATCAGAATTACCAGAAGTTTCCAATTATCGTAGCCTAATTACTGTTATTAGTTGTGTTCTAAATAAATAATGGTAATCAATAAAATATGGATTGTACTTTTTTTTTTATTGTAGGACGGATCTCGTTTGCAATCAGTTCTTTCCGATTCCCACATCGTTGTGAGAAAGTTGCGTCCATTGTCTTACAAAGGGATTATCCCTTTTAAATCATAAGTGTATAGAAATGAAATGACCCTGCAAATAGTTACAATAATAATAGTGACTATTACGATTTTGCTAAATCTTTTATTTGCATATTTTTATTTTATTTATTTATTTGGATCGTAATATGCGATCTTATCTGATAATCAATGCAAAGAGAATTTATTTAGTTTCCTGGGGCGCAAGATTGAACTACTGCAAACTAAGAAATTTTCACTGCTTTTAAACTTTTTCAGGGTGTCTACAGAATCAGGGAAATCAGGGAAACCGGGAATTATCAGGGAATTTTGTTATTCTGGAAAAAATCAGGGAATTATCAGGGAATTTTGCAATTATTACTTAAAATCAGGGAATTTTTTGGTTGAACAGATCGGTTTTTTTTTTTTTTTTTTTTGGGTTGAACAGATTGGCTTTTTTTTTTGGTTGAACAGATCAGGGAATTATCAGGGAATTTTAAAAGAAATTGTTCATGAAATCAGGGAATTTTTTTATTCAGATTTTGTAGACACCCTGTTTTTAGGCCTTTGAAAATGAGTTTTAGATTTGTGGGACAAGTTCTTAGCATAATAAAATTGTATTAGGAACTAATGGAGCATGTATAGTAAGGTCACTATTGTATACAGAAAATTTGAGTGGGGAACTTACGGAAAATATTTCGGAGAGATCCAACCCTACCGGTTCAAAAAAAGTGAGATTAACGCTGAATCTACATTACTAAAATCTTTTATTTCTCTGTTTATCCAACGCAATTGTTAATTATTAGCTTCCCTTGCTGAGAAAGTCAGATTATAAAATTTTCTTTTTTTTTATATTCTTTTTTCGACTTGCATGGGATTTGAAGTGAGGACATTCGTCCTCGCAGTCAGGAATGCTAACCATTGCACTACTGCTGGCCTCCAATAGCCAATCCTAACCTTTTATTCTATTTGTTCGCGCGCTATCAAGTAATGAGTTCATTCAAAAAGTAATAAAATATCACTTTTTGCCGTAACCGCTTGGAATCGCTTCTTCTTAGATTATCTCATACTTACCAGGGGGGGGGGGGGGGGGCTAGTTTCTTTTTTTCGAATGCAATGATTACAACGCCTCTATCAATCCTCTTCTCGCCCTTACGACACAAAGGAAAGAAAATGAAACAAAAATATGAATAACCCAGTTGTATCATTAAGAATTACTCACATTCATTTTTTTTTCCTTCTTGAGTTTTGCTATTATACGGTCGAACCCCGCTTTTACATTCCCGCACTTTACGTTTTCCCGTCATGTACATTTTTTTTCGGACCCTTCGATTTCCCTATTATTATAATATATTTTTTCCCCTGTATTTACGCTGTTGTAATATCAAACTTCCCGTAATTTATATTGTTGTCGCCAATAATAGTAAAAAAAAAAAAAAAGATGACCATGCGAAAAGTTGAATATGATATGACGACTACCAACGTAAATTTCGCCCTAAATACGGTCAATTTACGCAGATTCAATAGCATCAGGACAAAATACCGTATTTACTCGAAACTAATGCGCACCTTTTCCGGTCAAACATAGTCTCTCTCCCTGCAACGTCCACTTATTACACTGCTTTGTTATTTCAACTCGCGAGAAAATCGCAACTTCGATATATCGATTGTCTCGACACTCGATGTCTTCGTTCGGTTTCGGCTTCATTCTTCTTACCTCGTCTTGTTTCGTTTGAAATTGTGTGTGTGTGTAGGCCTCATACTTTTGAGATTTTAAAGTGATTAAAATAATGTGTACGATAATTTTCCTTTTCTAAATTAAATATTTAATGATGTAATATTTCATATAGTCCTGTGTGTTATAGAAGTTCCAAGCATTGATTACAAATCATTCTATGTATTGAACATTGTATCCTTAATGTTCTTAGTATGAGGAAATGTTTCATTTCCCTTAATTTACACTATTTTTTCAGTCCCTTGAAAAGTGTAAAAGTGGGATTCGACTTTTACCATATAATTCTCGATATTCGGCGTTGGACACCTTTTTTGGGAAGGAAATGTTTTCTACAGTGACTGATGATCGCATTTTCGTAGCGTTTGAAAGTGATTAGGCCTAATCCCGGGATGGAAGACAAATAGTTCTGTCCGACATTGCAAGCAAATTACAAAACTGCATTTCAAATTCCATGCCCAGCGGACGGTGAGGCTTTCGTTCCCCAACTTCATTGAACCCCCACTGTCTTCGGGAACGAGTTAACCTCGTTACCAGATGCCATTACAATTAGAGGGAAAACAGAGACAGTTTATTAGATTTCAGCGGAGACGTTGATCATGGCAGTGATACGACGAAAGTTAAAAAAAAAAAAAGGAACAGTTCATGGTCTTCTGTTTTCTTTTCTTATCGTTTCCTTCAGAAAAAAACAAAACAAAAGGAAAAGTTGCGTTTTTCCTCCGAGAAACCGTGAATGGAATAAATTACAAGGAGGTACAGGGAACTTCCCGAACTCCGAATAGGAAATGGGAGGGTAGCAGTGCTTTCTAAAAAAAGAAAAGAAAAATCTGTCTTGTTTGTGAATGAAACTAAATATACACTGCGTAAACAAGAAGGTGGGTTTTGTGATCTTGACGAAAAGGTTAAGCACTTGTCAAAAAATGAGCCTTCGTTAATGTTTGTTATTGTCAATAGGGGGCGTGGCGAAGAAAAACTAAGATAAAAATAATTGCATTTCAATTATATTTTTATTTATTATTTTATTTTATTTTTGTTCTCTCTTGGTCCGTTTTTTCATTTCCTAACATCAAAGTTAATCAATTAATTTTTAGTTAACGTTGGAAAGAAAATAACCTTTCTTTATGAAATATTGAAGAATATTAAAGCGAAATATATTAAAATGATATTTAACGTGTGCGGGTTGAAATCCTTTTAGACATTGACATTATGTTTAAAAATGGTGAGCACACATATTAAAAATGGATTAATATATATATTTAAAAACAAGAACAATAAAAATACTTATCTGGACAGTTAATGGGTTGAAACTGTTCTGATAAGTATTTTATTGTTCTTTGTTTTTAAAATATCAATTTTTGATATGTGTGCTCACCATTTTTAAACATAATGTCAATGTCTATAAGAAATATATTTAAAAAACATAAATATATGTTAAGAAATATATCTTAACATGCCTACATATATTTATATTCACTTCTGTATGAGATCTAGTGTGTTTTACAATGACTACTCCCAACTGATGATCGCTAATCAAGCGAGAAACAGCTGTTTTGGAATGTCACTTGTAAACACGATCTCACCCTTTTAATGTGTTAATGCACTTTTTGGGCGGTTTTCTTATTTTAATTGTGCATAGAAAATTCTTTGAGGCTGCCGGAGGGTAGCACAAGAATTTTATTTATTTTATTTTTAATGTGTATTTTGTTTTTAGTTTAGTTTTTCTGGAGGTGCCATTCCCATGCCTACTTAGATTTTTTTTATGTTCTGCATAAGTGTACGAAACGGAAATTTTCTTGTAACGTCCATTGTGGTTTTGATTGAAAATTCACCCACAGTTAAACAGTTAGGGTTAGAACTGTTAGAACTGCAATTGACATCAGCACTATCCATTCGATTATTCGAAAGTTCTCATGCCAACGAAAGGTGGTTTAAAATTCATGTTATTGCTCATCTTCATTCTGAAATTAGAGTACGTATTTTTTGTATGAGTTTTTTTACAGTTATATATCATTAGCAAATTGAAAACCTTCCTACTATTACTGATTTACTATCTGATATTTATTTATTTATTTATTTATTTATTTATTTATTTATTTATTTATCTATGCAATTCAAATTTTTCTATGTCAGATGACGAAATTTTTAATAGTGTCGATAAAGCTTTATATAGTAACAGTTTATATGTAAATATTTTTAGAAATCATTTATTTGTATTTATCTGTATTTTCCTCATTTTAATCTTTACCATTATTTATTTTAAATCATTCGTTTTCTATTTCCTAATTATTGCTGTTCTGTTTACATTTAAATTCTTTTCCGTTTAATTAGTTAATTCATTTAAATTCATTATGTTTCTTGTCCAATCATTACGTATATTTTTAATTACTTATCCAACGAAATCCAACTTTGTAAAATCTATAAAAACCCATGTTAATGCTAAATACATTAATTCAGTTCAGTTCCAAACGTGACTCGTTGCTTCTTTGCTCTACAAGACTCTCCCACACGCTCCTACAAGACTCTTTCCATTGCACGGTGTTTGGAAGACGTTTAACCGTATTTCTCGTTGTTATTTTCTAGAAGTTTCGTCTGCTAAATGAAATTGTTGTTGATCTGCAATTTACAAGATTTGCCCATTTGCTTTTCCATTCACATTTCGCCATTGTCATTCAGCGCAGCCGCTCTCTTCCTCATTGAGAAATCCCATTATTATGGAACGCCGCAGTTTCTGGAGATTTCGAAACGGCTTTATTATGTTCGTAAGTCAACACAGTCTTGACAATGAACTAAACGGAGGATAATCTTCCAAGGGCGCTTTCATCAATTCGATTACATAGTATTTAAATACAGTAAAATCTCATTACAAAGAACATCTAAAATATCCGGCAATACGCAACATTAGAAAATGGCGGAAAAAAAGCATGCATTCTAAATTAATTTTCTTTATCCTCACTCCTGGACTCAGTTGGTTATAAGGACTTCTTTTTATTGACTATTAATGTAATCTTCCTTTTAAAGTAGATTATGAAATTTCATTAATGTTCTCTTTTACAAAACTTTCATCTTTTTCTAATACTCATCTATGTGCTTTTCCCTTTTTAATCGTCGGTTATCCCCTGCCATGCTTTCCATCCATCCTACCAACATAACATTTGACTTGTTTTCACCGATTCGCGCGAGTTCAAGTTATCTGAATGTTTTTCTATATATAAGTAACAAAAATATATTAATCAATAAATGTTATTTACTAATGTGAAGAGGTGAAAAAAAAAAAAAAAAAAAAAAGAATAATTTAATTATTGTCTTGTCTAACGTTTTCGATTCTACAATGTGGACTCCTGACGTTGGCTGCACGAACTTTCTACAGCCTGTCAAAACGACGAGCGGACCTGAAAATAGGGAAAATTACAATTAACAGAAGTAGGAAAAAATAAGACACCTCCACATACCTAAACTAAAAGTAAAATACATATTAAAAATAAAATAAAGGAAATTCCTGTTCTGTCCTCCGACAGCCTCAATGAAGTTTCTGTGAGCATCTAAAGGAAGAAAAAGCGCCTAAAAATATGTAAAGACATCAAAAAAGTAAGATCAGTGTTTACAAATCTCAAGATAGCTGTTTCTCACTTAATTGGCTATCATCAGTTGAGAGTAGTCAATGTAAACTTGCAAGGTCTTATTAAGAGGTGAATAAAAACGGAAGTAAGAAAAAATATGGCACCTGTAACTTGTAGTCTAATGTCAGCTGTCTTGAGATATCACTGTAAGCACTGGTCTTACCCTTTAGCATAATTACAATTAATATAAGTATCGTAACAGCTGTGAAAGTGTTATTCTGGACTACAGCATCTGTTGGGGTATAACCTCTATTCCATGGTAATATAAAAATACAGTAGACTCCCGATTATCCGCGGACCTCTCCGGTTTCCATTTTTTTTTTTTTACTGTACAATAAATTACGGAATTAACAAAAAAATTTAAGACTAGAATAAGGTAAACAATAAAAGAGGCAGATTTAGCGACATCCAAGTAAGGGTTTTCGTGTTTCGACACGAAAAAAACAGACATTAACCGATTTTTTTTTTGTTAAAAAGTAAGAAATTAAAGTAAATTAAAATAAAGTAATTGTTTATAATGAATGTACTGCCATTTTAATGTAAATTAAACATGTTAAAAGCATTTTTGTGTTGATTTTCGGCCTATTTCGGATTATCCGCGGAATTCGTTTATCCGCGATTGCCACCCAACTCTGCGGATAATCGGGAGTCTCCTGTATATTGTTTTTTAGCACGGGCAATCGGTTCGATGAGCCCACGAGATAAAAAGAGACTTCATAATGACTGAACCTTCCTTATCTTGTACCTTTTCGTTTTCTGTACTTTCTTTGTTGGTAGCCTGTCACTTCTCTGCCGAAAACTGGCCACGGGAAAAGCTCCACCAATGAATAAATTGTTGTCTCGTGACAAGTCAGTCGGAACTGTGAAAATTATCGGTGAAAACTGATTGCGAAGGAGTTAACCCGTGGAAAACAGGAAATTGTGGGGAGAGAGAGAAAAAATAAATAAACTAGTTCCGTTCGAATTTGAAACCGGTCAGAGAATTGTGTGGTCGTTCGTTCTTTATATTATTTAAATACTGTATTCCTTTATAATAAAGGAAATATTTAAAAGAAAATTGAGAATCAGGAAGAAATAAATGCATTTGACATAAATTTATTAATATAATGTACAAAATTAATTACAGACATGTTTCGGATTTACGACATGTTAGGTTTTGGAACGTTGTGGAAAAGCGAAAATCGTGGTTTTGCAAAACACTGCCTTTTTTTTTTTAATTGTCGATGGATTTACTGAACTCAGATTCATGTACAAACGACTTCTCTTTTCACTTTAACAAGTTATTTTGTATTGATATCACAAGAAGAAGAAAATGAAAGTTTTAAACTTGCTTAATATTCAAAATTAGAAAGGCTATAATATGCGTACAATGTAACATTAAAAACGAAAAAATAGAGAATGCCCCCCTAGTTTGCTTTCGCGACTTGAGTCATCATCGACAGGAATCTTGGACAGCTGTTTCGAACTTGTTAGGAATCATCAGCCAGATTTACCCTCGATGAATCCTTTTGATCCTAGCAGTTTGCAGGTTATGGATTTGAAGCTGTATTTATTACAATGATTTTTGTATTATTATTATTACTACGTTTGCATGTTTCAAACCTTGGGTTTCCCCAGCAAAAACAATATGGCGGGTCAAGGACCAAAGCACATATTGCCAAGTGTGAAGGCGTGTGCAAGAATGATTAGGGATGTGTGGTTGTGTCCATAAGTTTCCTAACTAAGCGTGTAGTGTTGAGTACCACAGCCTTCTGTAGTTGTGCATAAGTATTTTTGTGAAGTCCTAGTGTGCTGAGACTGTGGTGCAATGTGTGAGGCACCAGACCAGTGGCGGACAGGACGATGGTGATTATTATTATTATTTTGGGGTCCCACTTCTGGGAGAGAGAGAGAAGAATCAGTAACCTTTCCCGCTTTTCGAGGGTGCGCGAAAAGCCTGTTATCGAGGGTAAGTCTGACTTATGAGTTCTAACAAGGACGAAATAAGCTCTTACTAGATTCCCGCCGATCATGGTTCAAGGCGCGAACGCAAACTTAAGTGCCAATACTTACAGTGTCGTATCGCCAAATCAGCAAAAATAGGGGAATTGGAAACTGATCAGCAAAAAGTTTTCAGGATATAAAGGAGTTAAATTAAAAAATTCCCAAACTATAATGCCCTCGATATCTAGAGCATTTTAACTTCTTTATTTTTTATATAAGATTATGAAGTTAAGTACAAATTGAATTTCATTTTCGTGTTCATTATTTTGTTTTCAGAGTTTCATTTTCTCTTGGTAACAGGTCAGGTTAGATTATAAATAAAATTTTCGCAATGAAATCATTATTATTCCCCACGAATGTTGAAATTCGTGCTTCCACTTTTTAATTATCTCGGTTGCCTAAAGTTAGGCCTACATTCATTTCTGACGCAATTGCAAATAAAAAACTGAATATATTTATTTCAAGTTGGAATTTAATTTTGAATCAACAGTGCTTTAATTTCAGTGAGTTTTTTACTTGACGTAGGTGCATTTGAATTGATGTTAGAGTTCTGTTTGCAAACCCTGTTACCTTCCCATGGCAACACAACGTAGACGCGGCAGCACTTCATCGATTTTTCCAATCGACTTGAGACGATGTTGTCGGGGAGTGACTTGAAACAAACACGTCGCTGTGGTCAGTCAACTGCGTCCGTTACGATTTCCCCATCAGCGTTGAAAGAAAAAATAAAGCCAATATTGATATCAATTCGATGTTTAAACGATAGCACGCGAAAAACCTTTTTATATACGAGTTCGAACAACAGCTTCATTATGGCTAATAATAGTTGTTTGGGAGTGAATTTATTTGTCGTCTGATTAATACAGTAGCTTGACAATACGTTAATAGAATTCTTGCTATTAACTAGACGGCTACCCGTCGCTTCGCTTTGGAAGCCTCGCAAATGTAACGGAAAGCAACATTTTATTTATCCAACAGCACAAATTATACGAAGTAAACGAAAAATAAGTTAAAGTTTAAATTCTAAGAATACACGCAATACAATATTAAAATCTATTTGTAACAGTCGGAAATTTATGCAGTTGAGTTGTTCATACCACGATACTCCTGTTGTCTGGCAATGCGCGTGCGAGTTTCAATTGTTGCAGAGGTTCGCACATAAGGTGCTTTTAGGCTTCTGATAGGAAGCCTACTAATCCCGGTTTGTGCGTCTGTCTGTGGACAAGTATCATTAAAATCTCATTAAATTATCATTAAGCACAACAATCGCAACAATTGCGCCTTTTGCATTCGCAACAATCACATCTATAATACAGCTCAGCAACAGTCACCATAATCACAACAATTGCGCCTTTGGCAATTCACATTTATGATAATAAGGAAATTAAAGGAAAATGCAACAGAAATGACGTATCAGAAGCTGTTGCGAAGCATTGTGCTTGTATACTCATCGCTATTCTATCTGGTTCTTTTTTTTTTAAAAATAATACAGATCTATTAATGTAAACATTCCGATCCATTATTTGATAACCAACTACGTTACATTGGTAAAATATTTTTCTGTAGGGCATGTCGCGAACTTCCGTAGATAGCAGGTATTGATCAAATTCTTTTCTTCGTAATAGCAGTGGAGTCAAGAAATCAAATTTTGATTTATGACATGCTTTTTTTTTTTTTTAATTATTTTAACTTTACACTCTAACAATGCTGATTTAGATTTTTTATTTATGCACATTTTTTTTTTTTTTAATATTCTTCAGGATTCAGTAGAGGAAAGTTAAAGGAGGAATTCTTTCTATTTAATTTCTATTTTCATTTATGACAATTTGGATTAGGAAGAAGGAAAGCTTTAAATTATTACGGTGAAACGAAAGCGTTTTGACACCTGTAAATTGGGTAAAAAAAAAAAAAAAAATCAGTTTTGTGATTTACAGGACGTTCGAAAGAAAATGTAACTTCCTCGATGCAAGGAAGAATCTTATTTGTGTGGGCTTTAAACGGAAAGAGAGAGATCCAGCCATTCCTTTGGACGTGTAGAAACAAAAGGTGGAAAATTTGTATTTATATTTTGATGAGGCACTGCACTAGGAAAGATTCACAAGCATCTTAACAGAAACACGAGTAGATCACGCAGGAGAAAGTATTTTCTCGAAAGATCTAGTCAAAGATCATTCGAGGGCCGCTCTTTCTGAAATCGAACGATTTAACGGAAAAATATTTTTTGGGTTTACTAGGCCAACCTCCTGTCTCCCCCTGGTAAGAATGAGATAATCCAAGAAGAATCGATTCCAAGCGGTTCTGGCAAAAAGTGATATTTTATTCCTTTTTGAATGAACTCATTATTTGATAGCGCGCGAACAAATAGAATAAAAGGTAGGAGTGGCTATTGGGGGACGAGCGGTAGTCCAATGGTTAGCGTTCCTGACTGCGAGGACGAAGGTCCTCGGTTCGAATCCCATGAAAGGCGGAAAAAAAAAGGAAATTTTATAATCTGGCTTTCTGAGTGCGCCGGACAGACAGACAGAGAAATAAAAGATATTAGTAATACAGATTATCAAAAGGACAAGTCCCAAAAGGAAGTGCCGTTGGTCCAATCAGTCTGTAGGTACGTTACCCCTAACTTTTGAACGATCCTCTTGAAACTTTGTATGCATATCCGACAACTAGGAACAATCCGGTTTTTATATTTGAAATCCTTTCCATTTGGGTTCTTGTCGAGATAGTAGCGCTAGAAGGTGACAGAAAGTCCCATAGAAAAGCAGTGGAATCTAAAGAACGGATTTCTATCCTATTTCTATTAATATATCATTGTCCCAAAGAGTGATTATTAAATCCTTAATCCATTCCGTATTTTTAAAATTATCTATTTTAATGTATTTATTTTCTTTTTCCCAGAAAATGAAAAATTTATAACTATTCGTATTCAGTAGATATTGTAATTGGGATATAAAAAAGGCTTTTCGTTTTTGTCTTTTTACGACTTCGAAGGAGAAAAAAAATGTAATTAATGACTTTGTAAGGAAAATAGGTTTTTAGTTCTTATGAACTTCTTGTTTATCATTGTTTTGGGTGAGTGGACAATTCCATAGTTTGATTCTATTTGTGTGAGATTGAAACGTCAAATCCGAGAAAAGTAACGTCTCAGTTTAATGCTGCTTTAATATTGCAGGAGATCATTCTAGAACCTGCTTTTCAGATAGTGCCGGTATAACGAGAAATCGTAATGCGTCAATTCGATACCCTAAGAACAGGAATTACAGAATGGCTGGAAGTTAGTTAGCACGCGATCTAACCGTTAGTAGAAATGATTTTTTTTTTGCTTTTTGTTTTCCCACATAAACTCCAATGCGTAAAAGAAATGGTTGAGACTTAGGCTTGAAACATGTGACAATTGATAGGTTAAAAATTTTTAGGTCTTGATTCAATTTTCTTCTTCCTTTTGCCCTTATCAACGAAACAGTTAAGTGAGTCTGTCTTATTTCTCTTTGCTTTGTTTACTTTCTTAGTAAATATTATTATGACACTATCACACTGTTAAACTTATCAATACAAAGATTAAATTGTACAGGAAAACGTGGCCACTGTTCGTATCTTCACTTATTACTTCCCATAGACCACTTCCAAACGCCACTGTCGCGTTTTAAAAGAAGTATCTGCAATATAATAACTTCAGTAGAGATAATGGCAGATCAGATATTTTTATTTTTTTTTACCTGTTTTTTTTTTTATCTGTCCTGTAATCTTTCACTGATATTAACAAAATTAAAATAAATAAATAAAAAAGTACACGTGTTCCTTTAAATTGGATTTTGACGTGTGCAAAATAATTCAAATGACTAAAATCGCCGACATACAAATTGAGGATTAACAAAGTTTATATCATAGTCTATTAAAAAAAAAAAAAATACATTAAAAATGACCGGTTTCGAATCTCTAACGATTCATTGACGAGTGATTACAACAAGAAATTACATGCATTATATGCTTGAAGTGGACCAATAACAAACAAGCTTTTAAATCACGATGGCTGGAACCAATGGGGAGCCGTTGATGGTTCCAGCCATCGTGATTTCAAAAGCTTGTTTGTTATTGGTCCACTTCAAGCATATAATGCATGTAATTTCTTGTTGTAATCATTCGTCAATGAATCGTTAGAGATTCGAAACCGGCCGTTTTAATGTAAAAATTTTTGTAATACGTTACAAACTTTTTTAATCCTCAACTTCTGTGTCGGCGATTTTATTTCCTTCTTTAAAATGTACCAAAAATAGATAAAACCATCTCTTCAATATTAACGTTTTTTGGCATTTTAAATGGTTTCCAAAGAAATTAATTGTATGAAATTGCTTACTTAAACGCAAATTACTAAAAATCCGACCTCTTTTTTTCCTCATGAAGATCATTGAAACAAGAAAAAAGATAATTAAAATTAGCCCAATTAAGGCAAATTGTTGTTTTTAATCTTCATTGGCGCTGTAACTTGAAGATATTTTTTGAGCACATTTCACGAAACAGTGCAGGAAATATATTGCAGGAAATGTGCCGTTGTTTATCAAGTCTTCCGCAGCCATTTTCACCAACAGCTATTAATTTATTCGATTGTTCCATCAATACTGCTTAATTAACAGCTAAGAAAAACTTCCTTCCAATTCGTGCTTTTGTTTGTTATCTCTGGAAAGGGCTATTTTTCAATATGCAAACATCGCGTGTTGTTGCTCCTTCACTCAGGTTTCGTGACCTTTACTTGTGATAAATTAAAATCGGATTCCTTCAGTTTTGCCGAGCGACTTTGACAGCGAGCGATTCGTCGGGAGAAGAAAGTTATGGTTCCAGTTTATATTTTGAGAAGATCAATGCACTACTAAGATCTATTTCTCAAAGACAGTAACAGGAGTTTTGTGTAATGCCGCGGAGAAAATAGTCCCTATTTAAAGCTTCCTGCGGAGCTGCTCTCAGTGGATTTACAGCTTATAAATATTTCGCTTGCATTTCTGTGAATTACGTAATGGATTTCTGAAATTTCAGTCAATCGTAGGACAAAGAATTTCAGAACAGTAAAGGACTTTTTAGACATGCTTTATCAATACGCATAGCCAATAGCAATTGGAGTGTAGATTGCCAATGAATAAAAAAGCTTTAAAACTGTCTCAGATGGAAAATTTACACTTCTCAATTGCCGTCATACTTACGTTTATCGAAAGTAAACATTAATTTATTGTCTGTATTGTTATTGGAATAATATTTTGTCGCATAATGATTGTAAAGGGGGCGTCCATTAATTACATGAGATGTTTTTTAAAAAATTTGGACCCCCTCCTCCTTGGTGAGATTTCGTAAGATGTGGTGGGATCCCCCCTCTCCCCTCACTTGAGATTTTCCCTATAATTTTTAAATAATTAAATTTATTTTATGTGTTCATGTATTTTGCTTCAAACCACTAAATACCCAAAGCGTTACTGATGTCTTCTATGAAATACATTTTTTCTGTGAAAGAAGAGAAGACAAATTACTTTTAAGGTGAACTATAACGAATTTAATTAAATGTAGTAAAAGTAAAAAAATAGGCTGCGACACCACCTTCCCTAATTCTTTACTCACTCCATGGGCATTCATATGATTCCCCTGTTGTAATGATTGGACACATGACGTCCATGTCTTTTGATAGTATAGGAAGATAGTCATTAAACGCATCTATATCCCCCTCGTGCAGCCACTCCAGCCTCCTATCGTCCACGGCGCACAGCAGCTCCTCAGCCCGACGGCAGGGACTCAGACAGGGAATGAATGAAAACTGACACTTGCGCGGGCTTGTTTCAAATCGGGGCATCCCGGGAATATTGTAATATTGTGTATTACAAAATGTTATAATCTGTTATAATATGTAAATTCTCTTAAAAGTTGACGTGAGATTTTGACCCCCCCCCCTCCCTTTCAATGAGATTTGGTGAGATTTTCACCATACAGTTTTCTCTTTGATTCCACAGTCATACCTCAATCTGTGACAATTCGCTCTCCGACGCTACGGCAGTTTTGCCACCGTTCCTAGTTCTGTAAGTTCGTCGATACAGCCACAGCTGATTCGTCGATACCAAGTTTCAGGCGTCAAGATGGCGTCACTTTGATTACGAACAGGGTTTTTTTTTCTTGTGGTTACCCTTTTTCACAACATAAGCCAAAGACTTTGTGAAAATTGCATGCGTACAGTGTTTATTTTAGTTTAATGCGCTTTAATTACGTGATTTAATCACCTACAAGACCATTGCATTAAAGTGTATGTCCGGTAAGTGAAAAAAAAAGCAGTGCTTCGCAATCCGACGATTGTCGCGTTACTACAACGATCGGAACATTCCTGTACCACCTCTCGTTATCCTCACTTTTAACTCTGGTTCTCTTGGTATCTATGAACTCGCCATAGACACATAATCATAGGTTTTTCTTTCAGATTTCAAAATACTTGGTTTTTACTTTTAGTTTGGAGGTATTTGCCCTCTACGACAAGTTGATTCTAAACAGAGATATATTTCCAAACTCGTTTTATCTCAAAAACAGTCTCAGGTGTTTTTGTTTTTGTTTTTTCCTAGTTCTATTTCCTGCCATTTTCTTGTCTACGTTACTTAAACCTTTCCTCATTTCCTCCTGTTTCATTATCTCTGTCTTTAATGATCTCTTGTTGCATAGTTAAATACTCCTCGTCTCTTTTTTTTGTTTCCATTTCTATATTTATTTATTTCGCAGCTTCCCGCCTTCTTCGATTCGTTTCCCCTTTGCTTTTTGAAGTAGAAAACTGGTTGTGGCCAAATAGGTCACGGATTGGAGTCACAGGAAGAAAGTGAAGAAAAGAAACAACTCTCTGCCTCCGGAGAATAATGACCTTGTTGTTGTTGTTATATTCGATCTTACCTCTTCGGAACTGCTAAACTCTATCTCTGCGAGAGATTGAAGCAAATGACAGCTTTGTAGTCTGCCGCTGAAGAAAATAGATCCAATTTCCAAGAGCTGTGGAGGATCGAGTTCTTATGCGTGAATCGAAAGTTTGTGAAAATGATTTTTGCATTTTATAAGAAAATGAATAACAGCCTAATTTACTTAAATAAATAAATAAATAAATAAATATTTACTTATTTAATTGTTCCTTCATTAAGTATCGTTCAATGTCCGACGAAATGAAAGCTACAACTGAAAAGTACTGCAATGGACCGCTTAAGTGGGAAATCCGGGAAAACCGGGAATTGTACGGGAAATTTCGTTTGACATGAAATGTACGGGAAAATCGGACTATGTCCTTAAATTTTGAGCATGATGTCTGGGTTTTTTTTTTGGTTGAATAGATAGTTTTTTTTTTTTGTTTTTGTTTTTTTATTTGGGAGTCCCTGATTGGTGTATTTTAAATATTTTACGATACGATACAAGTTTTAATGTCCTTAAATTTTTTATGAAAATGTCCTTAAATGTACGGGAATTGTCCTTAAATTTTTTGTTTGAGATTCAGTAGACACCCTGGGTGTCATCACAACCTACGTCATAGTTCAAAAGCTAATTATTGTATTCACCAACAATTATAAAATTATTTATTCTTTTACAATCCTACGTCTGAAAAGAGTTTCAGTATGTCAGATCGGTCCTTTGCTATTGGAAAGTGTCTTTTGAGTTAACCAATCACAAGCTCTCCACATCGGTTGCAAAGTGATCTATGGCAGTTTAAACCTCAAACATACGCATAAATGCAGCTTTTTTTTGTCTTAATATTTCTCCTGTAATTCACAAAAATATGGAGGGGGGGAACCCTGAGGTGGGCTTTCTTGAAATCTTTAAAAATGCGTTCTGATAATTTTTTTATTATTTTTTGGATATTTTCTCAAAGAAAAACCAAAGTAAACATCCGCTTGGTCGTAACTAATTTCAGTATTAAAACCCTAGCAACCGAGCCTAGCAACAGGCTGTTTGAACTGTGACGACACACTTAAACGGTCCACTGCAATCGTTTATTTCTTACGGTCCTCAATGTAAAGTATGGCCGCATCAGTGACATACTACAACAAATGAGATCCAGTTCCCTTCACTATATGGTTAATAATAAGGAGACTGTTTGCAGTGCCTCCCCCTCCCCCACGACGTTGATAGTAGGTGCATATCGGTACCCCTGCCATTTGATCACGAGTTTGTTCGGAGGTTGCCTCCAAATCTGGAGGTTGTGGGTGGTTGACGGAAGCAAAAGTAGATCGTGTCGGGTGGACTGACGGGAAAAACAGATCGTGTTCAGAGGTTGACTCAATCGCGATAGCTAAAAAATCTAGGCTATAATAATTTTCAGCTGCTCAGTTCACATATACTTCCGTTTCTAAAAGAAGTATGAAATAATAAATACAAACTTTTTTTTAACTTGAATAACATTTTGTGCTCGTGTCATGTCAAACTTGAACCTCACTCTTGTCTCACGTAAAATTAAACAAAAATGTTTTGCCTAAAAAACGAAGGAATTTGTTGAACATGGAAAGAAAACGACAAACTGGGCCTGACCACTCTTGGATAGCAAAGCCATCTTGGATCTTTGAATCAGGTGCACTAAAGAAAATCCGTTGCCGCGGCTTGTGGTCGTTGGAACAGCCGCAACGGCCTTGAGTGCGGCCGACCTTGGTGGTTCGGTGTTCCGTTGTTCTCCTTATCGTCAATGATTCTCTCACAGAAATCATCATGTGATTGAAAAACGCCAAAGCAATCATTTTAGGGGTGCTAGAGCATCGCTACCGCCGAACTATGTGAAGGGACAGCGGGGCACGCGAGATCGTTAGGCCTAAACGATACACTCCGAAATTCGTCGTTATTTGTCTGGTTTCTATCGATAACTCGTATCTTAAAAGACCGTAACTTGTACTCACAACACAGTTTCCGTGTTTATTACGTTCACCTGTCGCAAATAATAAGTTTATAGCAAATTTATGGTTATAAAATCTTCGTATTTGAGCTTTATTTTATTATACAGTGAAACCTCCACTAATGGACACTCCCGAAAAGCGGACACTCCCCGATAGCGGACAATTTTGCAATCCCCAGTCCCTTAATATAGACGTTTCCATGTATTGATCTCCGATTAGCGGACCCTCCCAATAACGGACAACATTCTACAGAAAATGAACGATCTTGGGTTGTTTTTCAAGAGCAATAGAATCATGCTACAGTAATATGTAGCGTCCAGAGGAAATTTTGAAATAATGGATCACGAACTCCAACGAAAACTCCAAACACATCAAAGTTCGGAAACGGAGACAAGTGCGATCAACTCTGTTGTCTTCGATTGGTTTTGTGCTGCACGAGCAAAAACAATTCCCATTATTCGGCCATTATTGCAAGAAAAGGCGCTGGAAGCAAAGTGGACTCTGAGGCCTTGCAAAGTTAAACGATTTAAATATTCATATTGAGAAACATGTTTTTAATGCAAAAAAGAAATGTCAAACTCTGTTAACTGATTACTTTACTTAATAAAATTAATTTTCTAATCCGTTTGTCTTACTTAAAATAATGACAAAATTAATACTGTAATTAATTTTGTCATTATTTTAAGTAAGACTAATAGATTAGTATTCATTTAAAAAGGAAAGTTTGCAATTGTTCATATTTTCTCATAGGGCAATGTTAATAATAGAAATTTAAGATTGTATGTAATTTTTCATTAAATGACATACTATAAGCTAAAAAATGAAAAAGAGATAGTCCTCCCCAATAGCGGACACCTCCCAATAACGGACGAAACTTCCGGTCCCATGACTGTCCGCTATTCGGAGGTTTCACTGTACTAATAAACCATTCTATTGGAATACGACTTTTTATTTCCAGTCGAACCTCAGTGTAATGCTAGAAATAATATGAAAAACATGTCATCTGTTCTGATAATTTTTTTTTAGTTTTGGAATGTCGTAAAATGCACGTGATATTGTTTTACGGCAACTTCTATATGTCCTTGTGATTATACAGGTTTTGTTTCTGTTATTGCAACATAATAGTAATATTCATACAGGGCCGTTCCTGGGCTGCAGGCGCCCGCGGCGAGACGTCTCACGGCGCCCCCCCCCCCCCCAATTAATAATGCAAGACTTTGTGCCAAGATTTATACTAGATAGTACCTTTAGTTTCAGACATTCAACATCTTACCTTAAAAATTGGTTTTACAAGAGATACAAATGGCAAATATTTTATTTATTTTCTTTGTGGAGGTAAAATAAATAAAAAATATTTTGTAATTTTAAAAAAATCCTACTTCGTGCCCCCCCCCCCCTAGTCGCTGCGCCCGGGGCGACCGCCCCGCTCGTCCCGTCTCGGAACGGCCCTGTATTCATATGTGGCTCCGTATTACGATGGTGAATTGTGTAACAATGGCTACATCTATGTAGGCCTACTTCCAAAGATATAGCAGTACTACCAGAATAGCCTTAAGTTATTCTTGCATTTAAATATATTTAAATATGGAGGATCATGTATGTTATTGTTGGTTTATCTAATCGTTGCAACTGTGTTCTAAAGTCTCTTATACATTGAAAATCGTTTACCTTTCCCCCTCTCTCTCTGATAAATAAATGGGATATGATACGGGATTAGAAGAAGAACATCCGGTCCATTTTTGCCTGAAGTTTACACTTATATTTATCTTTTGATCTGTTATCCTCTCAACTCCCAATGAAAATTCCTTCCCCTGCATTGAATTCCTTGATAACTGCCAGATGGTTCTGGTTTGTTGTTCCAGTGACATCCTCGGAGATAAGTTTAACTAACGTAGGTGGTTCCTTCGAATATAAATCCTTATAAGGTCACGGCCAACTAATTGGAAGGATTTTTGAGCTGTTCCTTTTTTGTCCATTTGGTTGTACCTAATTAGTATTAACAGTTTTTATTTTTAATAATTACACTTCTTTTAATATACTTATAAATCAAAATCAATAATGTGAAGAGAAAAAAAAGGTTTCTTTATTTATTTACATTTTTTATTTAACGTCTTGAAGACGGTACAAAGGAAAAATATATACAGGTACTCCTCACTTTACGACCTATCTGCTTAACGACCACTCGCACTTACGACCTCCTCCCTTGAAGGTACAACTTCTATTTCATCGTCGTCATCTCCCTTACCTGGACCCTCTACAGCTCCAGATAACCAAATAAACAAATGATAATATGTACATATGCATGTCTTTTATGAATAAATTTCAAGTTTGTTGCGTAATTTTTATAATTTTATAATTTTACAACGATCCTATATTCCCGGCGCAGGCTCCTCGCCTATCGACCAATTCGCTTAATGACCTAGTCGTCGGAACGGTACTCGGTCGTAAAGTGAGGAGTACCCGTATTGGTAAACGGGTAATTATCCTATCTGTCGAAATGTAAACAATTTATTTTAGAATTTTCCGAGTCCTGAACATTTGATTAAATTCGTAAATTCTTTACTTTAAACGATGAAGTTCAATTTAATGAAATCTAGGCCGGCGCGAGCAATATGCATTAGCATGTACCACCTTACGTACGATTTTTTAGACGTCAGTAACATATAATTGTTTCTGTTTAGTAAGGGTTAATTGTTTGACTTCCAGAGCTGTAGCGTTTTTGTATTCGCAGATTTATCCACAGACAAAGTATCAGTAGGGTCCGTTCACTCGTTCAAAAATGATTAGTTATCACACAGATACTGTGATTTCGTTCCTTTTTTATCTCTCTTAAGAGGAAACAATCATTTTTTATTAATCATTCATTTACAATCTACATTACTAAAATCTTTTATTTCTCTGTCTGTCTGTCCGGCGCAATTGTTAATTTCCTGTTAAAAAAATTACAATGAAACGTTCGCGGACGGGAATCGAACCTGCAACCTTTTGATCCGAAGTCAGACATCTTATCCATTAGGCTACGGGGACTACATTCGAATTATTGTTTTTTATTACTCCCGTTGTGTGTGTATGTATGTGTGTGTGTGTGTGTGGCGCAATGAGAGAAGAGCCAGAGATAAAAGAAAATAACTCATTAATTTTAACCTACTAAATTAAATTTCAATTTCAATTTTCTTTTTTTTTTTTTAGTTCTCTCAACTAAAGATGGCGCGCTACCGAATAATGAGTTCATTCAAAAAGGAATAAAATATCACTTTTTGCCATAACCGCTTAGAATCGATTCTTCTTGCATTATCTCATAGTTACCAGGGGGAGACAGGGGGATGGCCTAGTATTAAAAAAAAAAAAAAAAAAAAGAGTTTTTATTGCAATAATTTTGAATTTTAAAAATTACATTATTAAAATTTGTTCCAACTATCATAAAGTCAGTTTTAAAATTATTACAAACATCACAACCTTAAGAATAAAAATACTCCTTTATCATTTTCGAATCGCATGTCATAATAGGGATTCACTTGTTGCTATTCAGCTACAATACGTTAAGTAATTGGTTTAAAAATATTTTTATTGAGCTTCTTTTTATCATCCTTTGATATTTCTTCTGGACGGAAACCATTAGATCGCAGGATATCCGTTTCTATTCAAATCCTTTCCAAGCGTGACGGTTTTTTTATAAAGTTATTATAACAGTTATTCAACTTGTTGTTATTTTCAATTCGGAACTTGTCATCATTAACGTCAGAAATTAAATTTTATTTTCCTGTTTTTGTCCTTGATTTTCTTTTCATTTTTCTATCTTTGAATTTAATTTTGTTTTGAATTTAAAACGGAAGGTTTTTACTTTTACCTTAATCCGCAAAGCAGCGCCGAAGTGTAATCTCTTTGCAGGGTCAATTACCCAGAGTTAGACTTCCCGCGTGATTTATGGTTCTCTTCGCATTGGAAGAATCCGGTTTTTTTTATTTTTTTTCCTATGGACCTGTGAATAGAGTTTTAGTTCATCGTTTGATTATTAAGTGAATGTGATCTCAGAGTTAGCATTTTAATAACGGGACTTCGACTGTTTGTGATATAACAGGGAAAATCTGACAGACTGGTTATGTCGAGTCTTGGCAGTTCAGGTTGTTCGGCGCTCGCTAGGAGGCTCATGATCGCCATCTTGCCGATTTTGTTCAATTGTACATTTGATAATGAAAACACGAAAAGCAGTATTTATTTCTCGCGAGTAGCCACTGGTCAAGCATTACAGTTGACTAAAGATTTCATATTAAAAATAAACCTAAAAATTTGAAATACAAATAACCCTCAATGGCCCAGTGGCCAAACCATGAGGCACTAGTTCGATTCCATTAACACCGACCTTTTTGAATGTTTAGCTATATTTAACTGTTCTCAACCACCTTTAACGTCATTTGATTGACAATACGTTTTGTTAATTCATAACTGGAAATTCATGTTATTTGCTTCCAGTCTTCAGAAAAATTCAGTTGAAATAAAGATAATTGACGATGTTAAAAATATTTAAAACAATTAAAAAAAAATGCATTAAATTCAATTAAAGGAGGAAGATAATATCCATCCAGCACCGTTTGCTTTATTTAGCAAAAATATGGCCGTTCAATTAGGCCTGCACTCAAAGGCAACCTTTGACGAAACATTTGAACTGTCGGCAATTGTTTTCGATCGACGAGAGGCGCAGTTTTCTGTTCCTAGAAGATTAGGAAAAAAGGGGGGGGCGGCTTGAAATGAATAACATTAAATACGCCCAATAATTTAATAATATAAATAATAAAGAATTTTTATTGATTTAGATCTCTTCAAAAGAACCTGTTATCCAACTTTATGTCATGTTGGCGTGGAGATCTGTATTACAGGTACTCCTCTCTGTATTACAGGTACAGGTACAACTGAGTTCCGTTCCGACGACTACGTCGTTAAGCGAATTGATCGATAAGTGAGGAGCTTGCGTTTAAAATATTAAACCATAACATCCATTTCCCTCTGTAAAAGAAAATTCGCTCTCCTATCCTATTCCTCTCGTTCTTATTCCGTCCTTTTCCTTCCTCCCACTCATTTCCTTTTTTACGAAAAAAAATCTTCCTTCAGTCTATTCCGTTTCCCTTTGGCCGCCCTCCTACAACGTAAACGTTTAGAAACCGAAGAGGTTGGTTTCCCGCTTGTTTGCATTGAAAACGGCCGTGTCTGATTTCTTATCTTTTTCTCATTTTTCTTATCTTGTTTTAATTAACTTCACTCGAGACTTTCCTGTCTGGTTTCTAACTCTGTGGTTGGTCTGTTTTTTTTTTCCATCCTTATTTTGAAAATGTCAAATCCGCAAAACGCCATTTGATTACGTCGAAGGGTTGTTTATTGAGCATTCATTGCTGTTTTCGGTATTAGCGTCAAATGGTGATTTTTATTTAAAATCAAATATACGAAACTATATAATAACTACATAACTATAAATTTTACGATATTACATAGTTCATTATGAATTCATTCCTTTTTTATTAGAACTTAATTATTAAAGAGATTTTTGTTTAGTTTGTTATTTTGTTTTTACTTTTCATTCTTTGTGGACAAATACCTTTTTGTGGTAGCGTTTAACTGCCTAAGAATTTGATATCCATATTTCGATGTTGTTTTTATTTTCTTAATCAGTGTGTTTTGAGGATCGTTTGTATTTCTAAGAATATCATATATTAAAAATATTATATAAACTTAGCTTGTCTGCTTACCCAAAATGATTGGATAACAATCGGTGATGTACAACCTGATGTCGACGCTACAAAATTAATCAAATAGACCTACTACAAAGAGAACAGTTCTTGTAAATTTTATCTTGAAGACGGGCCTAAGGATTTTGATGAAGCGGGGTTAACCTATCGTTTTCGGGTGCGAGAAAGCGATTTAGCTAGGTCTCGACTTCTGGAAAACTCATTTATGGGGAAAATGATTGACCTGGGTACCAGATTATTGTGTTCTTACTTTATTTTCGTTTTATTTTATTCTTAAATAAATTCGTGTTCTGTGCGTTTTTACTTTTAAAAAAATAACAATTTTATTATTACCTGCAATAATATAATAAATTTACTTAATGATAATTTTTAAAACTTTTTCCTTTCAACGCCGCGTGTATTCACTGCGGAGCTGTCCATTTCCGAAAGGGGCTACATAGCGATTCTCTGTAGTGTTCTTACTGTATATGGATAAAAATGTAATAGGAAGCTTTTTTATAGCATATAAACATGGGAATGGAGTAAATCGTTTCTATTTAAGTCGATGTTTACTAATATTTAATATAGCATTTTCTTTCCTATGAAAATGAAGCTCATCCGATCACTCATTCTCGTTCTCGTAATAACTTATGAACCACTGGATGGATCCTCTTGAAACTTTGTGTGCCTATTCGAGGACTGGGGACGATGTAACTTTTGAATTTGAAATATTTGCCAAGTGACTCATTGTTGAGAAATTAGCGCCAGAAGGCGACAAAAAAAATTCCCATAGAAAAAGCATTGGAATCTAAACAATGGATTTCTATCCTATTTCTATTAATATCTCATTGTTTTTAAACAATGAGTTTTAATCCGTTTTACCAAATCCATGAATAGCACGTGGTTTGCTTTTATACTTATTGATCCTATCTCGACAACTTAATAGATAATGAGAATTTAAATTAATTTTTTTCCCTCAGCAAACGCAAAATTTTTATTGTTTTTTGTTTTTATCATATACATTGAAATCTCGGGTTACGAACGACTCAGATCACGAACATTTCGGGTTACGAACAACAACTTCGAAAATTTTTTTGTTTCGGGTAACGAACAGTCACTCGGGTTACGAACGAAGGTGAGAGAGAGAGAGAGAGAAAGAGAGCACGGTTTAATGTTGGAGACAAACGATCACATACAGTACAAACGAAGGCGTCTCACCTAGCATCTGAAAGTATCTCTCCGCGCCCACATGATTCTTTTTCCGATGTAAACAAGACATCGTAATATAAGGTATCGTAGTATAAGGTATTTATTAAATATAATTATTCTACATTTAATTTATTTATTTGTTTTCTTTCTTTTTATTTAATACGTGAAGTATACGTATTCGTTGTGTTTTGTCAGGTAAACGACCGGATGTTAATAAAAAGGAACGATTCTTTCATCTTGAAACGGATCGTCTCTATTTCAATGTTTCGGGTTACGAACGTTTCAGGTTACGAACCGAGTTCTGGAACGAATTAAATTCGCAACCCGAGGTACCACTATATTAGAATTTGAAGATAAACACAGGCTTTTCGGGCTTAAAACATATTTTAAGAAAGTTGACTTTAAAATTTTCGAACTTCTGGTTAAATGATTATTGTTTTCATTTATAAGTTGTGTTTCAGTAATATCTTATTGGTATAAAAATCAGTCTGTTGATGATCCGATAACCTTGGATCGAATTCATAAACAAGATTTTCGTTGATGCCAATTTATGTGTTTCAATAATTATTTAATTATTTCTGAACTTGAACATCCGGTGTTGGCTTGATTTAATTGGCTCTAATAAGCGGAAGGACATTGTTATTAAAAATCTCTAAATTGAAGCAAATTGGTTATTTTATTTTTCACTAAGAATATTTCAACATAAATTTCGTATTTTGTATGTTCGTTTCATTGGGAATTGTATAACAGAACCAGTTACTCGGCGGATCTGGACAGGCCTAAAGCACAATATACCTGGAATATTGATAAGCTCAGATAATCACATCATCCGTACATTTGATTTATGTCCAATGCTTGTCTCAGTTAAAATGATTATAAAAAGAAAATAGCTCCGAGAAGAAGCAAGATATGAAATGACATAAAGATTTCCCTTGAGCTACAGTAGTTTTCAAAAAAGAAGGGTTTTGCCATATATGGTCATTATGTAGCGATCGATTTTGTCTGGAGCAAACGTCACAAGTCACGAACTCATCAACTTGAACTCCGAGCAGTCAGTCCAAGATGGCGTCGTTTTGTGATCGCATAAGCGTGACCAAGAAAGGACAAACTTTGCATAGCCAAGCAAGGGGAATAGTGTCGAACGTTTGTAATTATTTCAATATGAATTATTATTATGTATCCGTAACTGTAGAAAATCAGAATATATTAATTTTTATAAGATTCAGTTACGGAGTTTAGGAATTCAAGGCGGTGTTACGTTCTGGAAACATCAATCAATAAGGAAATTACGCCATCAAAAGCTCTTCTTTCATGAACTGAACTGTAGAATATTAAAATTGCTTTATCTCTTATGTTTTTGTTATTAATTTTCTGTTTGATGTTTAACAATGAACTCGGTGATTGAATTAAAAATTACCAATTGTTCTGTATGAACTCATGAACTCTGTCGGAACTCGATCTCGTGCAGTGTCGCCATTCTGTCGGGTTTCGTTAATAAACAGTTGTAAATGTTAGGAGCAATTTCGTTTCAGCAAAACTAATTGTGCTGAACGCGTTCGTGTGTCTACTGGGCTTTATTTGATTTCCACTGGTGGATTTCATTTGCCATCATTTCAACTCACTAAGCCTAGCGTCTATTGTGATCTTTTGTATCAGTCTTTTTACTGACCATTGGCGTTTCCGTAGGTAAGAAATAAAATTTCCTGGTTAAAAATAAATACAAAGCCAAAGTTGAATAAATAAAATAATTATAGATCTCTAGAAGTGTTACGTATTTAATTATCTACGTTTTAAGAAAACAGTGTGCGCGCGCACGTCCTCAGCAATTGCAGTTCGCACGCCCATTACCAGGCAACAGGAGTATCGTGGCATGAACAACTCAACTGCGCAAATTTCGACTGTTACAAATGGATTTTAATATTGTATTGCATGTAAATTTTTAGAATTTTAACTTTAATTTTAGTTTCGTTTTCTTGATGTAATTTGTTTTGTTTTGTTTGTTGTTTTGAATAAATAAAATGTTGTTTCAGCATACGTAAATATGCGAGGCTTCCGGAGCGAAGGAACGGGCAGCCATCTAGTATAATAATACAGTCGGACCTCTATTTAACGAAGTCGCTAAATCCCGAAAAAAAGTTCGTTATATGGAAAATTCGTTAAATAGAGATTCACCTTTTAAAATTACTTTAAACTACATAAAACAGATTTAAAATACATAAACAAT
Organism: Thereuonema tuberculata; assembly: GCA_023159025.1. NCBI lineage: Eukaryota > Metazoa > Arthropoda > Chilopoda > Scutigeromorpha > Scutigeridae > Thereuonema > Thereuonema tuberculata. The sequence goes on along the minus strand of JAFIDM010008419.1, from coordinate 34,366,114 downwards.
AAATATTATTAAAAAAAAAGTAATGATTTTAATGACATAAAGCATACATTATCACATGCGAACTTAAATTTTACTAATAAAGTCTGTTAATTTTGTCTGAGGTTTTTTTTTTTTTTGAAAAAGTGTTTTCGCTCATAGTACATCTCGCATCTTTGCAATGCACCAAAAACCCCTTCAGTATTTTCTTTAAATTGTAATCCACGTCGGATAGTTTCAAATGATCATATGAAGATTTTTTGATTTCTGCATCATGATCATTTCCATTTTCGTCATTTTCATCTTCATCGCAATTCATAGCTGTATTGTTTTTATTTTTCAGACTGTCCAAAATATCCAATTCACTTAGTGTTTCCGAGGTCTTAACTTCAAAATCAAGTGAAAGATAATCATCAATCAGCACATCATCGTTAATTTCTTCTTTTTCCCTCAGCTGTATCCACATTTCTTTCATTTCCTCTAAGGGAATATTGATAATAAAAACATTTCAAGGAGGAAAAAAAAATAGATACCATGAAAAAGTTCGTTAAATAGAAAATGCACTTCGCTATTTGGAGGTTATTTTACGAAGAAATTAGCAAAATGTTCTTGGTTCCAAAGAAAAGTTCGCAAAATAGAGAAATTCGCAAAATAGAGGTTCGTTGAATAGAGGTCCGACTGTAATAATAAATAGATTAGGAAAAAAATATATATATCTGCCAAAAGATGTGGTCTTTATATTAAAATAAAAGTTTTTTTCATAGAAACTAAATGATTCTAAGAATTGTTACATAATTCAAAGAAGTCATTAATAATGTAAGGGGCCAAGTATTATGTAAGTATTCAAAGGAGGGGGGGGGGGGTTAGAGCAATGCTTACGTAAGACAGACAAACACACACGCGTTAAATTTGAATATATTTTTGACTGTTTTCATATATTTTTCAGGGGTATTTATTGTTAATGATTTGGTATATCTTACGTAATACTTCAACAGCCCCTAACATAATTTTGGAAATTATGAATTTACTGAGGGGTCAAACGAGCTATTTTTAGCCAACACGTTTTCCGTTGTAATGATATTAACTTTTAAAATGCTTAGTAAACATAATGAACACTATGTTTGTTGCAATAACGAATATTTACCAAAAAAAAAACAACAACATAGTTTCAGTGTCAATTTCAGACTTCTGTGGTAAGTCACCTGCTGTGATGCGTCCTGCGAATTCTTAGCATGGCTTCGGGATAATTTTTTTTTTAGAAAAAAATGGAAAAATTGTATTGTTTATATTCAGTAATATTGTAACTGGTATATAAATATAGGATTTTCTTTTTAACATTTTCACGATTTTTTTTAATAAAAAAAACAGTAGAAAGTTTAAGAAATAATTGTTTGAGGAAATTAGCCTTAGCGTTCTTTCGAATTATATGTTTTCTTATGAAATGAAAACATAAAAGTTGTTTTTATCAAATTGGCCCTGTGAACTCCTTTAGCTAAAAAGAGCTTTAATGCAAAACGTATCATTTCCCCATTTCTGACATTTAATAGTTATCTTGGTTTTTAAAATAGTATCAATTAAGAGGTCAGACAGTGATTTTAGTTTACGATAACTGTCTTATTTTAAGAATTAGCCTAGTTACATTAAACGATATCCAATCTTTGCTCAGTAAGTATGCAAACAAAAACTTATTGAACACGAATAGGATTTGATATTTTCTCTTCTTGTTACTCCAGTACTTGGTTGAGATCACAGTTGGCCATCACAGAAAAGTAAAAATAATAATAATGATAAGTATATAAAAAAATATAATATATTAATATTATCCATTCTATGTGTATAAACATTAATACAAAGGACCAACCACACAAAAACAATAGAGATATAAATAATAAATAACTTCATTACATGTTGCGACGGTACTCTTCCTTCGTCGTCAGATGATGTTGGATGCCAACTGAGTCGCTATTTTTTTTTCCTATTTATTCTATTTTCATAACCAACAAAAAACCAGATCGTTATTATTATTATTTTAGGGAATTAAAATCTAGCCATTTTTAACTGTTAATTTTGACATTCCAGTCGAGATAGAAAATTAGTTACATTGGGAAGAGCATTTTCGTATAAAACTATGCTGTTCGTTTTCACCTTCGATCTTTCTGAGAGTCTTGTGTTGTTCTCAATCTCTGATGATTGGTTTGTCTAAACTTTACATTTAACTATTTTTTTCTTTTTCTTTTATTAAACTAAACTGGCTTTGGTTAAATCGTTTCATTTTTTTTTTCTATTTGAAAAAATGAAAATATTTTTTTCATTATACTTATTTTTGTACAAAAGTACAAACAATTTTTTTATGATAATAAAGCTTCAGAATATATATAATATTATTTTGTTTGTTTTGTTTTGTGGTTTTTTTTGTTTTTGTTTTTTTTTCACTTTTCGGTATTGTGAAAGTGTTTATTCAGGTTTAATTGTTATTCCTTCCTCAATCTGTGTTACGAAACATAGCAATTGCGAAGTTCTGACAGATTCCGTAATTTAGTTTGATTTATCGCTTTTTTTTTTTTTTTTTTTTTTCCCAGGCGGTTGTATTTTTAACACGAAATTGTTTTGTTTTATTTTCACCCCTAAAATAAAAATTGAAGATTTCGATTCAAGAAAGGGACTTACTCCCCGAAAACCTAAGGTTTTTTGCAAATAAATAAATAACTAAATAAAAAATTGTAATATTCTTTTCAAATCTTAAAAGAATTCCAACTCATTTTTTTAAAAAAAAAAATCTGTGGTATCATAAGATCGCCTCTGTAACCCCCTACACAGGCGAAAGTTGCAAAATTAAACAATATAGCCATATCCAGTATTATGACGTAATTTATCCCAGATCGTTGTCGTAAAGCGAATCACTCCCCCCCCCCTTTTTTTTTATTTACAAATCGATATATCTACTGCACTATAATCTTTATAGATTTGTTTAATCGACAAATGTTTTCACTTTAATCTCACACTAGCGGAACCCGGCAGACATTGCAATGCCACTTAAAGAAAGAAAGAGTTTGTGTTTTAATTCTGTTTATTGAAGTACTTTTGGATACACAATATTTTTTGATTTTCCGTCTGGTGCATACACGAATAAATCAGAAGGTTTTCCGACGCGTCAGCAGGCCACATACAGCTGTCCATGTGTTGTCCCTGTGCTTTGTTGATGGTCATTGCAAATGCGAGTAGCACCGGAAACTGCAAGCGTTGAAACCAGAAATACACTCATTTGTTGAAACGCCTCGCGCACTAGATATTGTAAAATGGTTCTACTAATTCAGAAACCTTCGCGGGCGGGCGCACAATAACTCACCAAAGTTTCATCGCAATCTGATGAATGGTATAGGAACCCATACGGGACAAACAAACAAAGAAACATTCATTTTTATATATTAAGATGATGCCTGATGAGACAACGGACTCTCCCTATATGGTCCTAGAATCTATTAGTGATTGATTATGCGGCAATTGTTTTTCTGAAACAAGGTCATTCTTATATGGGTCGGAAGTAGAGTTTAGAATCTCAGCCCACATCAGTTTTATGGTAGTGAACAGTAGGATTTTAGTGCGGTTTGAAAAGAAGTAGAAGTCGAACAACTCCCTTCTAACTGATTTAATGAATACGAGGTCTGTACTTAAGTTTACTTCTTCATAGTCTGAAGATTATTAAGTGTCATCGTAAATAACGTTTACAGGGTTTTCGGCAATATTTTGTCCTTGTTTTCCCTTTCCTTCTTTTGCCCATGCTTCGAAATCAGAACGCTACCTTGACCATCTTATACCCCTCCAAAAAAAAAAACTGCCCTCTTTTTTTTTTTTTCAGTTTTTATTTGGAGATGGGAGGGGTTGATTGAGGCCAGTCCTTATAATTTCGACGAAGAAAGGAAAGATAATGTCATCATTTTTCGTTTGGATGAAATTTGTGTAATTTCACATGGGGGGGGGGGGGGGGTTATCGTCTCTTGGTCCTAAATATGCATGTTTCAAGGAGATGTGTTTACCGGTGCAAAAGTTATTACGTATAGACAGACATACGGACACACAGACTTACTGATTTTATGAATTTCACTTGTATGGAAAGAACGCTAAAATACCGGATAATTCCTACATAATTTGTTTAAGAGAAACAAATGAGACTTCAATTCTCTTACAGAATGATCTATAAATAAAGAAATAACTAAAAATTAAACTATTAAAATTAGCTTATTACCATCAAAATTGATTCAGTTTATTTATCAATTATAATGTACGTATTATAATTTTTTTAATAAATATTAAATATCCATCAACAGATTCTGAAATTCTTTGTTTTATTTACACTAAATGTAAAATTGTACCGGGAACCCAAGACGGAACCGTTTCGAGATTCCTATTTCTCATCGGTTGGGTTCGCCCAGTACTCAATAGCTCAGTGGAACCAAAAGAAACATAAACAAAGGACAAATAAACAAAACAATGACCCTTAAGTAAAAACACATCAAAATATAAATTAATAATAAAAAGGGTAATTAATTAATCTCCGCTAGCTCAACGCTTAGCTTATAAGGATAACGTATTTAGTTTTAAAGTTTTTAAAGAATTAATTTTGAAAGTAAAAAAATGTCATCTATTTTTAATCCTAAGTAAAGAAATTCATAAAATAGTTTAGGACTAAATATTTGTGTCATTATAATATTTTTAAATCGTCTGGAATATCCTCAATACTTATTTCTAAGCTTGGCGTATTCGTTTAAGCAATGGCATTCGACGAATAAAAAAAAAAAACCCTTCTTACGTCATATTTCTCTTGACGACGATATTTATAACGTTGAGCTGTGCTTCCATAAGTTCTTCTTTCGTCATAATTGCCAGAGGGCGAAAACAGATTGTTTTTAAGTGCAAGCGTCCTTCTCATCTATCGTCCATTGTTCAACCGAAGAAATCGGACACATTGAAAACTTTGAATATCGAAGCTTGCCAGGGAATTTGTAGCTAAATCTGAGATCGGAAGTCGACATTAAATATTGATTGACCTTTGGTATTATTACTTAGATTACATTGAACTAGCACTTTTGCAAATTAAAACTTGTGTAATTTTTAATATATTTTATTAGTTTAGAAGCGGCAAGTAATGATGAAGATATGGAAGATGTTCGAAAAACTTAAACCCACTTTCGTGGGAAACGATTTCTTATAATTTACTAATTAATTATTTATTTCTCAAGTCGTGAAAACGATAAAAATGAAAGTCCAACGCTCCAACTTCTTATTCCAATATCTGCTAAATGTAAACGGTAAAAATTTGCTTTTTTTAAAAAAAGTAATTAAATACGCATTATTAGTTAAGTTGTCTAAAGCCGATTAATGTTAGTCATATCGAACCACGCCCAACTTCATGGATTAACTAAAACGGAATTAATATTCATTATTCAAAACAGTGAAGTAGTAATAGAAATAGGATAGAAATACATTCTTTCGAAGATAAAGCTCCCAGTGTTCTGTGACCAAGTTGAGGTCGGGTGGTCAGCCCGACGCCCTCCTGCCTTTAACCCCCGCGAAAGAAAACCGTCACCCATTCAACAGAGGGCTGGGTAGACCTTAGGACCATTTTGGAGCAGAATGGAGCGTGGAAAAATCGCCGCCCTCCGCCAAGGCCAGGGATCGAATCCGCCACCTCCAACCCGCATCCAAGCGCCATTACCCACTCGGCTACCGGATTCACATTTAAGTATTAATGAATTAAAAAGCAAAAAAGGGAGGGGAGGAAAGAATGAGGTACTGACGTAGAATTTTGTTGCAATAGGTTTCGAGTTTTCTGACATTAATTAAATTATTTATTTTGAATGTGCTTATTTGTTTATTTATGAAAATTTTTGATTCTGTAACTAAACGATAGCATCGTAAATTTAAAATTAAATATCTTTTAATGTTATTAACAGGAATCTAATCACAAGAAGGAAAGAAAAGAAAAACAATCAAATATCTGATAAATATTTATATTCATATTATCTTAAAAAGATTCATATAAACGTTCTTTTATTTATTTGCTGTTAATTTAGTATTAATGTCAGATTAGATGTACATTGCAAAGAAGTTAAATAATATGTTGTCATTAGTTGTCCAGCCTCTTTAAATGGAGCGAAGCGAATCGCACGTGGAGCCGATCAGGCGTTAACGCCTGTTTTAGGTAATTAAAATGAATGATATTTAATTAAATGATGCTACCCGGCTTGCATTTTTTTTATTAATCGGGCTAAGAAGTTTTTAATTTCACCTGAAATAAAATAATAGACGAAGTCTGTACATACCTTGTAGTTCGTCAGTTGTATATAAGTGTTCCTCGTTATACGCGATCTCAGTTTACGCGGTTTCATAACACTGTGATTTTTTGAACCAATAACAGTTCTTGGACATCGAGTTATTTCATTTATTACAGTTAGACCTCATCAATGAGGATCTTCTTGTACATCAAGGTATTATCTCTCATTTATTGAACCTATTAAATAGTTTCCAACAAAGCTAGTGGCTAAATTTATTGAAATATACTGACATTGCTATTAGTATCATTAATGACGAAGAGAAGCATGAAAAACTTGAGTAGTAGATTCTCTACTTGGCTTGTTACAAGGAGTGGAAAAAAAAAATGCCACTTGTCAGCTAAATTCACTTTACGCTGCAATTTCACTGAGCCAATTAACCCTACAATACGAGGGAGTACCTGGGTACGTATACTGTAAATCCTCGTTATCCGTTGATTACCATTCCGCGGATTCGTTTATCGTTTGTATAACAGTGTAACCTATTTCTCCTCTCTGGATAGCGGCTATGCGCAGTAGCGGAAAAAATTCTTAGAGGAACGTCGCGCAGCGTCGACCCGAGCTCTACCAAGGAAAGCTGCGGTCTTGTTCTCGCGGCTGCTACTCTGTCGCTCTGATAACACTCCACGTGTTCTCAGTTTCTATGGTGAATTTATTACATTTCAATAACGGTAGCGAAGCATAGTGCTAATGAAGATGTTTTGCCAAGCGCTCCTAAACGCAAACGCGTTGTGACGAACTTTAATGAATAAGATTCGTGTGCTTGACTTACTTCGTTCTGGAATTTCGGTGGCATGCGGTTAATCGAAAGTGGATATAGTGAAGAGGGTCCACGGGAACCTAACTACATTTCCCCCCATAAGATCAGTGCCTCAGTAACAGCGGTTTCCGTTACCACGGGTCTTTCTAGGAACATAACCCCACGGTTAACGGGAATTGACTCTACATCTACATAGTCTAAATTGGTTAAAAAAAATATTATAGTTTCCATTAAGAAAGCAGTGCCAGCGTGCGTATACTTTTAAACATGCCCTGTACGTTTAGAATCTTAAAAGATTTCTGCAGCTTTGAAGTAACTGCCTGTTCCTCATCTGGACTGATAATCCAATTTGATATCTCTATCTTGAATTTAATTATGGAACTGGAGTGCTTTAGAGAGCGATAAAAAAAGAAAAAAGATTTACTTTTTTTTTTCCTATCTCCTTCCGTTGGATGACCTGGGATTATCTCGAATATTAGCTCTGCCAAATGGATTAGCCACTTGTATGAAGTACACATGCACTTAAAAACGTTTCGTTGAATTAATTAAACGGCACTAGTCTGAAATTACGAGCAATATATTAATCCACACGCAAATCCCATGCCCGAAAATTGATAATCAATAACGTATCATCCTTATTTATTTGTTTTAGTACTTTGGCACATTTTTTAATGAAACGTTAACTCTTTCATAGCGATGTCAATATTTTTTTTTTCCTTTGCTATACCGAGCTTGTTTGTTCTCATTTAGTCATTATACGCAGCCTCATAAATAACTTACAATGCCAGCAATGCTATAAATTCCCCTTAAATTTACCAATTCCATGAAAAATAGGCACACATGTAAAGAGCGAAATTTTACGACGCGTATTAATATAACATAACAACGTTAAAACACGTATTAATATTATTAATAATTTTTATTTTTTGGTCAAGGCCTTTGAGTTGACATATTTACACTAAGGCCATTCATTTTGTAAATCGTTTAACTAAGCAATGAAGGACTGTCCTTATTTATTTATTTATTTATTTATTTATTTATTTATTTTTAACTAGCTGTGCCCAGCATGCCTTGCAATGCCACTCAAAGTGTTTGTGTCTTAATTCTGTTTATTGAAGTGCTTTTGGATACACAATATTTTTTGTTTTTCCGTCGGGTGCATACACGAATAAATTAGAAGGTTTTCCGACGCAGGCCCTATACAGCTGTCCATGTGTGAAGCATGGATTTTCCAAATTTAGTCCACACACTTTTAGCGATTGTCCCTGTGCTTTGTTGATGGTCATTGCAAATGCGAGTCGCATCGGAAACTGCAAACGTTGAAACCGGAAATACACTTACTTGTTGCAACGACTCGCGCACCAGATATTGTAAAATGGTTCTACTAATTCAGAAACCTTCGCACAACAACTCGCCACAGTTTCATCGCAATCTGATGAATGGTATGGGAACGCATACGGGACAAACAAACAAAGAAACACTCATTTTTATATATTAAGACTAAGGGTTGTGATGTACCTTTTTTTTTGGTTTATATGAAGACTCTCAATGACTTTCTGATAATTTTCGTTTTATGTCAATATTTGTGAAATCTCTCTGATATAGGTTTTTTTTTTGTTTTGTTTATTTATTTATTTAGTTTTTGGTATTTCATATCTTAAAAATACCTTGGAATGCTGAGGAATTTAGGCTAAAATTCGTTTGAAATAAATATATTTTGACGATTACTTATTCTGTTTGTACATATAGCAGCAAGTGTCATTCAATATTTAAATAATTTTTTAAAACCTCGGGAAATATCGTCTAATAACTGAAAATAGCGCAGTATTACTGATAAGTTAAAACAAAAGTAGGTCATTGGGAATCTTGTAATAATAACACTTCCCTTTGTGTACATTTGTGTTCTTAAAACATTTGTTTTAGTTCATCTTTTCTTTAGCGAATCCGGTCACAGAATCCATCGAAAACAGACAATCAGATCGACCCGTTGTTTCACTGCTAATTTACTGCAGTAATTAAAAATCTTTCAATTGTTTTCCGAATCTCGTAACCTCGGAGCAGTAGAGATGGCTCCTTTTATTTATATAATCCCGAAGCCCAGAATCAACGCATCATTACCTACATCTCGTCTGCGTTTGTGGTTCAGTTTGTAACTCAGCAACGAGTCGTCCATCGATTTATTTCGTAGCACAACAACGAGACCAACCGATCTCTCCCGATACGTCACTCCAGCAACGAATAGCAACGGAAAATTGGAATGGTATCGTTTACAAAATATAACGAAAACTGTACAATTACAAATCAAAGATATGTTTCTTTTTAGTAAAAACGATTTTTGAGTTCCATTCATCTACACAAAAAATATTCCTACTAATATTCGTAGATCTTTGATTATTACCAGAGATGAAAATTTTACATAAGCACTAAAAAAAATCTCAAATTTAAATAGTTCATTAAAAAAATATGCATTTACTGTCCGTTTTCGTTTACGAGAGCCTTCAACGCTTTTGCGCATGCGTCAGGTCTCCTTCGATTTCTTCAAAATGGGGATCATGATAAAGACGAGATGTTTACTTTTTATCAGTGTTAGTTTACTAGTAGCTGCGTTCTATTTGCGCTTTTCGGGAAAGAATTATGGAAAGAATAAATACTATTGCAAAAATGGTCCTCGTTATTTTTTTCTTAAAAGCGAAAATGTCTAAAAGAATTTCTTAGGAAAGTGCCCATCTCAGCGTATCACCCCTCTGCGGAGTAAAATCGTCCCGCAGTGGTAGCTCTGCCATTCATAAACGGACAGTATATGATCTTAAATGCTTTTATAGAAAGACCTTAGATTTTTTTAAGGTCAAATCTTTAACCTGTTCACTGCTAAAATTCAACCAAACAACCAAAAAAAAAAAAAAAGCAGTTATCGAGCAAATGGTTATTGTTAAACAAATTTTATATTTCCATAATAAACAAACAAAAAAGAGGTGTCTCACTAAATATACATTTATTTGTATAGTGAGTTCATTTGTGGAATGCTGGTACTCCAATACGTCCTAATAAAAACTTAGCCTACCAGCAATAATTGAGGGGATTCTTCGTTGTCCAGTTGCTATTTTGTAGGGTATTTCAAATAAAAAATTATGAACTACAACTGAACGGGATTTGACATTTATTTTGAAGTTTCGACATTGCTTACATTAGTTTGAGGACAAAAAAAGCTGTCTTTGTAAATATTGCCTCGTATTTCAAAAACCTGCATGAACTCAGACCTGCTTCGTGATCTCTCATATAAACGACGATTTCCGATGACTTCGTTTTGAGCAATAATAGGTCGGAGATGACAAAGGAAATGTCATCATTTTGTCATTCGGATTGGCTGCCAGTGCACGCGCACTGAAGAGGTCAGCTGTTGCGAGGCAGCAAAGCAAATTTTACGTTTTTTTTTCCCTGCCGCTCTGGCTGTCCTCAGCCTCGCCTCCCACTTATAATTCAAGGACACCACCGAGTTTTGCTTTCCTAATGTTGACCTAAGAAGATTTCTCTCTCCGTGTGCGCGACTCTCACGGGCGCTTCGTTACAAAACAAGCCATCTTCAATTTGAACAAATATTTTTTTTTGTTGCTAAATTGATTGGATTATACAGAAACGATCCATTCTCGTGGATTAAGATAATCCACTCTCAAATCTTCGTCATCGGCTGAGGAACGTCGTCAGATGTTTATTCTGTAGCTTTCTTTATTATTCGTCGTTTGAATGTGATGTTAACCTAATTTGTGTGTTTATAACTTTTGATACATTGAACAAATTTTCAATATATGTTTATGGGCAAGGAACTAACTCTCCTTCATACCTGTTTTTTATTTATTTATTTATTCATTTTTTTTTTTTGGGGGGGGACAAAAAAAAACAAACCTAACTCTATTCATCAGACGAAATTTACATAAATAAATTTAATTGCATAAACAAAACGGGTTTATTGGTCTGACAATATTCCAATAAAATCAAGGCCTTGGGCTGTGGGTTCGATTCCCAGATTAGACCAACAACGGGAAGAAACATGTCTAACAGACCCTTATTACTCTGACAATTTTAATTGCATCCGCCGTTGCCGTCGAAATTTCACAGTATCAACTTTGATTTCGTTCATCTTGTGCTGGTAATCTTTTCGTTTTCTCCCCTTCGGTTGGAGATTGGTGAACACAAGCGGAAGTTCTTAGCCACGGATGACGGCGCTTGAGCAACCAGATCTCACGATACGTCTGTAATAAATACTTTTCCGTCGAAGAAAAAAAAAAAAAAAAGACAGAATCAACTTGATCTTATGTATAATGAACTCAATTTCGAATATAACCATCAATTAAATTTTCGAACGAATAATCATGCGGATTTGCCGATCGCAAGAAAATTTTATTTTTCCGTTGCCTATAGACTTACAGTCAACCGAGTGACTTCTATATATATTGACAATAGACACCACAGTTTGTTTACAATAAGTGCTCTGTTATTAAATAAAGAGGAAAATAAATAAAATATATCTCAGCCGAAAACTACAGCTGTATTAATATATCTCTCCCACGCATTCTATTTCAGACATGTTCTTTTTTTTTTTACGTTTTCAGATTATTTTTGTCTGGTGTGAACTGCTGCAGTCGCATTCACGAACTTTTTCAACTGTTTATCAATAAAACAAATACAGTTGTCATACAAAAAAAAAAAATCAAAAGGAATTTCGGATATTCAATTAGACTGTTTTAGACTTAAGATTCAGAAATATATTTATTTAATGTCGAAATTCTAAATTCTGTTCTTGTGTTTTTCTATTTTTTCTAACTTGTATTCATTTAAAAAAAAAAACAAATAAAAAAACTAAACTAAAAAAATTTTTAGGTTCTTCTAATTCTATTAATAAAGTTAATAAATCGCGATTTACAAGGCCAAGCATATCCCTTCGGAGATGTAGGCTCCAACGATTCTCGACCATTGGAATAGGATGGTCAGTCCGACGCTCCCCCCCCCCCCCCCCCGTCTTAAACCCCGGAAAAAAAAAATGTTCCTCGAGGGTTGGGTGGTTTCTAGGACCGTTCTGGAGAAGAGACACCCAAGGAAAAATCACTGACCTCCGTCGGGAATTGAACCCGCTTCCTTCAGCTCTGCACTGGACTACCAGATCCACAATTCTATTAATAATTCTATGACTTCTATTAAAAGTCTGTTTTTATTATATAAATCAAATAATATAAAGATTTATTGAAAATAATAAAAAAAGTTAAAGAAACACTGTTGTAAATATTGATAATAACCAAAAATTAAGGGCACTATAACAAAATTAGAATCTGGCGATAGGAACCAACATTTCCCAACAAGAACGAAATTGTAATTTTCTAATAAGGAAATAAATAAAAATAGCATCATTAATTTATTAAGATATGGTAAACAAACTACATTCGTCGAATTGCCAAATTAAAAATAACTGAATATCATACTTCCATTATCCAGATGGAAGTATTATTTTCTAAAACAGAAAGGTAGTTAATTTTACGAAGGTAATTAATTTCTAATAAATAATCAGTAATCTCTCAAGGCGTTTGAGCTGTTTTTCAAAACAGTATCTGTAACCATGTAAAACAAAATGTTTATTCTATTTGTTATTTTATTCATTGCAGCTTGAGTAAGTGAACTGTCGATTTGTTGCTTTTTTTTTTTTTTAATTCTTAATGATAATGACTGTACTGACATTAGCAGATACAATAATTCTCTTCGCCAATGTATTATTGAGACCGTTTCAGCTTCATGAAGTGAAGTCACGTGGTCTTCAGTACTTGGTGAGACTTTACAACCATTGCTACGGAAGTAATTAAACACTGAATTGCGTGCGTCCACTCCATTTCAAGGTTGATATCTCCGCAAATTGTGTATGACGAAAATAATTCCTCTGAGTTACGAGACATAGAAACGACAGTTTTTGTTTGTTTTGTTTTTTTCCTCGGATAGTGAAATAATCTTAAATAACAAAACAAAGGCAGTTCACAATTACGCAATTTTTGAGCTGTTTCTTTTTGTTTTGCTTATGTTTGCGTAGGAGGTTCGCATATTTTTTGTTTGGATGGTTGAGGGGCTTCGCGATTAAAATGTAATGTCGGAAGGGATGCGCAAGTCGGAAAAAAAAATTGGGAACAAGCGAATTAGATCAGTGATGTTCAACCTTTTTTTTTTGTTCGTGTACCCTCAGATGTAATTTGTATATAACTATATATCGTAAGGTTATTGCTTCATAAATTAAAGAATTCGATTTACATATACCTAAATAAAATTCTAGCATCTAAAAATTCTAGCTTAGGGCAAGCATCTAAAATAAATTACATAATTTATATCCAATATTAATAATTACACAATTGCTGAAGTTCACAAATTTAGCCGACACACCTGCTTACTTAATAATTTTTAATAATTATATAATATGTTTTGATTTTACACTTATTACTTATCGTATAAAAATTATTAAAACAAAAAAGTACTAAAATAAAATGTCATAGGTTATCTTTTCGAAGAATGAGTGTTCAGTACTCGATGTAATTTACTTACATAATGAAAAATAAGAAAGCTCCCCCCCCCCCCCCGATCGTGCATTGGCGGATATTTTTTTCACGTACCCCCTTAAAAAATTTCTTGTACCCAGATTGAATATCACTAATACATCAGTCCATCATTGTTGCCCGTAGATTGTATCATACACATTAAGATATATTCTAGATACTACTCGAAAATACTAAATGTGTTCGAAGATCCCCCCAAAATTCGACATTCTGTTTAAATCCAAACATATCCAGATTGAGAAGAAAGTACATGATGTACAAAAGAATAAAAAATAGTTTTGTGTTTGTATATCGTCGGCGTATTTATAATAATTTATCTCCAACTGTTTAAAGGGAAGAAATACACAATAGCTTTTTATGAGGCGTTAAAGGTTGTATGTTTGCCGTTTATTCTGCATTTTGCTAGGCCGTAGGACAAATGCCTCCAATGTTTGATGGTGTATTTTCGACCTTCGCTTCCCCGCTGGAGGAATCAAGGCCCTGGCGTCGGTCCAGCGAAGGAGCGCCGTTGTGTGCCTGTGCAAAAGCCCCCATTCCTTGAATACTCATTGACTGTTACAAGTGCTCGGTTGATTTTACTATTTCATTTATACACTGCTACGATCAACAGATCGTCCGTTTTAAAGTGGAACTACGGCGTAGACATTTCTGCCCGGTTTATTTTTTTCAAAAAATTATTTCCTACTCTAGGGAATTAATAGACTCAACAAAATGAGCCGAGATTGGCTGATATTCAAATTTTATTGGCAGTCACCTGCGCCAGGGTTTTTCTATTTTATTTGAAGCGTTTCATCATACTGAAAGTTGTAATTCTTTCCAAAAACATTGAATATTATTGTTTTAGTATTCGGGTTATAGTGCAAAAATAATCATCTCTTTTAAGCAGACTGCGGGATTACTGAAGAAGGGCTCGTGGGGCAGCCACACAGGACGTAACACAGTAATATAAAAAGAGCGTCTATTCCGACTATTATTATTATTGATTAAGAGTCTTGCTATTGCACATAACACATTTTTCTTCACTTGTCTGTTTTCCTGGTTGCCTGTACGTGCATCACGCTAAAACGGCCGGATGGATTTTCATAAAATTTGATGCGTGCCTTAATTATGGTCGCACCTTATTTTAAAATGCAGGCACATTTACGATGGTTTCCATTCCTCAAAAGTGACCTCCGAAACCCCAACGCTAAAACGACTGGACTGATGTTTTTGAAATTTTAGTATGCTGCAGATTTACGATCCAAATTAAAATATTAATATTTTTATTTTAGTCTCCACCATACATCCTAGTACTCAAATCGACCTCCCACAACTACATCATGCTTACTTCTCACACGGCAATGGATAGCAGACCGTATATTCATAATTATTATCATTATTATTATTATTATTGTTATTATTAAACTTATTTAATAGCCAGTTTCTTCTGTGTTACATTTATTTCTCTAATTATTGCCTTTATATTTCTTTCAACCCCCTGCCTTGATCTGTTATTATTAAGTGAAATTTGATAAGGAAAAGAGAATTTCTATTATAATTTTATGAAGGCAAACAAACATTAAATTTCCCTTAAATTCATTGTACGAATTTAGACCTTCTGAATTTTATTACCTATTCTAAATTCCAGTCTATCAATTTGACCACAGTTCACTGAATTTAAACTCCGAAGTCTTCATTGTTCAAGAAGGAATCATTTGCAAAATTCTTCGCATTGCATTCAGTGAATACGATCTCTTCTTTTGCCTAAGATCAAACTACAGTAATTGTTTATTGTTGCGTCATTGCATTCTCTCATTCTTGTTTTCATTAAATTACAAAGTAAAAAAATAATATCATATTTCAGTGTCATTTGTCGACTGAAATATATAGACAACACCAGCTGTTGATTTTCATTTTTATTTTTATAATAAGTTCCTCATCTGTAGTGGAAATAGAATATTTTTTTTTTTATCCCAAGTTAATTTAAACTTAAACGGTTGGAAAAAATAATACGATGTATTTAACATTTATTTCCAACATTCCATTTTTTTCTCCTGTGCGGTTAGATGAAAAAAATTGTATTTTTTATTTTATTTTTTTTTCTTCCATTTTTTTTTTTTTTTTTTAACTGAACCGTGGATTTTTGTAAAACCTTCAAAGTAATACCTGAAATCTATTTTTTTTTTAAGATTTTAATAATGTAACATTAGGAAGAAATTTTTTTTTTTGTAAATTTGAGTCTGTGCTTGAGAAAACAGAAATAAAACAACGATACCCTAGTTTTTAAATGGAGGTGAATAAGAAATATTAACAAAGGAACGTTATATTCACACGGAATATCTTGATGAATATTATAGTTTATCATCTGTATATTGTTATTACAACTAATTCGCTTTTTTAATTTATTTGTGATAAGTATAAATAATTTTCACAATTATTTCCTTTAGGTCAATTTTTATTACACTATTTTCGAAAGACGGACGGACAGAGAGAGAACGGTCATATCGTTAGCCCTTCTTGGACTCTAATTAAAAATGCCAAACTATACTCCGACCACGATAACGTGACAATCGAAAGGAATCCCACGTGATTATGACGTATCTATTTTTCAGCCAATCACAAACAAGCGCGCCTCAAGGCACAGGTCTTTATTAATTTCCCTCAAAATGTCGCCCCAGAGTATTTTGCAGAGCAAGTGCCCGAAAAATTATTTTACAGGTTGAAGATTATTTCCGAAAGGAATTGGAAAATGGAGGATTAAAATTAAAACGAAATTTTTGCTTTTGTTTTGTTTTATAGCTGTAACATATAATAATATTCTTCGGAACCTTTGAGAGAGGCTAGTGCTGACGTCGAATCGTCACTTTATCGTGGTCGGACTATAACGGAAAAATCAGTGAAATGATCCAAAAATCCTCGTTATGGGGCCTTTTAAAAACGTAACAACTTAATGGGAAGAAATAACAATTGGTTTATAGTCAAACATATTCATTGTACAGTATACTCTCGATATCTCGAAGTCGAAGGGACGCTAAAAAAAATTCGAGATAGCGAGTTTTAGAATTAACAAGGTCATAACCAAAACTTAAAAATTCAGGTAACAACACAAGATACGGAATAATATTCTAAAAATTTAGAGTCTTGATAGATGAGAATAAGTATAAATATGTAATGTTAGTTGACAATAACTAAATACAGCAATGATAATTTTAATTTTTAAAAGTAGTCGAAAATAATTACATTAAATTGAAAAGAATTAGTAAAATACAATGAACTTACATTGCTAGAATTTCTTAAAAAATACCTCTGTTTGCTTCGAAACAACTGAACGGCGATTTTTCCAGAAAAATTCATTTTTTACTTCGAAAAATATTCGACATAACAAGGTTTTGAGTGAAAACTGTTCGACGTAAGAATTAAAATTAACATTAGGTGAATAAGTAATATCAAGGGGAAAAATAATTTTTCGATATATCAAGGTTTTCGAGATATCGAAACCTGTGTTTGAAATGCGTGGGTAAATATGAGGTTTTTTTTTTCCTTTCACTTTCATTTAAGAGAGTTCCGAAGCATTGCTTTTGGTTGCAGTACGAAACAATCTCGCAATTCGCTTTCATGGCCTTCGTGTGGTTTGTTCTCCTTGAAATCTCCATCGATGACAACAAAAAAAAAGACAGCAATTGTTTGCAGAACAGAATTGACCTCATTCGCCCGACTTGTGTTCATACTTGAGTTATCACAAACCAATGTTTCCAGTTTCTTCGCTTTTTTTTTTTATCTGAAGGTGCCCCCAGACACCCCCGACGCTTTTGAAGATGAAAGACGCGTAGATTATTGATTGAAAAAAAAAAAACGGAAATATAGTTGACATACCAGCTTCACCATAAGATTATCAAACAATGGCGATCAACTGTCAGTAAACTTTCAACATTTCAATAGTTAATATAACAAGGTTTTATTATTATTGTTAAGATAATAAAATACAGTCACACTCGGCTATAACACGGTTGTTTATATCGCTAATTCGGATATATAAGGCCATTTGGTCTTGGACCCTTCTATTTTGGAAAAAGGTATATAATTGCAAAATTGCAGAATTTACTATATTTTCGCCCAAAAAGTACGAAAATCGATTGATTTTAGAGAACTGTTACTTACAATTAATACTTACTGGGTAATACCGCTAATCCCAAGATGACGGCGCCAAACCGTCAGAAAACAGAAATGTGAAGATTTTGGCTAATATAACTCATCAAAGTATTGAAAAGTTAATGATTTATAAATACTGTATAAAATTCTCTCAAATCGCTCTGAATGATGTAGGTAATTGCGAAATGACCATTTTAAATCGATTGGAATCGTGTGGGCGATAATAGGGTTCGAGTATACGGTATTTGATATCGCGAAGTAAAAAAATGCTCGGGCAGATCGCGATCTTCGAGATCTTGGATCCAAAAGATCGCGATGTAGCCGAGTTTGATTGTATTAATAAAAATAGATAGAAACCAATTTTTTATATTTCAATGCTTTTGTTTTTTCATACTAATTTCTCAATAACGACCCATTTGGAAACGATCTCAAATATAAAATTTAGATAGTCCCTTGTCCTCGAATATACATATCAAGTTTCAAGATGATCTGTTCAGAGGTTCAAAAGTTATTAGGATGACACACAGACAGACTGACTGACTGATCTGATGAGCCTACCTTTCTTATTAGGAAATAGGCTAAAAATAGACATTAGAATGAGAGTTAGGTCGTAATCAATTTCTCTCCTGTGTTATGAAAAGAGAAGAAAAATCTATAAAATGCACAAATTCGTTAGAATTGTTTGCTTTTAACGCATTGAGCCATTATCAAAAGCAATCTGGGACATCTGTTTCGTCCTTATTAGGACTCATCAGCCAGATTTAGCTTTGATAATGGAACTGGGAATGCGTCGGTACCTATGATTCCGTCTCCCGCTCTCGGAAGTGGAACCTGGTTGAAAGCAAACAACTAAAGAAAAATCGCTGTAACCAGTACAGGAAAATTACCTTGGCCAGTTTTGCGCTGAGCTCGAAAGGCATTTAATAAAGGCATAAGACCTAACGAAAAGTCGAAAACTTAATAATAAAGAAGGTTTAACGTGCATTAATGTAATATGAAAAGGGAAGAAAAATCTATAAAATGCACAAATTCGTTAGGTTACAAATCCTGTGTTAGGTTACTTCTTTCCTCCCTTCGTCTCGCTTATATAAGTACAGGTATTACGTTTTACAAATTACTTTGCGGGGCAATTTATATTTACTAGTCGTAACTACGGGATTTTTGCTGATAACTACTTTTTTTTTTTTAGTCAGGTCAAGTAGTTAATTCTTCGTATTTTTTTTAACGGAAAGCGAAGAAAGAGTCTGTGAATACTAATTAAATTGTTGGTTTTAACAAATGAAGGAACTAAGTTTACCCGCTGATACTATGCCAGTTAAAATACCGTTCTTCGCTCCGTCTAATTACTAGAAGCGTTTAGCAATTATCGAAATAGCAATTGTATGCCTTTTTTTTAATTGCCCAAATTTAGTAATTATTCGCCAGCAAAACGCCACTCAAAGTTACTATGGTTGATTCAGCCAAAGAGAAATGGATTTTTTCCTTTCGTTCTAATCGTTATCACTGAATTGCGTGTTATCGTCCAGTCATAAATATAGATTTGTATTGCTAATTGCTTGATTGAAATGTTCCTTTTAATAGCTTATATTTATATCGGCATTTCCATAGAACAGGGCGTCTCAAAAGTAACTCTATTTTTGGAGATTTCCCAGCTCTCTCAAAAATTAGAATTTTCAGTTTATGTACTAGAGAAATTGTTATCGTAAAATAATAATGGGACAATTTTCAATACCTGAAATGTACATAAGGATATATATAAATATGTTTCTCCTCATTTATTTGAGCCGTATAAACTGTGCGAATGTATAATAAAGATTTATTTATTTATTTATTTTTTATTTTTTTTCCAGTGAATAATTATTATACAACTTGTCTTAGCAGATTTTTTACACTCTAACTTGTACTTAAAACTCTGCCTATCCACTAGGGTTTGCTAAAACACTCCACAAAGTAAGGACAACCTGACAACAGAGTCTGAAATGTCATGTAAAATATCTGACATCAAGCGTCTTTTCAGAGGCCGGTATCTGAAATACTGATGAATCGGAACCCGCAGAGAGGAGCCTTTTATCTGCGAAAAGACCAAAACCGATTGTGGAACATAAGGAGTGCGAAAAGACCAGACTGACCAAGAGTATATATATATAAAGTAAAAACTGATAACAAATTATTAACAATACAAATGTATTAGTTTATACATTAAAAATCGCAAACGTTTTCAAAACGACCTGCGTTTGATTTTCAAGTACGAATTCTAAACAAAATTTATTTGTAATTCTCACTTGAAAATGAAACGCAGATCGTTTTGGAAACTTTGTGATTTTTAATTTATAAACTTATTATAAATATATTTGTATTGTGGCTTTCATTTTTTTGCTGGAACATTTTACGCACGTTAAACTACTTATTAATAATTTTATTATTTATTAAGTACGAAAATATTCTAGATATGACTTTATCAGTAAAATGTTACTGGTAGCAGTAGTTATTTCCAGTGCCTATTGTTATCCCGCTATTAACACGCAATACTTCAATTTTAAGAGTTTCGTAATTAGGTAGTGAATATAACATTAACTATACGACTACAATACATGCAGTCAAGTCATTACGAGACGTAGGCCTATTATTTAGGTGGTTGGGTTGTTGGGGAATTGTTTGTTAATATATAATTCCACTAATAACAGTAATTGTTTGAAGTTTATAAATAGCACTTTGGAATTTTTACTTTTGAAGTTAGATGTGCGAAGAACGAGTTATTCCCGTTGGTATTTCATGACCAGCAGATTTTTCCGTACGAAAATTGCTGGGGCTCGAGCTGTTGCACTTGGGGAGGGTTCCCAGGACGTGGTCGTCCGCCACCGTTTGGTTGGCAAATTATTCAGTTTAGTTGTGGGAAATTTCTTTTCGGCGCACTTTGGGAAAGGTGGTGTGGTCTCACGCGACCCTGTTTTTAAAGCGAACAATTCGCCACTTTCGTTTCCAGTTGGCGGCCATTTATAACTTTGAAAGAAAAGAAAAACACAAGTCCACATTCAGAAACGCTTTTCCGCTTCAGTCATTTATCAAAACTCAGCAAAAAGAAATCTTCCGAGATGATTATCGAAACCACGAAATATTTCTTCTGTAGTATTGATTTCTAGTGGAAGTTGTAAGTATTACAACAAATGCGCCGCATGTAGTAATTTTTTTTTGAAATTCGATAATTAAAATGTTTTCTAATTAGAAACATCGGATAATCTGTCTAAATCTGTCGGTTATCCTTAAATGTATACATTCTTTTATTATGTTTTTTTCCACGAATATCATCAGCTGTTAAAAATATCAAATAAACTATTACCTTTTCTTTTAATGTGTAACTAGACGGCTACCCGTCGCTTCTCTTTGGAAGCCTCGCACATTTAACGGGGGGGGGGGACCTTCTGTTTATTCAAAAAAAAAAGGCTATATTACATCAAGTAAACTGAAACTAAAAATAAATTAAAGTTTAAATTCTAAAAGAATATATCCAATGCAATATTGAAATCCAATTGTAACAGTCGGAAATTTGCGCAGTTGAGTTGACTACGCAACAAAACTCCTGTTGCTTGGCAACGGGCGTGCGAACTTCAATTGCTGCGGACGCACGCACACAACCTTTTTTTTTAATAAGATCGATGAGTTTTTATAAGGTTATGCCAGACAATTAACAATGCTTTTAAGATTGACTCCTGAAATGTTTGACTTATGATCTAGCTCGTCAGTTAGGCCTAGACTGACACAACACATGAATGAACATTTAAATTATTGGTAGTTGTACCCGATTGTCGACAGTCATAGATTCTACTCATGAAAAAAATAAATTTATGCTCAGTAAATTATACAAATAAGAAATTATTCGTTTATTGCTGTAGACCACCGCTCAAGATTTATTAGAACAGTCTTTTGTCAGTATTTTCGTGTTTCCTTTGATGGCGTGAGTTACATTTTGTCACGTGTCACTCAATAACTGTTCGTCAAAACAGGAGTGATTTAATTAAAAGTAAACTGACCTCTGGGAAAAGCGCTATTATTACAGAGCATTGACGAAACTTCGTTGCAAAAACCAAACGTGAAGGCAAGCTTTAAATAATCAATTTCATTCGAACCGTCGCAGTAACTCGAAAGGCACGTACAGTAGCGCTATTGAAGATATGTTTCGTTTTCAAATTTAAGCGATTTAGGCTTAGTTTGATTTACAGAAGAATTTTATGATTAACTTATCTTTTTTAAGTGAAAATTTTCACGAAATCGAATTTATTATATTTTTAGAGGTTTTGTTTGATAGGGTTCTGTTAGTATCCATCATTATTATTTAATGTAATTTTATCGATAATGTAATAATACTTATTACAGAAGAAAAAGGAAATATAACGAACAATTTAGGTGTATGCAATGAATAGGGCGTTTAGATCATTGTATATTTTCCGTTTCAGTCCATAAAAATACTCATAAAAAATGCTTACTTTTATAAAGAATATGTTCTTAACTAAGCTGTAAAATTATAAAATATATACATTGAATAAATGACATTCTACAAAGAGGAATTTTTCGTAATGGTCTTCATTTCACCTTACTACTTTATCTTATTTTGCATGTATTTTGGATGTCATTTCAGTTATAAGGAATATTCCTAATGATATCATTCCACATCACGAGATAAGGAACAGGAACTAGAAAATGGTAAATTAACTTATTTACAGTGCAATCATTACGAATATTGAAGAAATCATTTTTCTAAGAATCTGAAAATTATTTTCTAGCTGGAATGAAATTATCAAAAAAAAACCTTTTTGATTTAATAGGTTAACATCTATACGAGTTGTCTGCTAAGAACACAATAGAACAAAAACACTTAGCAACCTGAAACTAGATGGTTCTATTAATTTCGGTATACATAATTTAGCCTTGGATATTATGTCTAAAAAATGTCATCTTCTTCAGAAAGGTTAATTTCTTTTTATTACTTATGAGCAATAATTAAAAATAAATAAATAAATAAATAAATAAATAACCATTCTTGAGGTGACAAGAAGAAAGCATTAAAGGTGATGAGAAGATAATTATAAGCTGATGTTATTGTATGCAAATATTTCTTGAATAAAAATAAATGTTCGTTATAAAGAAAAAAGAATAAGTTAATTAAACTGTTTTAACGTTCAGATATTTAATAATTTCATAAAAAGTTTGTTTTCAGTCGTCCATTTCTGTTATCGATGCCGGCTGCTCTCTTTTCTTGCCCGGCGTTTCAAACAATGGGCTAGGCTTAGTGGTAAGAGAGACTTCGGTTTCCTTAACAATATTGAACACGAAGGAAATGAAATACCTGTCGCTTCAGCCATTTTACGATACATATAGACGAATTGAAATAAAAAAATAACATTCCAAATGATTTCTCGGTTGACCCTTCAATTTTTTTGTTGGTGTGTTCAGCAAACAAGCAAGCGAACAACGGTGTGTGTTCAGGAGCCATCATGTTCAAAACAGAAGTACACGGAATAACTAATGCTCAATCGTTCACCATATATGGAGTTGTCACGTGTCTTCACAGATTTACTAAAGGACTGCAACAATAATCATTCTTCTTAAATCATTTTTCCATTAATTTCTTAATACACTACAATCTCGTTTATCCGGACCTCGTTGATCCGGATCAGATTTGTGGACTTTTTTTTTTTTTTAGTTAATGTTCACATAGATAATAATTTTTAACTATGATAACAAGAACATAACTATAAGTATGCCAAACATTCGCTTTTTATTTTGATTAAATGTATAGTTCCTGCATAGCTTGTACAATAAATTATGGTAATAAAATGCTTTTTGTCGAGTTTAAGAAAGCTTTACTAGAGTGTCACAGGGCGTTGAAGCTACAAAACATAGTTTTTTATCATAATAAACGATAAGTCTGTTTATTTAAGGATTTCTTTTGCTTATTACCCATATTATCCGGATTTTCGATTTTTCCGGATTGCCTTTGGTCCCAGTTAGTCCGGATAAACGAGGTTGTAGTGTATATCCAAATGATACTTCGCTAAGATATTTAATCACTATTGATATATTTTTTTTTCCAATTAATCAAACATGATTCAATCGTAGTCTTTCTTTTTCATTAGAAATTTCACTTTCAATTTTTAACTATTGGAACAGGGTTGTATTGTTGTTCTGGGCAATGGTCTGCCCAGTCTGAAACCCTACTTGTAATCTATACGCTCTAACATGTTCCCTTAATGTTCTCCCTGTACTG
>JAFIDM010008419.1:34316532-34342068 GCA_023159025.1 Thereuonema tuberculata | reverse complement strand
CGTTACTTTGAATTGAAGCTCGAATGTTCATTCAGTTACAGACTTACATCAGTTTCCTCCATTTTGAAACGATTGAAGCGCCGTGCAACGGCGAAATGGTTAATTAGATACTTAAAATGGAATTACTCGAATTTCAACTTTTGGAATTATTATTATTAAAATTATCAATTATAAATCACAATGCATTTTACAAATTAAAACTACAATGATTTACCTTCTATTTAAAAAAAAACTTTGGATTTTTAACCAAATAAATTATTTAAAAATGTTTTAAAAGCTTGTAGATGACTCACAAAAAAATAAAATAATAAGGACGGAGGTGTTGTTAGTTCCACTTAAACAAATCCCGCTCAACTTAATTGCCTCAAATTTTATTTGTTTATTCCCGCTGATTTTTCTTCCATTATTAAGCGAAGCAGAGCTACATCTCAGTTCCGGTGCTATCCAGTCAAATTTAAAACTTGCTCTACAGAAAAAAAAAACCTTTTTTTTTCTTTTCCGACTGATATCAATTTTAACTCCGGTACGAAACACGAATAAAACTCTCGACACCCTGGCACGGTTTGAAAGATTCATGTTGTAACAATTGTAATTTTTAAATGAATTGTTAAACGACAAATTTTCTAAAATGTAGCCTATATTAGATTAATCTCAAGACAGCTTTTTTTTTTTTTAATGATTATTGAAGCAAAAAAGAAAACAATATCTCTTTGATATAAAATTTCTGTGTGTACTATACAAAAACTGGTTTTTGCGTTGCTTCATTTCGAGATTTTTTTTTTCTTTTTCCTGCTTAAGTTTCTCCTGTTCAGTCATATGATTCGATTGGTGATCCTTATCCTGTCTTCATTTCCTTCGTTCGTTTTGCTATTTCCTTTCCTCTCAAATAACTATATCATTGATCAGGAGAAAGTTTCAGAAAAAAAAAAATTACATTTTAACAGTTACCTAATCGGAAAGTGAAAAAAAAAACCTATTTAGAATAATCATTCGAAAAACAAAGATTTTCTCTAAATTGTATTATTTTAATGTAAGATCACTTTCGAAGACCATTCGTCTGTTAGGGTTGAGATTCTTTCACCAAGGAGTTGATAGCCAAGCAGACAGGCGTTGCAGTGCCTCTTCAGCGCTATCCTCCTTCCGTTTTCCCAGTAGTAACTACGGTACAGTTGAATATCTCTAAATCTGGACTGCTTGGGCCAGAAAATATTTCAGATTTTGCATTTTTTTCCGATTTGGGGAATACGGCAACGGTAATGTTGCAAAGAAATGAAAAATTGTTATTGAACTTTTATAAAAGTTATTTTGTTTTAATTTTATGAAACAAATAATGATCATAAATTTATGTATTTAGCATCTTCGGAAGGATCTTTGAAAGAGTTTAACGGATAGTGTGAATTGCCTTAAGTCTCCCCGTGCTCTGTCCTTCCTGGGTGAGACTACAGTTAAAATAGATATAGTATAGTTTAAGTCCTCTGTTCATTGCCTAATCTATTCTAATTACATTTCGAAAAACCTACGAGAGAGAATGTATTCATGAGATTATCGGTCAGCGCTTAATCATCTGCATTGGAACACGAAACATTAAAAGGGTTGCCTAATGACAAAAAAAGGAAAATCTTTTTATTCCTCGTTGATAGAAAAACCCACAGTTTTATGATGTCAACCAATTAGTTTATCTTCCTATAACGTTTCTTAGGTGACTAATGTATCCTTCAGCGCAAGGAGAATGATTGTTTACACATCAGTGAATGCACCATATCATCGGCAGGATATCTTGAACAGTTGGGGATTTTCGGAATCCCGGATTTAACAATGCCCAACTGTATTGCTTATAGGTGAATGGCATCTAAACGCACTTCTGGTGTAAATAAATCAAAGTGACTACGGAAAACTTATAATTTTTGATTATTTTCTGCTAAATTCTTAAACTGTTAAAATACACAACACTTTGATTACAGTAACTTATTTAAACTTTTACGTGTGAATGATTATTTATTACAAATCGAAAAGAAACAAAAATTTAGTCTTTTTTCCAGCTGAAGATGATCATGAATTTTCCACGGATCGCAACGTCCTGATTTATGGTCATACGTTTTTTTGTTATTTTTTAAATATTTGCGATATTTTTTGTTTGTTGTTCGATTTTTAGTAATTTATTTCCTTAAAGAAAATTCAGAAATGAATCTGAAATCGCAGGAAGAACTTCCTACTTCCAAGTTAAAATGTAAACAAAAAAATTGAGCATCTAAGTAACGTAACAAATTTAGGATGTAATCAAGCTCTGGTGAATATTTTAAACTTAACAATGCAGTGATTTCATGATTAACAAACTTTTAAGTTTTGGAACTTTCGGTAACTTAGATTTAGAACAATTTATATATTACTTTAAACTTTTTAGTTTAAATGAAAGAATTGCGGAGAGCCAACACACAAGACTAGTTAAAAAACAACAACATTAGATACAATTAAAAAGTTCACAACCGGTTTCGCCTCCAATACGAGACTTTGACGAGATCTCGTCAAAGCCTCGTATTGGAGGCGAAACTGGTTGTGAACTTTTTAATTGTATGTATTGGCTCTCCGCAATTTCTTAATTACTATGCGCACACGTAAATTTCTATATCCTTTTAGTTTCAAAATTCGAAAATAAAATTAAACATGAGGAAAAGCGATGTTTGATTTTGAATTAAAAATATTTTCTATTATTGTTATTTTTATCATTGCTTGGGCACAACTGGACTTGCCTTTGAGTTGCAGACCTCATTCAATAAAGTTCCTCCAGAAATCAAATTGAAAATCGAACAATTGTGAGGGATTCTGTTGGAAAGTTTCGATCGGAATCGATCGCTTTTCAGTCGGAAGGCCTTGACGGTTGATCTGATAGCACAGCGGAGGGAAAGGAAGAGAAAAAAAGTTATCGATCAGTCGTTCTTTCGGCTTTAATTCTCAGGGTTTTTTTTTTTTTTTTAACTGTTAACTTAGATTTTATACTTTTTTTTTATCGTTGTTACTTCTTTAATACGAGTAGATGTAGATGTTTCCATTAAGTACAGTATACTCTCGATATCTCTAAAACCTTGATCTGTCGAAAAATTATTTTTCCCCTTGATATTACATATTCATCTAATGTTAATTTTAATTCTTTTGTCGAAGAGTTTTAACTCAAAACCTTGTTATGTCGAATATTTTTCGAAGTAAAAAATGATTTTTTTCGGAAAAATCGCCATTCAGTTGTGTTCACATACTACGACGCTTCATGGAATGCTCGGAAAACGTGGAAAACGATGACTTTGCCGCTATTTTTCAAAGAGAAAAATTAGTTGAAGAGCAATTTCAAAGAGATGTCGCCAGGCCACGAAAGTGGACTTTTTTAAGAAATTTTAGCAATGTAACTTCATTGTATTTTACTAATTCTTTTCAATTTAATGTAATTATTTTAATTTTTAGCCTTTTAAAAATTGAAATTATCGTAGTAATCTGTAATGACATTAATATAGCAATCATTACATATTTATACTTATTCTCATCTATCAAGACTAATTTTTAGAATATTGTTCCGTATCTTGTGTTTTTACATGAATTTTTATGTTTTGGTTATGACCTTGTTATCTCGAAAACTCGCTATCTCGAATTTTTTTTTTAGCGTCCCTTCGACTTCGAGATATCGAGAGTATACAGTAATACAGTAATGAGTAATTGTATACAGAATGCTGGAAAAACAACGAGTCAAGTTCTGGAACTGCACTGAATTAATTTATTAAATGAAAAACATGGATTTTTATAGTACAGTAGAGGACCATTGTTAATCCTGAGTAGATGGGACCGGACCCTGACCGGATCATCGAAAGTCCGGATTAAACGGAATTTGCCTTAAAATGCACATGACACAAGTTTTAGATGGGTAAAACTAAAAAAATCGGCATATTTCTTTCCCTACAGCTTACTTTTAGTTTTAATACTACGTACTGTATACATAGACCTAAGTTAGTTTTTCACCTACGAACTGATGTAGGATTATCAAATGTAGAACCATTGGTTGAATCAAAGCAGTGACGTTCGGGGGCAGAAATTTCACAAAAATGTCCCCCTTTCGCAATTCTTCTTCAGGAGGGGTACATTGTCTATGAACAACTCGGTTTTTTCTATGAGTTTTATCTTTCTCTTTCCAAAAATTCTCTCTCTTTTTTTTTTTTTTTTAATCCCGTCCGGATTAACCGGATGTCCGGACTAACGGGGTCCGGATTAGCGGGACTCTACTGTATTTACATTGAAGAATTTAATTGGAAGATTAATTAAAAATAAACATCATGATTGGATAAAAACATAACGAACTTAAATTAAATAACTGATTCAACGGAAAAGAATTTAAAAATAAACAGAACATCAGTAATTAGGAAATAAAAAGGGAATGTTTTAAAATAAATAACGGTTAACGATTAAAATGAATAAAATACAGTTAAATAATTTCTACAAAAATACAAATAAATGATTTCTAAAAATATTTACATACAAACTTTTACTGCTGTTTCACTCCTGCTGGTGATCATCATTTAGGATTTCACAGTTGATGCATCTTTCTCTCTCTCTTCCGGATGTCATTAATTTCAAGCATGCAATTTCCTAAAGCATTTCCTATTTCTTATACTCGATTAAGATCTGAATTTTTGTTTACGAATTCATGATTAAATTGATTCGAATTAGTTTCATACTAAATTGGGGTATAATTAAGGAGAAACCCCTTCACCGAAAGGGTGAGCGGAAATCCGAAAAGAAAGCCTGGAAATCTGTTTCAAAGCCATTAATTATTTTAGGTTTAGGAATGTAAGGAAACGTTTTCGTGTCAAGAAGCAATTAACATTCAAATTTGCCTGGTCTTGCATTTGAAAATGAGGCTAATCCTCCTAAGAGAGAATGAAAAAGAATTACATTAACGTTTTACAACTTTTACTTTCATTCATCAGCGAATGAATGAATTCAGAAGCTAATTTCAAACATAATCACAAAATTATTACAGCCACATTGTTTTCGAAAGTGCAAAATCCAAGCAAATCATCAAACAAATATCTAGCCATTACTGTATAAGAATTTGCAGAAATATATTGTAATGACATATTTTTATGTTATTTTTATTATAAATTCCTTTTATTTCTTATTGGTCAACTATTTAAATTTATTCGTTAAGCTTTTTTTTACCAAATTTGTAGCTGTTTTATTTTGTTTTGATTCTGTTACCGTTCTTTTTATCTTTTCTGATTTGTTTCAAATTACCCAATCACTACCAAAACACGTGACTGTTGATTAACCAATCACAGTCTTTGTAATTACGGGCGTCGGAATCACCATACGATCTCAATAAGTCTCGTAGGTCAAGTATCATTGAAGCCTAAGCGGCTCATACAGGTCCTGTCGTGGAACACCTTTAGTAATAAGCAGTTAAATTCTTGCTTGTCTCTGTTCGCCCTTCCTCATCACGTGACCGTTTTAGCAAATGCACCGGCTCGATCAGCAAGAGCCTGATGACTGGCTATTAATTTTTTATCTCTTCCCACAAAAAGAAAAAAAAGAAACTAAATGTTGGATTGTGAAACTTGCAGACCTTTAAATATATTGTACAATTTTTAAACCATTTCAGAAGCTACACAATGTTAGTTAGGCGATTCTTAGATCGTTTCCTTATTGCTTCAAAGAAACTTAAAAGGTCTTTTTATATTTTTAAGCATCCGTTTTTGTCTCTTTAATACGAAAGCTATTAAATTGCTGTTATTTGTTATAAAATCCATGTAGCAAGAAGAAACAATCGTAGATGGTGTACACAAACTCTACATTGGATTCTAGGAATAAAAGGAGGTCCAGAAAACGTTCGCAGGATGGATTATTGGAGAAATATATAATTGGATTCAATTAAAAATAAATATCATTCACTAAGAATATCAGGAAAGAATTTAGGATCTTGATGCTTTATTGGATTGAAAATGATGACTTTTTTATTTTTGTCTGAATTTAAATTCAGATTTATACTTGAGGAATAGTGTAAATATTTCAGACAGTGTATTGCCTCGTTTACCAGTCTCTCTGTATTTAACAGACGATTTCAAGCAATGTAAAATAAGAAATGTGTGATCTGTCATATTATTTGCTCAAATCCTTTTCACAACGCTGCATTATACAAGATAAGAAGTCCGTTTCCGGTTGTATCTTCCCGGAATGTTAATAGCAGGTTACCCCTTTAGAGACAGCAAAGGAGTGGTTGGTTCGTTGGTTTTATTCCTTGCAAATAGGAAGAAAAGGGAATACATTTGGAAGGTATTTGAAAAGCCTTGTTATTCACGACATTTCCTCGTGTACTTGTCGAAGTGTGTCGTCCCCGTTTAGCCATACAATGAAAACGTTGATGGAATAGTGTCAGAGCCGTTGTCGGCGCCGTGAACACACACGTCTTTACGCATGAATAAATAAATCTTTTCTCGGTGAATCTCCCGTAAATATTTATACGGAGAAAAAAAAGAACGCGATCATAAATTTTCCGAGTCGTATCACACACACAAGATGGTGTTGAATTTGAGTTCGCAAAAGAATACAATAATCGGAGATAAACCTTAGAAAATATTCTTCCCGCGCTCACGAATGAGAGATTGCGAGACTTTGTTGTTAAAATAAAAAGATGCGAATTTGTTCTGGAACATTTCTCTTAAAAGTGGCTGCATATCCAAAATAAAAATGTCAAAAACATAAGCATCAATTTAATTTAATACAAAGTTGTGTAAGCTGTCATTTAAAGACAAAAATACTCATGCAAATGAATAATAAGAAGGTCTAAGCTCAGTGTAGTGCTTGAGAATCACGGACTTACCCACAACTTTATGAATATGGTTTTATTTTGTAAGAAAAATTACTGACATAAAAATAATGGAATGGAGAAAGAATGAAACAATTCTGTTGTTTATGGTTTTTGAGTCGAAATTTTATTACCCGGTTCAGTGAATTGATTTCCAGTGCAATTGGCCGTTGGTTGATAGAACAGTAATATCTTTTTTGTTGTTCTTTTATTTAGAAATCAATAATAATTAACATCAATCTAAATGGTGGACAGCAAAGGAGTAAATTTTCTCTTTAAACCAACAAAGTCTTTACTTATTTCAATAATGATTAAAGTAGTGGTAACAAATGAAAGTTATAAGGTCTTATTAAAGTCCTATTACAAATATTGTTCTTTATTATTTAGATATTCGGTTCTTATTTTTTGTGTTTCTAATGATGTATCAAATTGATGACGTTAAGTTAGAATGTTGAAAAAAAAAAATAGAGAAATACGTATATATGTTCTAAATAAAAAACTATTAAAGTTGTCATTATTATTATTATTAAGAAGAATTGAATTATGGAATATATATTTTGTTTTTAAATTACACTTTTTCCTCTGCTATTTCAGTATTATAATGTGAATCGATGCCACGTGCATCTTAATGTTCCGCTGGTTGCATTAATACTTAACGTTCTACGAAAAAATATTCCCTACGCCCAGCTTTGAATGGCTGTACCTGACTGCGAAATTGAAATCATTCTAAGTTTTGTGGGTGTATGACAGGGAAGTTTCATTCCATCTCTTTCGAAAAAAAAAATCAAATAAAATCAGTTAGTAACCCCCCAAAAAAATACATAATTTTTATTTCGTTCTAATTTGGTATTTATACATAAAACAAGTTAGTTTTTATTTACAGTTAAGATCAGAAAATTTTAAAACATTTTTTAATATTAGCTGATATTCTCAGTAGAGTACTTTACAAAGAACACATTGGTAGAATCTTTATTGTAATTCATTTCTGCAACTTCAAAATAACTTTTTTCAGAAGTTTTCTTAAATCCCTGTAAATTTCCTTCAAATTGATTGATACTTTTTCGTTGAAAGCATCACTTGGAGGTATTTGCAAGGAATTATTGGAGGTTTGCAATCCTGTCGTAAGTTGCAGTGAATCCGCTTCGCCCGTTAGCGGTTTCCATTACTTTTATCCTTAACTGCCGAGTAGTGAAAATTGAGTTTTGGAGGGAATTTCTCGTTTCGCGATTTGTTGTAGGAGATAAATGAGTTCGTTGCCCTCAACCACTTTAAAGACTTTAAAGCTGAACTTGTATTGGTATTAGGGTATTTTTTTTTCCCTTCTTACTCTCCATTCAAGAGAGGTTGTTCATTGAAAGGAGGTTCGTTTTTTGTTGAATCGGGAATGAGATTTCGAAGAAGCAGTCTCTCAGTTGAAGTTGAAGGTTTAAGATTTAATTAATAAGCTTTTTTTTTTTTAATAACAATAAAAAAAAAAAAAAAAACTGTAGGAATCAATTATAAATCGGGACAAGCATCGATGTTGTAACTAAATCTCAAAAATCGTTTAGTCGAGAAAGATGAAATTTTTATGGCAAAAGTTTTGAATAGCTCCGTAATTTTTGGAAGGCCTTTCTCTTTTTATTTCTTTCCTTGATAAATCCTGTAATAGCTTTTTTAAAAAAAGGGTTTGTCATATATGGTCATGACGCCATCAACTTGAACTCCGAGAAGTCAGTCCAAGATAGCGTTGTTCTGTGATCGCATAAGCGTGACCAAGAAAGGACAAAACTTGCATAGCCAAAGAAGGGGAATAGTGTGGAACGTTTGTAATTATTTCAATTTTAATTATTACTGTGTATTCGTAACTGTAGAAAATATAAAATACCAGAATGTTTTCATAGTGTTTCTAAGATTCAGTTACGGATTTTAGCAATAGATGGCGCTGTTACGTTCTGGAAACATCAATCCATAAGGAAATTACGTCATCAAAAGCTCTTCTTTCATGAACTGCACTGTAGGGTTCACTGAAATTTAAAAGAAAAAAAATTTTTTTTCAGTCTTTTGTTTATTAACAAAAGTACAAACGTAGAAATTTGAATGTTTTCATCTTGCGTCACCAACTGTATGAGGTAAGCTTCGGTATTGGTCCTATTTTCTTTGGCGTCTGAGTCAAAATTAGTTTGGGATTTGAAAATGTAGATGCTCGCCTCTTTTTCTTTTTGCTTCCCGCCAAAATCTTTTGAGAATTAAATGGAAACGTCTCGAATTGTATCTAATTTCGAGGTGAAAGGTCTTTGACACTAGAAATATCCTTTAAAAAAAAAAATCACGTTAGAATTGGATGGAATTTAGTAAAAAAATTTACAAAAAACAGTCGAATGGTCATGAATTTTTCATTCTTTGCTACCAGCAAAAAATAAGATAGTACGAAGACACCTGAGGACAGCAAAGAAGCAACCGACAGAGAAATTGCCAATTATGCCATTTCTGTCGGGAAGCCCTGGGAGCTTCTTAAAGCCAACCAAAGAACCGTTCAACAAGACTTTCGGAATCGATCTCATTTTACAACTTAATTCGGAAATGGAAAATTATATTGAAGTTAAGATTTAAAAAAAACAAACAAACAGCTTCTTAATCTTTTCGGTAAAATTCAAGCCTTCCTTCTTGTGAGAAATTAATTCGTATAGTTTGCTTTTTGGGAAAACACGACGCTATCGGAACTTATACTTCGTTAATTGCACAGTGGTAAAATACTAGCAATTACTTAAAATAAATACTTTATTTAAAAAAAATAAAAATTGTGTGAAATTAAATTATTTTTTAAAAATTAACTTGTCTTGTCTTGTTTTGAACATTTTAGGTTTAGACATGAGGTCTGTTCCTAACTCTGAAGGTGATTTTGATCTCTCCATCTCGTTCTTGGATGTCTTCGGTCTCTTTTTCCTTTGGGTTTATACCTAGAATTAATTTTGGAATCCTATCTTTGTATATTCTTTCTATATGGTTAAGCCAATTTTTCTGATAATTTTAAATTTCTTTAATTTTATTTGGAGTTTTAAGTTGTACTATGATATCATTGCTTTTCTGTTTGTCTAAACGTGTAAATCCTAATAAGGGTCTTAAAAATTTCATTTGTGCAGTTTCCAATCTTTGTTTGTTTCTTTGTTTCGATATCCAGGATTTAATTGCTGCTTTGGCTGTAATATTATGTAATAGTAGTGTTTCTTTCGCCATTGGCTTTCCAAATCATCTAATTATTCCATTTATTCTGTTTTATGTCTATGCGTTTGATAGCAGGTTTGCCTCATCGTTATAACATCAAATTATAGTTATTAGTGCAATAGTTAAAAATTAACTATTGCACTAATAATAAATATTTTAAATACAAAACATTATTTTACAAGTTTTTTATCATTTCAGGTTTTCGTCAAATTTTTTTTAGTTGAAAATACCGAGTAATACCTCAAAAATACTCAAAAATTGATTGTTTTTGAGTTTTAATTTAATTATTTGCAGAATATTTTGAAAATTAAAACAGTAAAATAGAAGTCCCAGATGTTTCACAAGTTCATATTTAAATTTTCAGAATTTTAAGTGCATTGGAAACAGAAATAAAAGGTTTGCAGTCGCCTGCAGTTGCTTGAGTCAGAATCTTAACAAAAATAACATTTCAATGCGGATCTTTTTGTAACCAATAGTCTGTAATGTCCACATAGGCTTAGAAGATCAGTGTGACTTTTTTTTGGTTTCCTTGTGGATTTTCCATTTTGTCTCTTTGTCGAGTCACTCTTTCATTGGCAAATTTACACCCAAAATAATTAAATATTGTTTTGGCAGCTTCGGCAAAGGCGTTGTTTCCTAACCCAAAGTCTTTGGCAGAGTCTATTGTGCCTGAGTTTTTTCTCTTATGACTTCAATTATCCAATGGAGCACCTTTAAATCTCGACATACGCCCACTCCGTCTGAATGATTCAGGAGTTCTTCGTGGAAAGTGAAAGGATTCCATTTCGTTCGAAACAGGGTCAAAAGATGACTTCGCAAAAGAACTAAAAACAAGAAATAAATTCTTCATTGTCTTCGAATCGTATCTGCAACGAGTGGCTCACTCTTGATCATTACTTTGTCTGATTTCCCTAAAAAGAAAATGCGACTTATTCTTCCGTGATTGTGAAGGATCGCCCAATTACAAAAGGTATCTCGTTACACAGTCGTCACGAAAACCGGCGTCGTCTTTTGTTATCCGACACGATAGCCTTTTGTTTCTATAAAGTAATCTGTTTGAGGTTGAATTCATAACAGAACGCTCTTGTCTATTTTAAAGCCTGGCTAATTCAGATAACGAAAAGCTATCATTCTCTGTGCTTACAATGCGCGACTGTCATCTTCCTCCCAATACTATCACGTGACATGCATTGCGCGAGGGACAACAATGCGGCTAGGAATGGCGTAACAATATGCCTCAACAGCAATTCAACAATCTGCAAAGCGTGTTCAGCCTTCCTTTTACCAACCAAATGACAGAAATCTTGTAGGTTTGCACAGTAAATGGCGTTCATACGTCGCAACAATGTGGACTCCTAATTCGTTTACCCTGATCGAGTGCAGGACATGCATGATGAATTAAGACTGTAACTCGGTGTACTGCTTGATGCATATTCTTAGTTCGGAATTTTGTGATACGTTATGTAGAAAGTTTAAACACATGCTTTGCCGGTGCAGTACTGTCTCAAAACGCCATGATGTTTTCGGAATTGGCGAAAACTCATACATAATCGAAGAACATAATCTTAATTGACCATTTACATTCACGAACGGTCTTTAAAAGATCGCAGGTTTTTAATTCGACGATTTGCGTACAAAATTTGTATATATATTTCGAGTAAATGTGTAATTGTGTCCGTTCATATGTACGAACCCATTCAGTTTTTACCATACCGGTACTTGATAATTAATAAGACTATAAGAATTTTCACTAAAAACTCGTTTAGCCGAATTTGATGGGATCTCGCCCGTTTCGGATAAACGAAATTTCGGATAATCCGGAATTTATTGTTTTAAATATGTACTGTATTAATATTAATTACTGTACATGAATGTTATTAATAGAGATAGTGTTATGTAGTTACAATTGCAGTTACATAATCGCTTGTGTACGATATTAAATATTGATTATAGCGATGGAAGAATGTTTTTGTGTATTGTTAAAATTCCTAAAAATCGATTCGGATAAAGAGTTTTTAGTGTATGTCCAACTTCAAATTCCATCGTAAGCGGGTAAAAAAAAAAATCAAGCTTCTTCTATCCTTTTTAAAAACTCTCTCTTTAAACTAGCCTTTTCTCTAAGCCAGTTTTTTTTTTATTTAATGATGGGTTGCTTCCCCAGTGGGTTGTGGAGTCGTGCAGGCCCAGATTAAAAATTAAAACGCACTGCCCTAAATCACCCAATGTTCAAAAAGGAATGAAATGCCTAATATTGTAATGATTTTTATACATTCATATTTATCTTTGTATTATAGTTCTATTTATTCTATTTATTTTTAGTGTTTTGCATTTATTGCATTATTTATTCTAAATATTACTATTAACCGTTTAATTCTGTTATTCAATTCAAATTTTCCGTTTGCCGTGCTTCTCCCATCTGATTCGTTATAATTTAAAGATACAGTTAAAATTCAGTTAAAGACCACGTGTGTTTAAATCCTCCAATCAATTGTGAAAGCACGCCAACCAATCACAGCCCTTGTTAATAAATTATTTAAACCCTTGATGCTACAAATAAATCAGTTCAGTTAGAGTTCTCACTTGCCAGGGGCGAATATAAAGGGGGGTGGAAGCCCCCCCCCCTTCCCCACCGAAATAATGAATATAAAGAAAAAAACTGATATAAAGTATCAAGGGGTGTCTACTTAAAATTACTTAATCTAACCTTACATTAATCTTGCCCCCCCCTCCCCCCCCAAATATATTCTATATTCGCCACTGTCACTTGCTGATCTCAAATTCCACGAACCAGTGGCCGAAAAACACCCCCACCACAAATTACGTACACACAGTTCACGTAATTGTCCACCTTTTTTAACAATCTACTCTTTCAAATTATAATATTTTTACCCCAGATATTACGAACACGATGCCTTTGGAATTCATTCTGTATCGTTCAAGTCCGCCAAACCAAAGAACGACCGTGGCCACCAGATGTCGCAATAGTAGAATTTGAATCGATTGTATATGTCAGTGTTTATGGCGGGAAAGTTTATGGCTTCTGATTGGCGACTCTCAAGCGAGGCAAACCTTTGTCAATAGTTTCTCTCAACGAACTTAAGTCCTGGAATGATTAAGAGATCATAGGTGCATTTCAAGGTCAAAGTCGTTGTTTCGTTTGGCCGATAGTAGCTAATCCAAAGAAAAAGAAAAAAAAAACCTTTTGATTTAATGCTGCAGATTTGGTTTCTAAGCGGAATTATATTTATTTTCAAGTGCTTCTGTGGAAGCCAGGGAATTCCTTTTCAACCCGGAGATGGAAATTGGCATTCTGCCCACCCGGAAACGAACATTAACTGCTCCCCTCCCCCACAAAAATATTTTACAACAAAACCATATGGACGAAAGCCCATCGTGGCAGTCCCTCCCGCTTTAAGACAACATATCTTTCCAGGAATTCGTGAATGTCGTAGAAAACCCATTGTGGCTGTCCGATTCATGGATCCAACAACTCCCTTCACAAATCACAAATATTTCTACCAAAAAGAAGAAAAACTTTTTAGCTTCTCTTCTTTCAGAATATTCTCCGAAATATCTTTAATACTGAAGTTGATACAATCATCTGGATTTCCAGCTGAGGCTGTTTCCCAGAATGTCATCTGATTTCCTAGAAAGAAATACGAAAACCCAGCAGAAAAGTTAGTTTCATGTCTGAATGGAACGTTATAATAGATTGTTAATTTATTTTTTTTTCTCTGAAATACTAGATGGCTGCCCGTCGCTTCGTTCCCGAAGTCTCGCATATGTAACGGAAAGCAGCATTTTATTTATTCAAAAATAAAAACAAAAATTACATATAAACTAAAGCTAAAGATAAATTAATGTTTAAATTCTAAAGAACATGCAATACATTATTGAAATCCCTTGGTAACGGTCGGAAATTTGCGCAGTTCATTTATGCAACAATACTACTGTTGCCTGATAATGCGCGTGCGAACTTCAATTGTTGCGGACCTACACACACACACACACACACACACACGCTGTTTTTAGTCTTCTGATCGAGATCAGAAGACTAATATTCCCATTTTGTCTGTCCGTCTGTGAACAAGTATCATTAAAATCTCATTAAATTGTAATGATTTAATTGTTATGATTGCACAACAATCGCAACAATTGCGTCTTTTGCATTCGCAACAATCACATTTATAGTGATTGTTGTGATGGTCAAAAGGCGCAATTGTTGCGTTTATTGGAAATAAACACAAGGAAATTAAAGCAATATCAATGATCAGAAGACGTTGCGAAGCATTGTGATTGGTTTACTAATCGCTTTCCCTACCTTGTTTTTTAAATAATATAGATTTTACATATAACTTTCAATTTGATTATAATCTTACCTCTCTTAATATCGTAAATATCAAGGCCATGAGTCGACCTCAATATTTTTCTCTAAATTTACATCACTGATTTTTAAGTTCTAAGATGTGACTTATTTTTACGAATTAAATTAAATATTCAAAATTAAAGATAAAATATTGGTGTTTATAAATATATTTTGAATTATCGAGATTGGTGATTTCTATTATATCTTTCTGTTTCATTTGAAATGATTACAGAGAATTAAAATAAATTAAAATGTTAAGTTTTATTTTGATTGCCGAATTTTCATTGATAACAAGCGGCTGGCATCTAAAGGCCAACTTAGAAACTATCGGAAAAACATTTGAGAAACTATTACACCAGAGAACAATATTAACGGTATTTTTTTTTTTTTTTGAAGGAAAAATCGCCAGTACTGTTGCTACTGTACTAATTTTAAATTAATTTTGTATTACTGATCTTCCGCAGTTCGTATAGACTAACAATAAACAATAACTAAAGTACGGACAGAGAAAGAAGATTCGCCATATGGCGAAAAAGGATCACTTAGTTGATCCTGGAACTCAGTGCTGCAGAAGCAATAAGGCGGCTTGATAAGGTTACTGTAAGGCCTACACAGCAAAGCTAGAAGTATAATTAGGAACGTTTTTCACTATTTTAAGAGTGAGGGTGATGGAATATGTATTTCTGAATTACTAGGAAGATCGGTTATTGCTACAAATTTATCCCATTTGACGGTGAAGAGAATTGTCAGCGAGCGAACAATGATGCAACCGCAATTCGTTTTTCTCTCCCGGGCATTTTCTTTTCCTTGTCCGAAGCCACGTTTGGATGATATTTACAAAAAATTTGAATAATATAAAAATAATAACAGTATATAGGTACGTTAAAGATGCAAAGGGTAAAATAATAATATCGAAAATCTTGTTCTCTTCTACTTTGCTTTGCAGAAATGTAGAAAATAGTTACGAAGCTTTGCAATAGAGGTCGCTGAGCATACATGGAATTAGTAATCCATAACCCACAGTTTTTTTTTTCTTTAAAAAAGCACCATCATATTAAAAAAAGAAAAATAAGTAAATAAATAAATAAATAAATCGCAATAATCAAGGGCATTTACTCAATCTATTTCGTTCTCTACCAATTGTCATTGTAATTGGGCCTTATGAATATCGGGTCTTTACAATATTTTTTTTTCATTTGGAATGAAGACCGTTCCTTTGCATCGCTGCAATTCAGGATCCTCCGTGCTTTCTGGCTCTTTGGTTTTGTATTCCCATATTGATTGTGCGTTAACGGTAGCTGAACAACAATTCCATGAATGATTTAAATCTCCATTGATTTTCCAAGTTCACTGTCGTGGAGTTGGCAGATCGCATGGGCATTGGGAAGAAAAATCAGGCAATGAACTTTTATTAACGTTAAATTGAAGATATCGATGCGTAAACATACGCTAATATTAATTTAATAAATAAATACTTTAAATGCAATACCTACTATCTTTTTCTTATAAAGAAACAATTTTTTTTTTTAAAATATTCGCCTTCTGTAAAACATTATATTTGGAAGATTGTGCTCCCTGTCCATTTGGTGGCCCAACCCCCTGTTTTATTGTAGCTGGTTTTTAATTTATAAACCGTTTTCTTTTGATGTTACAGTGCGTTTCAAAATTCCGTCATCTTTCTTGCAGTTTGAGGAAGAAAAATAAACAAGTTAATATAATTTTGTGCTAAAGCATAAATTTAAAGGCGACCCGTAATAATAAAATAAGGAAGTACATTAACATAAGAAAAAAAATTTAAAAAAAGAAGTTAGGAAAATAAGAAAGAAAGAAAATCACGCCGACATTGAGATAAAAAGATTAAAGAGAAAACAGAAAAGAAGAAATT
Source organism: Thereuonema tuberculata (assembly GCA_023159025.1). Taxonomy (NCBI): domain Eukaryota; kingdom Metazoa; phylum Arthropoda; class Chilopoda; order Scutigeromorpha; family Scutigeridae; genus Thereuonema; species Thereuonema tuberculata. The sequence continues at coordinate 34,325,775 of JAFIDM010008419.1, read as the reverse complement.
AGATATAGGGATTTGAACCGACAACCCGTAGTGTATGAGTCCGAGACATTAAGCATCAAGCTACAGCTGACAACTGAAATGAGATGGCTAATAACGCAAATCCAATGAAAACAATGCAAATACCTCGAATATGGGGTGGGCGTTGGCCCCAGAAAATACCCTATTTCCTAAGTTGTTTGGGTCTCTGAGCACGATGGTGAAGTTCGTTTGTCGATCCGACCTTTCATTCGGGAGTTTTTAGGGGGGGGGGGTTACAATTCCAAAAATCTCGAATTCAGGGTGCAGGGCGTTGGCCCCTGAAAATACCCCATTCCTACGGGTGTTTGGGTCTCTAAACACGATGGTGAAATCAGTTTATCGATCCGACACTTGTTAAGGGTGGACAGACACGGACGGGCGGACAGGACAAACGCAATAGCTCCCAAATGGTCACTAAAAAATGTCTCCAAGTCTGAATTTAGCAATCAATAAATATTTCTCTTCCATTTGACTGAATGTTATGTATTATTAAAATATTGTAAATAACACAATGCTCTCCTAGCCGCTTATGTCGCACTTGTTTTGTTTATTTCTAAAACTTGTGTTTCTTCCTGTTTGTGAATCAGGACAGCGATTGCCTTTTCTTGCATTCGGCTGAGAAGAATAACAACTTTATAATCAACAAATAAATAATTACTGCCAATAAGAAATACACAATTGTAAAGTTATAAATAAGGTTAAGATTTTATTTAATGTTGTCTTCGTAAACTTTAAAATAAGTTAAATAAGCAATAGAAAAAATATAATAAAATGTAAGCATGATTTTATTCAACCGAATTAAGTTCATAAGTTACAGTGTACTCTCGATATCTCGAAGTCGAAGGGATGCTAAAAAAAATTCGAGGTAGCGAGATTTCGAGATAACAAGGTCATAACCAAAACATACAAATTCACGTAAAAACACAAGATACGGAATAATATTCTAAAAATCAGAGTCTTGATAGATGAGAATAAGTATTAATATGTAACGATAGTTGACATACAGCAATGATAATTTAATTTTTAAAGTAGTCGAAAATAATTACAGTAGAGCCCCGATTATCCGCGAGTGCCGCGAAAATTTTTTTTAATTACGAACCTCAAAAAAACCAATTTTAATCCAAGCCAACAACAGGGAAAGTACAATAGGCCTTACAGTGCGAAGGTCCAAAATTACTGATAGGTTTATTGTGCATCGTGACCTATAGGCCTTCTCGGAATTTGTGGATGCAAACGTAGAGCAAAGGTGTTTTTTGTACAATAAAACGTAGTTTTTAATGGTGAAATATTTTTTTTCGTGTTTACACCTCATTTTTAGTCTTTTTTCGGGTTATCCGCGATTTTCGTTATCCGCGAAGCCCTTGCCACCAATCCCGCGGATAATCGGGGCTCTACTGTACATTAAATTGAAAATTCCGGCGATTTTTCCGGAAAAATTCCTTTTTTACTTCGAAAAATATTCGAGTTAACAAGGTTTTGAGTGAAAACTCTTCGACATGAGAATTAAAATTAACATTAGATGAATATGTAATATCAAGGGGAAAAATAATTTTTCGACAGATCAAGGTTTTAGAGATATCGAGAGTATACTGTATTAATAATGTGATGTTTCTCTAACTTAACCACGAAAACTGCCATCGTGAATAATTTTTTCATAAGATCAAAAATTGCGATTGGAAAACAGGATTGAAGCTATTCGTGATCAAGTTTCACAAATCCTGTAATAAATATCAAATTAAACTGCATTTAAATGATATCAGAGCGAACGTAATCCTTTTAGGGATACATTAAAAAAAAATATCAATAAAAAGAGCAAAAAACGAAGGCACAACGCAAATAACGAGATATGAAAATATTCCCACCCTGAGTTTGTCATAACCTTTCTTTCCTCTCTTGTTATTTGCGTTGTGCCTTCGTTGTTTGCTCTTTTCATTGAATCATCAGGCACGTAAAATCTCTCTCAAAAATATCAAGACTTCGTGAAAAAAATTTTCGACTTCATTTACTCTTTAATTTTGTAAATTTTTATCATAAATGCTTGAGGAATTGAAACACGAATGTCTCGTAAGGAATGATTAGAGGTCGGATGAAGACACCTGCCTTGCATCGATCGATACAGCCATGTTTACAGAAGCATTGCCTTGAGATTTGACCCCCAATCCCGAAGAACCCTGAATAACGAAGTGGTTCTTCTAACAGATCGTCATTTGTCCTCTCTAGTAATTATTTAACTATCCTTCCTGTTAATCTTCTAATAGCGTTGAAATTTATAGAATGTTCTGTGGCTGCACTTGAAATGTGCTGCCAAACTTAAAGATTGTATTCAATCATGCAAAACAATGAATAAATATCATATAAACATGGGTCTGGAAATGCGTTATTTCCAAGATATGAACGATGAAACGATACAGGATGTTTGCCTTTACGTCGTATCGTAATCATTAAATTGCTCCTCCGTAATCGTGACATGGCCTGCTCGTTCCCCTGATTTAAACCCTCTGGACTTTTTCGTATGGGGTTATCTTAAAGCATTAGTGTACATCACACCGATTCCTGACGCCCACGCACTGCATGATCGCATAGAGGATGGGCGCAACAAATTCGACGTGCACCTGGCATCTTCGACCGTGTTCGGCAGTCGATGGAACGACGTTGTGTTGCGTGCATTGCGGCCGGTGGAGGACATTTCGAGCACTTTCTACTAAACTGAGTGACTGTACGGCCAACACCTCTGTTTTGTTACATCGTTCATAAGTTTGGCAGCACATTTCAGGTACACCCTGTATATTAACAGTAGAAGGTGTTGCTTATCAAATTTCTCATTCTGTAGCATTCGTCATCTCGCCCCGCCAATAATTTCTGAACCGCTTCCTGAAATTTAGTGTGCCTATTTAGGAACAAGAGACGAACTATTTTTTTTTTTTTTTTTTTAATATTTGAACTTGTTTTCAAGCGGATTCTTGTCGAGAAAATAACGCGACAAAGAAGCGACAAAAATGTTCGTAGACAAGCAGTGGGAATCTAAACAATGGATTTCTATCCTATTTCTATCATTGCTTCGTTTTTTAAACAACAAATTGTAATCCTCTTTTGGCTAATCTATTAATTAGCGCGTGGTTTGATTTGAATAAAGTGAGTCCGATTTTGACAACTTAAATAAATTATGCGGTTTTTTTAGGAATCATCAGCAGAATTTACCCTTGATATTTGGCTCAGACTGCGCGAAAGCTAAGGGAAAAGCATTCACGATCCCGGGATTTCCCTTAGCTATCGCGCAGTCTGAGCCAAACATCAAGGGTAAATTCTGCTGACGATTCCTAATAAGGATGAAACAGCTGTTCAATATCCCCGTTGATGTTCGCTCAGTGTGCGAAAACATATTTACTATCCAGTTGTGATTTTTTTCTTGATTTATTAATTGTTTTTACACGTAAATGACTGTCTATTTAACCAGATTTCCAGCAAACTGAAAATAAGTGGGATTTTTTTTTTTGGTCATTAAAATTTGTGAAAGAAAAAAAAAAGGCCAACGCATTTTAACGAAACGGGTTTTAGATTTTTTCGAAAATGATTTTTTTTTTTTAAATAAAGATGAAGATGTAGAGATTCTTAAGTCTGCTACTTATGTTTTTTTTTTTTTTATTATTTAATATCCAGACATAGCAAAAGAAAAAACAAACATCGAAGCAAACTTGTTCATAGAATGATATTTAACACTGCAATACAAAATTTTTGCTCACTGTACAAAAATAACGAAAATGCTATTTAATTTTAGGCTACTTCTGTAAAATATTTAATGAATTGAAAAGCAGAAACAACCCACTAATGTGAACTTCACTGCAAAGCCTCTTTTTCGTTGCTCAAAATTATTTATTAATTTATTTATTTATTTTGAATTAAATCCTGCATGCACTATAGCGTTGAGATTTTTTTTCCCCCACATTTAATGGTTTAAAAAAAAACGATCTCGTATCTTTCGCACTTCTCAGATCGCTGAAATTGTCAGTAATTTAGGGAATAAAAAATTGTTGGCTTTTACTAAAGTGAACCTATGATTTGATTTCACAGCAAGGAAAAAAAAGAACCCTATATTTTCCCGCCATTAACTCTTTCTTTCTTTTTCTCTCTCTTTTAGTTCGACAGCAAGTGCCTCTGTACGAAGTGTTGGCCGCTCGACCGTCGGAGCAGAGTCGAAGCAGTTGTTTAACGGGATGTCTTACGTCGCCCGAGGAGAAGGACGATCATTTTCACTCGCTTCCCGAGTTGGTGTCGTTTCACCTCACTGCGTTCCGACTACTTTTCGTCGAGAGAGCGTGGAAGCACCGGTGGAAGCTCAGGTCGCTAACCTTCCACAACGCCGACTCCACCGTCATTCACGTCTGGATGACAAATATCCAGGAGCTGCTCGACAGTAAGTACCGCACATTGCCGCTTCAACTCACGGGGTTTTGAATTGAACAGAGTTATTGGTCATAATCCAGTTCCTTTTTAAGCCAAATTTAACAAGTACGATTTCCTCTTCATTTTTGACTGGTTTAAAAAAAAAAAAGGAATAAAAGAAAAAGAAAAAAAATATTTGTTTGCACAAAAATAGCTAAAATTAAATCAACACAAATATTTCATATTTTTATTATTTTTTTTATAAATTTTTTTTTTTTTTTTTTTTTTTACACTCAGGTTAGATTTTTTTTCTTCGTGAAGTGAAGAGTTGTGCAATCTTTTCTCAAACGTGCTATATAAGGAAGTTCAGGACGTGTTCTGCAGAAAGAAATATAAACTTTTTTGTCCTCCTCTATCTAACAAATACATACTGCACATAAAATATTCGTACTCCTCGTTTTGAAAATGTATATAAGATTATTAAGGGCTTAATTTTTACAATTTCATTTCATTGTCTCAGGATCTACGGCTTGAAAGCTACAAAAACTCAAATTAACAAAAACAACACTAGTATGTTTTTTAAACGACCTCCTCAGAGCCAATCCACACATTATGATATCAGCGAAATATTTAGTATTAAAGTTTAATATTTATGACATATTTATTATGCGGCGACATTTCCAAAAATTGTTTATCTCACGACTTCGTAGAATAACTCTGTTCAAACGCGGGCCGCTTCTCGAATACAATAATATTGAAAAGCCTGGTAAACAGTGAAAGCAATATTACTTGCCGATATTCAGTAGCCATTTCTGAGAGCGGTGTCTCTATAACGCGCACTGTTTTTAATTTAGCAATTTTTCGAATTTTCTTGAATTTAATAAGTCGCATCAACTGAATTATTTATTATATAAGTTATATATAAAAAAGATAATTACTAATGAAAAAGAATTCTAACTAACCTGTCATTTAAATCCTTCACATTCTTTGAAATTTTATTCTATGAATCTATATTACTAAAATTTCTCTGTCTGTCCGGTATAATTTGTTAATTTCCTGTGAAAAGTGGAAATAATTACTACAATGAAACGTTAGCGACGGGAATCGAACCTGCAACCTTTTGATCCGAAGTCAGACGTCTTATCCTTTAGGCCACGGGGACTACATTCAAATTATTGTTTCTTATCACTCCCTTTGTGAGTTGGCGCAATGAGAGAAGAGCCAGAGAAAAATGAAAATAACTCATTAATTTTAGCCTACTAAATTAAAATTTAAATTTCAATGTTCGTTTTTTTAGCTTCTCTCCGTCAACAATGGCACGCTAACGAATAATGAGTTCAATCAAAAAGGAATAAAATATCACTTTTCGCCATAACCGCTTGGAATCGATTCTTCTTGGATTATCTCATATTTACCAGGGGGAGGCAGGGGGATAGCCTAGTTAGAATTGAATAAAAAAAAAAAAAAAGTAATAGTTCCTGAATATACTTGGAATCCTGAATTTTCTTTAAAGTATGAAGGTTATTATACTGTAGTAGAGCATTGATAATCGGAACGAATCTTTCTTAATATTATACTTAATTTCTTTTTAAAACATCTCGAGATGTGCAATGACTCTTCATTTTTATCAATAATACCTCATGACCTAATTCCATCTCCGAAAGACCCTTTTATTTTTGAAGAAAATGTTGTCAGATAAATATTTAACAAATTTAAAAGGTAATAAGGAATTTAACGTGTCTAAATAATTGAACAAATGATAACCAAGAAAGGCACAAAAATAAATAAAAGGATTTCGCATACCGAAGTAATGGGGTGCATAATTTTAATGCTTTCTTTTATGCTTTTATGAAATTCCTTTTGAGCCTAGCGGAATGCAGGATTATTATATGCAGAATGAAAGGATTATTTGAAAGAAGATAAAGGACCCATAATTGCCGAATTTAATGGAAAATTTACAACGGTGGGGTCTCTGAAGTTCAATGAGTTTACGCTCTTTTACCCTTCCTATTCTTGAATATCTCAGCTCGCGCGCAACTCTCGCTTTTCCAAATTTACTATTTTATATAGGATTTTTATTTCAGTTGAGAACCCTGCACCTTATTTGGATGTAGACGATGATGATTTCACTCTTTTCTTTTAATGCTTAAAGAATCGTTTATCTATCTATACAAATAGTGTAAAGCTGAAGAGTTTGAATGTTTGAACCCGCTAATCTCAGGAACTACCAGTCCGACTTGAAAAATTCTTTTTGCATTAGATAGCCCCTTTATTGAAGAAGGTTAAAGGCTACATAACATCATGCTACGATCAATAAGAGCGGAGCAGTAAACAAAAACGTCAACCAGCGGCGGCGGCGGCGGCTTGCTGGGTCGGGGGCGGGTTGGCCGCACGACGAGAACCGAACATTACCGAGAAAGGCCGAACTGTGAATGCCCAGGTCAGCGAGCGAGGTACCATGCCGTACGGCTCAGTCATGTGGTCGGGTCCTTATGCAACAGTTGTGCTTCATCGAACTAATTTTTGTGGATGTTTTTGGTTAATTTAGTTAGATACGTATAATCACAATTTAACGCGGGTGAAACCGCGGGGCACAGCTAGTCTATTATTTAAAAACTGGATGCCTTCTCATACGCTGCATAATTTTGATATAACAGTGTAATAAATCTTACTTAATTTTCTTTAAAAAATCTCATAATTGCATTTCATAATTTTTAATAAATTCCTGTCTTAGAAAGAATTACTATTATTTTTTTTTTTACTTATCATAATTAGCTTTTAAACTTTGATTTTAATAAGGACAGGCATGGTAAACCGTAGCATTCATTAAGGTGCCTTAGACATTAATTTGATAGGGGAGCGAGGGGGTGTCGGATTACCAAAAGTTGATTTTTTAAAACTGAATTTTGACTTCTAAGAAAATTTAAGTTATGTATATACATTACTGTACGTATATTGTTACAGTACATATTTACTTATTTTACGGCCATTGTGGATATTTAAAAAAGGCATAGTTTTACACAAATGAATACGTATGTATGTAATACTAATTTATTACTGTATTTATGTCGTAAAGAAATAAAATTACAGTATATAATGTAAAATATAATTTTATGTCTTAAAATAAAAAATAAAAATACGTACGTATGTATTTACGGCTTAAAAAAAAATCTGTAATGGTTTTTTTGTTTCTTCTTACGTAAAGAGTCTGTCATGGCTTTTTCTTGAATATCTTTTAAACTGTTCTCGTAGTCGAGTTCCCTCTCCTCACACCAACATATCAAAGTGTTTGCAGCCGACATAACTTCATCGCAAGTGATTATTCATTTCACCTCCGTGACCGCCTCAATCGGGTCGGTTTTCGAATCAACCTGCGTCGGACTACCGAGCATGTCGGACTGTCAAATGTCGGATTATCGCGAGTCAACTGTATTTTTATTTTTAGTAGATAACAGAATTGGAATACAGAATTTTCATTTTTGGCGTTTTCACTACTTTAAAAAATAAAAAAAAAAAAGTAATAATAATAATAAAGAAATTTTAAGAAATAACATTTTAAAGAAAGTAGACGTTATGTTCTTTTGAACTTCTAGTTAATCTTATGCTTCACTGAAAAAAAAAAAAAAAAATGAATTCTTGCTGAAAACCTTGTGTTAAGTAAATAAATAAAGGAATAAACAGTAATAATCAAGACAGGAACAGAGGAAACTGATGATTGGTGTAGAACAGCTGGCAAATAACCAATTAAAACGACGCAAAAAAAGAGCGGGATTTTATCAAAATGGATGCCGCAAACAGCTGATGTGTAAAGAAATGTCCTGTCTGACCTTCAGTGTACGTAAAGTTTATTCTGAAAATAACTTGCTGTGTCCATGGAAAATGAAGTTAAAAGTATGATAAGAGTAAGTTTATTTCAAAATTGTTTTTAAGAAATTTGGAGAATTGGAAAACATTTGTTAGCCAAAAAACGTGCCATCGTCAATGCGAGCAACTGTTTTTTGAGAAGAATTCACATTAGGAGCGATCTGACTTGATTTTCTCGTAAACCATTAGCAGTTATTTTATGTCAACATTGAAATTGTAACTGTCTGAACGATGTGCCATTGACAAAAGGTATTTAGTTACGTTTATTTTTTATTCATAACGAACTCTTTTAACCAAAAAAAACCATAGTAATTAGAGAAGTGTACAAAGAAATTGAGAAGAAGCAGTTTTATACAGTACTTTTATAACACGACAGAAAAGTTTAAAACAGTCGTTAGAAATAACATATGTATTTAAAGGTCCTAAAATAATTAGCAATAAAAACCACAAATTAATAAAATTCACCTTAAAGATTCCATGCGTTTGAAAATTCGTTTTTATATTATTTAGGCCTAGTTTACATGTGTATATGGGAGTATGGCTAATCACTTACGGTAATTTTGTTTTAGGTAATAATCTGTTTGGATTTTTTTAATTTCAAATGATTCTGGTTTTATTTATTTTCTTTCAGGACCTTGTTATAAAGATTTAATAATTTCTTTTTGTCTTATCTTTGTAATGTTTGGTCGTAAATTATTTTCTTTTTTTTTTTTTAATTTATATGTGGCATCGATAAAATTTCGAAATAAAATAGTAATAGGCTGATCCAAATAGGAACTTAATTTTTAATTATTTATGATAATTTTTTTGATATACATATGTTATAAATACATATTTAATAACGTATTTTCGGAAGACATTCCTTTTTCGTGTTTTAAAAATATAATGTAAGACAATTAAACAATCAGGAATTATGATTTTCTTACAAAGAAAACATTGTTAATATAAACTGCCACTATTATCAATTATTTTATTAAAACT
>JAFIDM010008419.1:34283852-34316522 GCA_023159025.1 Thereuonema tuberculata | reverse complement strand
TAATTGTTTTGTTAATGCCATTGCCACATACCAATTTTTATCCAGTTCTTTAAAATCTACCGTTTTGCTTAACAGCTTTTTTAATCGAATCCCTTGCCCATTTTACAAACTTTTCTTCCACTTCTACACCCTCATACCTGTTAATAGTAATTTCTTCTGCGTTGTTAATGAATAAGCTCTCAATAATTTTTCTTGTTCTTTTTCTCATTTCTTAAAATCTTTACTTCGCTATTCATGATGTGGCCTTATATCTTTCATGGAATTCCCAATTATTTAATTGTCTTTCGTTAAATTTTTAAAACTTGAAAAAGTAAGCGGGGAATTTCTTCCGATAATTTGTAGTTAAATATGTATTTTTACATAACGTGTATATATGCTTATTAAACTACTATTAAGAGGATAGATTTAAAAAGTTTTGATGCTAGTATTTATGATAATTGTTTAGTTTTCGGCAAAAACAGTCCATTTTAAATTTCTTTTAGTTGACTAACTAATATTTGATGTATACTTTATTTTTATCACCCTTAGCAATATGATAAAATTTATTACGGTGATCTCGTAGAAAGAAAGCATAAAACTCTAGCGTCTTTGTTAACCACTTAAGAATGATCTCATAAAAACAAATAATCAACTTATATAATTGGCCAAGTTCATCTGTCTGTCTGTCTGTCCGTAACTCGATATAATTTTGTTTCCACTGCACCGATTTTAATGAAATTTGGCATACTTACTCAGTTGTTTACGCTGATTTTGAAACTCAAAACCATTTTTGCCGTAGAAGCTTCGTTCACAAGTTAGCGCAGTATTTAGATTATACAAAGGTGAGTTTGGTTGCTACAATCATTAATAGGAAACAATATGACATCTACATTATTTAATATTGTAATGGAACAATGCATTATTATTAAATTACTTGAAGAAAGATAATTGAAAAATCTACAAATTGTCAGAGAATTAGAGCACAATAAGCTGTCTGTAACTCGAATAATTAAGCTATTAAGATAGATCCAACGGTTCTCAATGATACCATTGAATCAAGGGTACTCAAATTGGATGAAAATATTAGTTCATTGTGTCATTCCATGTTGTTTCCATGAAATTTCCCTCGACAATTGAAATTCTAACAAAACATACGTTCAAAACCAAATAATTTTGTTACCACTGCATCCGTTTTAATGAAATTTGGCATACTTACTCAGTTGTGTACGCTGATTTCGAAACTCAAAGCCCATTTTTGCCGTAGAAGCTTCGTTCACAAGTTAGCGCTGTATTTAGATTACATTTACTTTATATTTGATAGTTGATAATAAAATGATTTTTCAGATTTTTTTAGGCCTGTCGTCCGACAGGCTTTGCTGCTAGTAAATAAATAAAGACGTTAGAATATTTTGGGTGATAAAATTCTTCCAGTTTGGATTGGAAAGCATATTGTAGTCTTACTCTTTATTTAATTTCTTTCTCGAACGAACGAGACTTTATTATTAAGAATTATTTTTTGAAACATAATATCTTGAAGTTTTCTTAAAAAACCAAATGCTTTTGGCAGTGACTGAATGCATGGACCTTATTTGTTAGCGGCGTCTCTTACAAATATAGATGCTACAGTTTCATTTACTTCTTGTTCCGCTTGATATAATTTTTCCGCGAAAAGTAAATGGTTCATCCGATACACCCACGTAAAACCCAAGGTTGCCAAATAATTTAGGCTTTCAGAGGTCAGTCGCTGATTTCAGCGTTTTAGAACGATGAAGAAAAAAAATTGGTCTGATCTTTTAACCGGAGTTTTGAAGGAAGGGATTTTCTCTTCAAAGACCGTGCTGTTAGTCCACATGCAATGGCATTTCCCTCTCTTGTGTTTTGCTGCGATACTAGTTGAAAAAGTTCAATTAGTATAAATTTCATAATATTTATTTTTAATAGAGCCTATAGATTATTATTATTATTTTTTTAACTTGTATAGATATACTAAAGAGGGATTTTACATGGAATGTTTTGATATTGATGTTAGACATCTTGGTGATGGGCGGACTGAACCAAGAATTATCCGTTCCATTAGCACAGGGCGTGTAAATATGTTAGTGAAGATAGAATGACTTAGGTTTTTTTTTTGTTAGCAATCTACTGAATATTTTTTTTCTACTGTTAATAAGCCTTTATTATTATTTTACTACACAAAAGCAATAACCGTGAATTGGATTAATTCTAATTATTATAGCACCGTCTTTCATGTCATTGATATCATATTTACTAACGCCACTCTTCCAAGTACATTAAAGATTTAAAATAAAGATATGTTATGGCAGTATAAGTTAAAGTGCCCCACTAATAGGCTTTTGGGGTCCTTGGGGTCGCGGGAGGTAAGGCTCTCGGCGTTCCGTGACCAACGGGACTAAGTTAAGATCGGGTGGTCAGCCCGACGCCCGCCCACATTTAACCCCCGGGAAAGAAACCCGATACCCATTCAACAGAGGGCTGGGTAGACCCTAGGACCAGTTTGGAGTCGAACGGAGCGTGGAATAATCACGATTTACTATAACGTCGCTCTTGAAGTATATTAAAAATTTAAAATGAAGATACGTTATGGCTGTATAATCATAACAACCCGAAGCCAAGCGCCCTTACCAACTGCTGTAAAAGTTGTCAAGAAAAAAAACAAAAAAAACACGAAATTACTCTACCTATCCTACCCTTATCTACATCTATATCCATGGTATCGTTGTTTACAATTAACTATACTAATATTATAAAGCTGAAGAGTTTGTATGTTTGAACGCGTTAATCTCAGGAACTACCAGTCCTATTTGAAAAATTCTTTTTGCGTTCGATAGCCCGTTTATTGAGGAAGGTTATAGGCTAATTAATATCACGCTACCACCAATAGGAGCGGAGCAGTAAACATAAACGTCAACCAATCTGGCAAACTGTCGGGTGTGGCGGCGGCGTGCTGGGTCGGGGGCGAGTTGGCCGCACGACGAGAACCGAACATTACTCGTAATATATACTTATGTATACGAAAAAGATATGTATAATCACGGATGAAACCGCGGGGCACAGCTCGTTTATTATATTCGGTAATGTACGGCAGTCGATTATTGTATCACACAAGAATCTTCGAATCTTTGAAAAGAATTTTCTGATTTCGAATAATTTCACTATCAAATAGAGTAATTCGTGTTTCTTTTGTATGTGGCTTGGTTTAATACATTGATGTTGTTGGATTGCTATTTCTCTGTAGGCGCTGCTATTTTCTGAGCTTAAAGATAAATTCAGAATCAGATTTCAACATTTAGCTTAAAGGCAAGGATGAAATAATAAATCTTTCCACAATTTTGGAAAGGACGAAATAACCTCACTTATTTATAATTCAGACTCCGCGAATGAACAAGAAGGCGACAGTGATGAATTCGGGGAATTTTAAGAAGTTGTGTTTATGTTTCAGCTGAAATCTTCACCGATTTTTTTTTTTTTTTAATCGTTGTTTTGAATTTTTTGGCAAATGTGTTTTGGGAACTAGGAATAAAGAAAGCCGTAAAGCTCGTGATGCTCTTTTTTTTTTTTCTTTTTCTGTGGAGTTATTATTAGAAAAAATGTAACCTTCTGAATGCCAGATCCAAATTCCTGGAATTGGATTTCAAATAACAGTTACAGTAAATCCAGGCTAAATTAACAACTTGATAAAAGAAGAAGCAAGGAGGGGATTAATGTAATAATCGCCTTAATCTCTTTTTCATTTCTCTCTCACTAATAAAAGAAAGTTTAATACGCTGCCGGATCATCATTGCCATCAGACGCGGCGTATTACTTAAAGCGCGCTTTGTTTATGGTCGCCGAGACCCACGCGCCTTTCAGGTAAAAAGACTCGAATTGAAATGCATTTTAATGAGACGTTACAAAAAAAAAATGGCGGCCGAAAATTAAAGCTTAACAAACCTAATTATTTTAATTATATTCCTTGAAAACAAATAATGTCCCTTTTAAAGAAAGTTAGTGCGAAGACTGGCAAGTGAAACGAACTAAAGGTTCAAAGCCCTTTCACGAGTTCTGTGGTAGTAATGGTTAGGGAGGGGAAAGTAGGAATCTGTATTTCCTGTGAGGATAAGTGTCATATGATCGTGAATTCTTAGCTTTCAGTCGTTCACGAGCAGCATTGGAGCGTGCAGATGCCATTTCAAAAGTAGAATTGAACTCTTGAGTCAAATCTCTCAATAGCTGGATTTTAAATCCCATTCACAGCAGCCAAAATTTTCTCAGAATAGACAAATATATTTCAAGCAGATAGATCGGGTTAAGAACCTTTTTTTTTTTTTTTTTTTTTTTTTTCTCTCTAGGCTATATATATATATATATATATATATATATATATATATCGACTGCCATATTGGAAATATTACGGAATCTTATATTGTATAACTCCGATGAATAACAAAGAAATAATAATGCCGATCATAAGATAATATTATTGTCTGAAAAATTGATATAAAAAATGGATTGTTGGATTTTTTTTAACTAAATATCAAATTAAAAATTTAGATAATACTATTATTAATATAATAAATAACATATATTTAACTAACGAAAACTCTACTGAGCAAAAAAATAAAATTAGAAAAAAAAAATTAACAATAAAAGAGAAATTCATATACGAAGTTTTATTAAAAGATTTCGTTTATATAAAAAGCTTAAAAATTAATAAAAATATTGATATAAATATCCAGTTACATTGCATTAATAAAAAAAAAAAAAAATAGTTTTGGTATAAGACAAGAAAATCTTACTATTTTTAAACTTTTTAATCAACTTAATTGAGTGAAATATAACAATAATAATATATAAAAAAAGGCTATCAAATTACAATTAATTGACGACTTGATTGAGAAAAAAATAAATTGGAATATATAGATATTTTTTTTTATTAAACTCAGCACCTATACTTAAGGTATACTTTATTTTGAAGTATAATACGGTTATATTTTTGTGAAATGTCTGCCTCAGATATCCTATCCCTGCTACACATTACTCGCCCACCAAATTAGAATATGAAATTTTGCCAAGAAAACTTTCTCTTTTTTTTTTTTTTTGGAAATAAGATGTTGTTTTAAAATAATTTTATTCAGCTTAGTATTTTTTTTTCCTTGTATGATCTTTCAAATTCTTCATATTTGCAATCGTATAACGGAAAATCACATTTTCAGCTGATCAAATATACTGGTATTTATACAGCACTCCGATAACATCAGAAGCAGAGTATAGTGTAAATAAACTTAAATGTAAATAAAATTTTTGTTGGCAGAGAGCAGTAGTTGCCGGGGGAACAAACTTTATCCTATTTTTTAATCTGAAACTTTTACATAGAATTGCATTGTGGGTGCGAAACTTTTCACAATTAAAGTTAATTTCAAATAAGTATAAATAAATATAAGTATTCATCTCATTTAACGTGCAGTAGATACATAAATGTTAAGACGACCATAAAACGCACAGTTTATACAGAAAAAACACAAAAAAAAGGTAAATTAAACAGTCACAACAGTTTCGGAAATCCATTTTCTTCGATTTTCTTCTTCGGGTGTAAGAGGAATGTCTCCTAACACCTGAAGAAGAAAATCGAACAAAATGGATTTCCCAAACTGTTGTGACCGTTTATTTACTTTTTTGTGTTATTTTTTTATAAAAACTGTGCATATTCTGGTCATCTTAACATTTAAGTATAAATGTAATTTAGATGTTTTTTTATTAACATTACTATTTATATTTAATCGAATTCACTCAGAAACTTGGTTGAAATTTTATGTAGCAACGAGCTGTGCCCCACGGTGTCACCCGCATTAAATTCGGCCCTTCTCAGTAATGTTCGGTTCTCGTCGTGCGGCCAAGCCGCCGCTGCACCCATTCGTTGACATTTATGTTTACTGCTCCGCTCGTATTGGTCGTAGCGTGATGTTATATAGCCTATAACCTTCCTCAATAAACAGGCTATCTAATGCAAAAAGAATTTTTCAAATCGAACTTGTAGTTCCAGAGATTAGTGCGTTCAAAGATACAAACTCTTCAGCTTTATATATTAAGTATAAGATAGAGGCAGAATTCAAAGTAGAAACTTCGACTTAATTAAAAAAAATTGTTCATGTGCGAAATTCATAGCGTGTTCCATTGTGAACAAAAGAAACCTTTACTGAATTATCTGAATTGTGTCAATTTTCATAAAGAAATAATAGAGTGAAGCCAATTCATATTATCCGTTAGAAAACTAAAGACAGAAGAGGTTAAAAAGAACAATAAGAAAATGAAATAAGTTCAGGAAAGAAAAATTATTATTAAAAAATTATTTATAATTTTTTTTAAGTCATGAAAACTGCATTTGTATTAGTGTAAATTTTTGCCAGCAGTCACAGTTAATAGATTTTAATCTTTTTATTTTTTTTTATTTTGTGGAAAGTTTACTTTAAGCTTTTTGTCTTTTTTTGACAAAAATGCTTATATCCACTGACATATTGCAAATATGTCCACTGGGATCCACACAGATAAATTTACATAAAATCTTTAAAATTGTATTATCTTAATATATAAAAATGAATGTTTCTTTGTTGTTTGTCCCGTATGCGTTCCTATACCATTCATCAGATTGCGATAAAACTTTGGTGAGTTGCTGTGCGAAGGTTTCTGAATTAGTAGAACCATTTTACAATATCTGGTGTGCGAGTCATTTCAACAAATGAGTGTATTTCCGGTTTCAACGTTTGCAGTTTCCGGTGCGACTCGCATTTGCAATGACCATCAACAAAGCACAGGGACAACACATGGACAGCTGTATGTGGCCTGCTGATGCGTTAGAAAACTTTTTGATTTATTCGTGTATGCACCAGATGGAAAAACAAAAACTATATTATGTATCCAAAAGCACTTTAATAAACAGAATTAAAACACAAACACTTTCTTTCTTTGAGAGGTATTTGCAACACATGCCGGGTACATCTAGTTAGATTTAAAAAGATAGATCTTCTCTTACCCATGAATGCACAGAACAGTTTTCAAGAAGGCTTGTTCTTTCGTTCAAAGGTATTGGTAAGCAGAATACATGCGTATTTTTATGAACCTAATTTTCTCTTAAGAAAATCGCCAGAACTTTTGTTAATAGGCAAATTAGTAAATTCAGTATGCTTATGGAAAAAATATATTTTTGAAATAATTTTGTGAAGCTTTATGTTGGGTATGTGAAATTCATTTTTTTAAAAAAATTATAATATGAATGATTGTTGTTAATATTAATCTAGCTTTTGTTTTGGTTCCATTGCATTTGTTAACTTTAATGTTTAACAGTCATATTTTTAATGATGGGTCAAATTTCTTATTTAATGATTGTTTTAAATAAATTTCACGAGAATTTAACTCTTGGAAAACGCAAATTTATAAATATATGCAAAGTCATAAAGGAATTTCGTTGTAAGTCTCTTGTCTGTAATTAATATTACTTTCCCTGTCTTTACATTCTTTATCTTCTATTGATTATTTTGTTTAGATAAGATCTTATGGAGAATTTTTTGAATTTTTTTTTCCTGGGTTCTTTGATTTATTTAGCAGCTGATGTTCTTCTAGAATTTTTATTCAGCTTAACATTAAAAATTGCTTTACCGATTTTTTTTTTGTCTCGTTAATTATTAAGCATTTCAAAGTTTTCAATTTTTTTGTCTGTTAGTTTCAAAAGTTAGTGCTGACCTTTGGTCTTTTCATACAACTTGTTAACATGATCACTTTTTTTGCTGTTCATGTGGAGATATACATACAGGGTGATTCAAAATTTCCAGTACAGTAGAGCCCCGATTATCCGCGACTGCTGCGAAAAATTTTTTTAATTACGAACCTCAAAAAAACTCATTTTAATCCAAGCCAACAACAGGGAAAATACAATAGGCCCTACGGTGCGAAGGTCGAAAATTACTGACAGGTTTATTGAGCAAAGGTTTCTGCTTTACTGTACATATTTTAAAAGTTTTACTTAGTATGTTTTTTGTACAATAAAATGTTTTCTGCTGTTTTCGTTATCCACGAAGCCCTTGCCACCCAATTCTGCAGATAATCGGGCTCTACTGTACAAACTTTAAAGGTGGTCAGGAATATAAAAACATTACCGTATTCATAGTGGAACGTATGTCTGCAAATGCCACCCGAATGTGCTAGAAGGTACACTAAGGCCGGGAATTTCTGCTGGCTAGCAGTTTTTAGAACGTGTTCGATTTTCTTGCTGGCTGATTTGATAGCAAGCAGCGCTCCTGGTGGCGAATTGAAGAACTTCTAAGTCCGATCGATTTGTATCTTGCTTATACAAAATAAGTGACTACAAAATTGATTTTCAGGAACACAGGTCATCTTTTCCCTGTATTTTCGTGGATGCTTCCAGAAAAAGCTACATTTATTAACCAAATTCATAACAGAATTCCGCTCTGAAAATTTGAATCGGATAGCGAATGATCCAGTTACACACAATCTATGGTGCAAACACACAAGCGTTTGATGATTGGGCACATGTCCATTGGGAAACCTTTCACGATACACTTGTACAGCGAATCGTCCATTTCCGTTCGCTATCCCGTAGTCTAGGTGCATTAGTGAAGATGTATCGCTTTGATACATCTAATTCATGCAAAGTCAACGTCTCAATGACGATGGCTCACACTGCCGAACTAATGTGCTGCCAAACAGTGCCTTCTAGCACATTCGAGTGGCTTTGGGGACATACGTTCCACTATGAATATGACTTATTTTTATATTCCCGACCAACCTTTAAAGTTTGTACAGTGAATTTTGGATCATCCTATATAAATTTTGCTTTCTGAATAATTTTCAATTAATTATAAATTATGTTTTTCCAAAATGTTATCCTTTTTAAAACACTAGAAATATTGGCTGTAAATAATAGCTTATGGTTACTTAGTGTATACGATTCACCGAACAAGGTTTTTCTACAGATTTATTGTTACTATTAATTTAAAAAAAAAAATTCCACATTGAAAATTATAAATGTTAAAATCACACAGTTGATTTAAGTTAATTTATTTTTATTCTCACTTTAGTTTTTAACCTCAAAACATTCAACAGTATCTTATTGATTTCTTATTATAGGTTCTTATTGATTTCACTTATCATTACATTAATAACTACGATGATAATCAGTGATAACCAAACTAAAAGTGTGTTAAATATCGGCGCTCCTTAGAGACGGGATAATTTGTTTTGTTTTGTTTTTTGTTTAATAGTTACAGAAAGTTCATTTGAGAAACTATGGAAGTAATGGACAAAAAGAAAAATAATTGTTTAATTAAACTGTTTTAACATGCAAATATTAACTAATTAAGCATAGAGTCCATAACGCACTTTTTACACATTTGTTTTTGTTGCGTACCGTTCACACCGAAGTGCGATCTTCGTATCCGAAGGTCCGTGTTCTATGGATCTCTAGTGTTCCTAAGATGGCGAACCCCTAAAAGAATCCATAGAATTTCTAGGGAAAGATACTGAGGTGGTTTCCCCTTGCCTTCCTCACGACATCATTAAGTAATGAAGTCAGCCATTTTTACACAAATAGCCAATCCCACACCGGGATTTGAACCCAGGTTCTGATGTGTATGCCTCATGCGAGGCTGTTACCTTGTGCACAAAACCACCCCGGAATGGCTTTTACACATATATTAAATTAAAATTAAAACAATGTGACATTTCAAAGTTCCAGTATTTGAACTTTTTCGTCAGGCAAAGAATACAAAAATGTTGGAGACGGAAGTGTCCTCCAAATAAGCACCAAGTTTAGGCCCCTCCCATTAGGGAGGAAGATTCCATTACTGAATCTTCACATTGTTTTAATTTTAATTGTTAATATATGTGTTGAAGGTGCATTATGGTATCTATATTTAAAAAGTAATTGGTGTTTATCTTTATTTACTTTTCTTTACAATAGAGCACTCGTGAATTTGTTGCCATAAAAGAAACAAACAGTGAGAAAATATTATTCGATCTTCATTTACCATCCTTAGATGTTAACTGGCACTAGTTTAGGGAATTATTACTAAATTAATTCCATCTTCCTTTCAAAAGGCCTCCCTCCACCTCTCAAATAACTCATGGATTTAAGTAATTACAAAGCAACAGTTATGAAATTGAAGATTTTAAATTTTAGTGATATGTTTTCACACTTGTTTTTCATTTCATTAATAAGATTTTCTTTTTTCCTCTATTTAGAATTTCTTCATAGGCCTCGCAGACTACTAGTGTTTGTTAATCCATTTGGTGGGAAGAAACGAGCTCCTCGCATTTACGAACAAAAGATTCGGCCATTATTTGAACTGGCTGGAATTGACACTCATGTTATAAGTAAGTATGTTGTAAGATTTTCTTTGTTTTGAAGTGACAACAGTCATTTTTTAATAAATTAATATAACTTCAGAATTCCTTCATTAAGATAATTTCCTTATTAACTTCATGTCTGTTTGTCTCTTTTGCATAATTTTATAAATGTATATAAATATTTGGTTATTGTATTTGTAGTTACAAGAATTATTCCTGAAATAGTTAATACAAGTCTCTAAAATATATTTTTTCTGTTACATTCATTTTTATTTTTTTTTGAGGGGGAGTTGGGGGGAGTGAGACATCAGAGATACAACACTGAAATCTGAATGAGGAATAGGTCATGTTAATTAGATATATAAAAATTAAGTTTGAATTAGGAATTTGTCCTCCAGTTGAAATTTCGACTTGGTACCTTGATCCTTTATCAAGAGCAGTAGGAAAATTTTATTAAAAAAAACATCAGTACTGTTATCGTTTCGTTATTTTTTAGGCTTCTGATACCGTGAAGCTTTATATTCCCGGTTTGTTTGTCTATCTGTGGACAAGTATCAACTCAGAAGCCATGAGGGCTAGAGACTCGATTAGGGTGTCGTTGAAAAGGTCTTGCCAAGAGTAGTTCAGAGCCATAGAGTTTGTGTCTCTAGCTGGTCGGGCTCCAAGGTAGCGATAGCGATTAGTAAACCAATCACAATGCTTCACAATGGCTTCCGATATGTGAATGAAGATAATTATTCAAAAGTTATTGAATTCAGTCTATTTACAAGGTTTGACCTAAGAATGACTATTACGGAGGGTTGTTTACAATCTATGGTAACGATTTGGATTCGAGTCTATTTCCCAGAAATTCCCTTTCTCCACCAACAATTGTGCTGTATTTGATGGCCATGCTGCTATCACTCTGCAGCATAGTTTCCATTGCAGGAGACTACTGCGAAGAACGGGAAGACTTATACGTTGCCACTCCTGCTGACAACATTTCCAGAGTCCATCCAATGAACAAGGACGTCGTCTTCCCAAGGCTCGTTTTAATAGTCCAAATGCGCAAAAATCCATGGGCAATGCGTCTGGAGACTTCACTGGTATCTCGGTAAACGGTATAGCCTGGATTCCGGTTTGCTGTTCCATTCGTGTCAGAAAATTCTGGGTCGATTTGGACGTATGGCTGGACGCCTTGTCTTGGTGGAGACGGACCTTGGAAACGTCGTTTCCGTAAAGAGCAGGTAGTTCCTGTGTATAAATTGAAGGGCCCCAAGGACAAAGGTGTTAAGTAACATCTTGGCAGTATCGAGAATTTAAAAGTTAAAGTTTGGCTGCTACCTGGAAATAATAATTTATTCTGAACAATATATAGCTTTTACTTATCACTAATAATTGAAAATTGTCCTGAAAAAACCATGATTTTGTTGAACCACATTTATTGGTCGAAAAGCTTTGATAATGCTTTTAACCAAACTTTAACTTTTAAATTCTCAAAACTGCCAAGATGTTACTTAACACCTTTGTCCTTGGGGCCCTTCAATTGGTGTCAGTATGTGATCCTGATAGTACGCAGAATTCACCTTTACATTTTGAGCCATCCTCCGTATCTGTAGCTTGCCTTGATAGGAATAACCCGCAACGATCATGAATCCCTTCGAAAAAGTTTCACAACATTCTCTGTACCAATTTGGAAATGATTTGGCTCCCACTGGGTGATAGAAAATCGCCCTTAGTTTATTGCAGTCGGACAGATAAACATATGCTTCGTCTAATGTGGCCACATACTTCCATTTATCCCCAGCGAGATGTCGTTCATACAGTTTTCTGCGATTTGTCTTACGTTCTGAAATGTGCTTTGGTAAGAGCTTGTGAACCTTGCTTTTATGTCTCTTTTGAAGTCCCAAATCTTTATGGATAATCTTGTTTACAGTACGAAGAGATGTTCCTACCTTCGCACCAATGATCCTTTGGGTCGCTGGATTGTTCCCTGTCACCATTTTCTTGACTTTCTGAATGACAGTCTTTGTGCGACTTATAGGTGTCCTTGGATTTGCTTGCTTTTCAGTCCCGGAAATCTGTCCTGTACGGGCCAAACCAACACCAGCCAACACATTATGAACTCCTTTCTTCGAAATGGTGAAACCTCTTTTTCTACATGCCGGAATTATTGCGGAATAACTAAATTTCGCGTCGGAAAGAGCTGTAACGTACCCTTCCCAAAACTGTGACACTTTCAGCGACATTTCTCCGAAGAAACTAACCCGCACCCCTCCACACTAATCTTTAAGTACTCACCTGTACGCTTGCATAAATTTGCATACCTACTGTGATTGGTTGCATCGTCATGTGCCATGCAAATCGTTACCATAGATTGTAAACAACCCTCTGTATTCCATATAAATAGTGAATACAGATTGAGTCACCTTTACGTTAGAATAGACTGCGTCGAGACATGTTCCATACCTGGTGGTGGTTTTTGAAGGTGAGACGAGCTTGAAATTGAATTCTTGTAGAAGTGGTTCTAATTTAGTCGAAGATGTTAAAATGTCTTCGTTAAAATACATTTTAATTTGCACGCAACTGACTTTTCACTCTGCTTATTTATAAGTAGGCGTTTTGTATTAACTATTGAATAATTTTCTTCATTCACGTATCAGAAGACATTGCAAAGTATTGTGATTGGTTTACTAATTGCTATCGCTATCTTGTTTATTTTTTTTGGTTTGTTTGATGCCAATGAAATTTGGAGATGATGTTCGTGCCTTTCCTATCCAAAACATTGTAAAGATGCTGGCTCAAGATGCCAAGTCAAAATATTGGATGAATTTCAACCATAGTAGAACAATCTCTCATCCCCCAGGCTTTTATTACTTGTATATTTAATAATAACAGACAGATAAGTGGAAGTAATCAAAAGGAAATTTATGAATGACACCATCAATACACAGAAAGTTGTCTTTCGGTTTTTCCTTAATCTTGGCTTAATTTAAAAAATCCTAAATAGAGATAAACTTAAGGAAAATAAACTGAATTAGAAATTAAGTTGAGTTCTGTTCTGCATGTGTGTATTGCATCTTTAAATCTGTATTTCTTATCTGAAAGAACTTAAGATTCTGTTTTCATTTAGTTTAAAAAACGCAAGTAGCTTAAGTACCTTAAGATTTATTTTTTAAATAAGAACTTTTATTTAATTTTTGAATATTTATTGTATCTCATGACAAAATGAAGAATCGTAATGCAAAGAAGCTGTAGCAGATGGCTTAGGCCATTCATTGACTGTCGTCGTCGATGCCTTGGTTCTTAGTGTGACAGTTTTCAAGTGGTATTACCACTGTAAGCAAACTTTTTTTTTATCATGATTCTCCTGTTTATCCCCTGAATCTCTCCATCGGCCTTCATCATTTTGTCACTGTATTCAGTTCACCTTGATTTATCCCAAATCAGCTTGTTTGCAGAGCTGTGACTAAAACATGTTCTTACAGACAGTCCCCGACGTACGTAGTCCCAGAGTACATACATCGAGAGTTACGTAAAAACCTGCAGAAATTCAAAATAAGATTTCGAGTTGTCCAAACTTTATACAAACACCAGTGTAAACATTTCAGGCATGCAATGCACATTATGCTATATCTGATCCATTATCACATGAATCTCCTTATGTAAATTGTGCTAAATGTTTCAAATTTTTCAATTATTTCCGCCAGTGATTAAACACAATGGCTAAATCTAATTTTTTAGATTTTTACTCAAAATAGCATCATTTTAAATTTTGTTTTAAATTTATTGTATTTATTGTATATATACTACATATTTTGTCTGAATATTTTTTTTATCTGCAAGATAAGTTGAAAGGGTCAGGTGCTTCAACCTATGTAAGTCGGAGACTGACTGTACATCTAATTGCATTTTACCCCAATTTTGAGATTTGTCACAGATTAATAAAAAGATAAAACAATTTTGTGATGTTGATATGCTTGTATTTTTTTTCTTACTCCTCGAGAAAGTTTTTTCCAAATAATTTCTATTAAAATAATAATATACATCAAATTTATTTTGATATTTTTTTTATTGCGAAATTCTATTCATTCATAAATTCTAATCAATTTCTTTGTTCTTTTCCCTTTTTGTTTCTTTTTCTTTTTCATTGTCTTTTGTACAATTTTGCTGATTTATAAACTAAAGTTCGATAATAATAAAGTTATTGATTAAAATGTAATATTGATTGTTTTCTTTACTATAGAAACTGAAAGGGCCAATCACGCAAAAGATCTCTTACAAGAATTACCTCTTGCAAAAGTAGATGGGTAAGTTAGCTACTTCTAAATGAGGGGCTCACAACCATACTGGACCAAGTCTGTATTTTTTAAAAATGGAGATAGTTCATGTTTGAGTAACCTAAAAACATGTTCTATCCACTGCCATAGTGAATCACGTGATTAACACGTTTTCTCATTAAAAAGTTCAAACATTACACAATACATTACACATTAAAAACTTCAAACCTTGATTTCTTCCATTTAGTGTAGATGGACTTGGTCCACTATGGTTGTGAGCCCCTCAAATATAAGCTTAAGTTTATTGAAAGATAGAAGTTAAAGTATTCCACCACAGACCTATGTGGTCCTTAGGGTCGTGGGAGTTAAGGCTCCTACCATTTCCTGACCAACGATTGTCAGGTGACAGTTTGATGCGCATACACACACCTTTAACCCTCTGGTACCCATTCTACAGAGGGGTGGGTGGGCCTTAGGACCTATCTGGAGGAGAGTTCAACTTGGAATAATTCCTGATCTCTGCAAAGATTGAGGATTGAACCCAGATGTCAAGCATCTTACCAGACTCATGAAAGATAGAAGTAGGGGCCTTAGATATTTGATTTGAAACCATTCCTTAAGCGAACCATCTGAAAACTCTTAACAATAATAAAAACTACTGCCTGCTTTATTTCCTCTTCTCTAATAGTTAAACGGTTATGTAGTGAGTGTAGTATAACCAAGAATACATCGAAGAAAGAGTGATTAAAATGACATTATCATTAATGGTATAAGTAATCCATATGATATGTTTTAGTTGAAGTAGTAAGCTACTTCATTAGAGTCAACTCAGATATTTGTAACAATTAGCCTAAGACCGCACTAGTGCTTTTTGCAGCGCAGGAGTCTCCCCTCCGCAGCGAAATGTTCATTAGAGAACCCTCATTTTGCCGGAGGTCTGTTAGCAACGCTTCCACATAGAGCGAAATCTATATTTCTCCACTGCAACAAGGGGGTCATCACAATAGGAACAGTTATTACATTGCTTGAGGCAGCAATAAAAAAGGGAGAAAAGGGGAGATTCTTGCGGTTTTTAACGACATCGCTGCAAACTGCAGTAAGTGCGTTGCTAGCCTTACAAAAGGTAGATCATAATATTTCTGTACGATAACTACTTGCACCTTGTGACGGATTCATTTTCAGTGAAGAGAAATATCAGTAAATTAATTTGGGGTCAAATATGAATATGATGGGAGTCCTGGAAAAAAAAGTAGCTTTAAAGTAGCCCGCACACGAGGGAGCTTTTGGCCGAGTTGCATGTGCAACTTGATGCCTAGAGCGGTTTTTTGAGCTGCATGGGCCAAGTTGCATGGAAAAAAAGCTTCACAGAACGGCGGTGCACCACGGAAAGTTGCATGGAATTACCCAATCACAGTGCAGCATTTTTATATGTCAGGCGTGACGTCATGCTCAAGGAAGAAACATGGCGTCGAAACATTTTTCCTTCGCTTCAGATGGGCGAATCGCGAATACAGCAAAAATATCAGATTATTTCGAGTTTCTTTCACACATAAATACAGTTTATATGTAAATGCAGTAATTTAATGCGGCAGAATGTATCAGAACGTTTCAAAAACCTAGTTTTTTTGAATATTTCAGATCGCAAGCAGAGTTTCGCTCATTCACCATTTCCGGAAACTGCCACATGACGTCATTGTTTCAGTGAGCAATGGATTATTATTGGCTGTTGGTCGTTGTTATTCGTGAATCGCATTATTGCCATCAACTGCGATTACATACCGGCTAATAATATTATAAAAATATTTCTCATATGTTTAAAATAAATCACAAATATTTAGTTTTGGAACGATATCACAGCAGTATCCTTGACGTCATGTCCAGTGATGTCATTCAAATTCGTAGTGTGCTTTGTTTGTTGTCCGCACGGCGGCGCTAACAATGTTGCATCGTTTGCGCACTGATAGTCGCATGCAGCTTTTTCTGTGCACCTCAATTTCCTCGAGTTGCACAGAAAAAGCTCCCTCGTGTGCGGGTAGCTTTAGATGCAGCAAAATAATCATCATAAATATTTTCTTTTATACAAGAGATTTTACAAATTTTTTAGAAAAAAAAAAAATTCAATAGTTTAGTCAAGTATTTTGAAACAGTTAAATAAAACAAATCATTATCATAATATCCATTTTAAGTTCATATCTCTTTACTTAAAAGAAACAAAAATATTGACATAATGTCTAGTCTTCTAGTTATGATTTTTTTTTTTTTTTTCAATTTTATAATTAAGTAATCAAAAAAAAAATCAAATATATCCTACGAATGCATTTCTCTTAATTTAAATAATATTTCTCGATTAGTTTTTATTACAATGATATTTTAAGCAGTTTGACATTACTTACATCTTACCAAGAATAAAAGGACTTCTTTCAGAGGTGGTATTTTATTATTTAATTGTAATGTAAATTCTAATTTAGCTACAGATATTGGAATTTTAAAGCTGTCAGTATTATAAAAGGGTTTTTGTGTCCCCGGATCCATTTTTCGGATCTTTGGTCATAGAGGCACAGTCTATGATGGGGAATTTTTATTGCTTTTACTGTCGTTTGGATATTATTATCCAGAAGGCATCCTAAGGTGACAGTCAGATTTCTGCCTCCTATGAAGAGAAACAAATACTGAAGAAGAAAGAAATATCAAAGTCCTGCACTGGGATTCGAACCCAGATTCTGACGTAGCTGTCTCATGGCAGACCGCCGTTCAGACCATTCGGCCGTGCTGGAATGGCATTATAAAAGAGTAACAATTACAAATGAAAAAAAAATGAAATTCATGAATTTGCTACACCTTTGAGAATTATCAAATTATTTGTTTGTGAAATCCATTTCAGAATAATATACATTTGTAGAATTTCAGAATAAGTGGAATTTTGAGACCAAATGCAGTTCTGATTTCCCCGTCTGTTATTTCGTCCAAGCAGAATACCATTCTCATAGAACTCACAGTTTGGCAATCAACAGATTAAATGTGGACTTAAAAGATCAAATTGTCCACGGAAACTTTCCTAGCTGGTAGATGTTTATCCTAGCTGTCTTGAATTCATTCTTTCCAAGATCCAATTCATTATTTCTGACTATAATCCAATAATTTCCTTGTCTAAAGTGTAATGAATTAAGGAAGTCGCAACCATGTATTATGTAAACCCTTTGTAAGCATTACAAGTTCACAAAATTCTGTTGTCCATATCTTGATGATTTTTTTTTTTATTTTTAACTACTTAATAAAATTGATTAGGAAATATCAATCAAGTTCTTTATATTCTGATTTCTAAATATTGTTTGATCTATTTTGTAGGGTTGTTGCCGTGGGAGGAGACGGAACCTACAGTGAAATTCTGAATGGCCTCATCCTTCGAACTCAGAAGGAATCAGGGATCAATGTTAATGATATGAAGAGCCAACCTCAGTCTCCAATTCTACGAATTGGTATCATTGCAGCAGGTTAGCATTGATAAATCCACTACCTAATAATCATTCTTTATTTCCTTTTGAATAAGTAAAGTTAAAATCCACTGTTCATGTGAAGTTTACTTTTTGTTTTTGTGTTAACTGAAAACTGATTAAATAACCGTTGCCCATTTTCAAGCAATTCTGATCTTGGATCTGCAATTTCAGTATTCTGATCAATTCCTATATATAATGAATTGGCAGCTAAAACCTCGCAACTCCTTTCTATAATTCATCAGGAAAGCAATCGTTCCAGACATGATTGAGTGAATGGTTACCATCCATTTTCTATGATAGATGTTGCTTTGACAACAAACAAGAATATTCACACAATAATTTCATAATGCATTGACTATTTCCTTGCTGAATCTCCATTTTCAGTTTTTCTTCTGTCAATGTTATTCCAGTCCTGTCATTTGTTGTTCCTTGTCGTTTGTTTTCTTATTTTGCTATTAACAGTTTTTATCTTTCTTGTAGTCCTGCTTCATTGCCATGCACATCTTGTCAGCAGTGCAGTTTTACATAATAATTCTGGGTTTTATTCTAAAATTAATAATCTTTAAGCTGTCAAAAAAATTTACTGAAATATGTTTGTTTGTTTATGTACAGTAGAACCTCATTTTAACCGACCCTATTATAATGGACAGTTTTAAAAAAAATTGGCAGCCAGCAATTAAGGTGAATGAAGTGAAAGACCATGAATACTTACGGCACTTCCGTCAGTTATTAACTGAAGAAATAAGCAGCAAACAAACCCAGCAGAAAATAAATTATTTTTTCAAATCAATGAATGTAAGCAATCAACATGAACCAGGACCTTCTTCTAAAGATGAATGCAATGTATATGTACACATCTTTTTAATTCAACCTACTATGTTGAAGGCTGTTTTTTATTTGATATATAAAAAACACTTTTTATAGCTAACTATTGTACTTTCATTGATGTACACTCTGCTGCATTACACCGCTATAAGAATTATTTGTTATAAAACGGACTTTCATTAAAACGGACAACCTTCAGCCCCTATTAGTCCGTCATAAAAATGAGGTTCTGCTGTATGTGTAATTTGTTTTTTGTTTTTTTAAAGAGCATAAAATAAATGTTAGTTTATAACATATTTTATAACATGCTATTTTAGTTTTATAAAATAGCATATAAAGTAAAAATAAATTTAACATAACCTTTTGTAATCTTCAACATTTATAATGTTTGAAGGAAGTCTTGCATTGCATATAATATAAGGCTTGTGGAGTGTTCAATAGTTGCATAAATCTGAAATCATTTGTAGGTAAAAAATCATTCATAAAATGACTTAAAAAAAAAAAATTATATAAAATGTAGTTCAATGTGAAGTTCAGTCTTACCTTTAAAGGAACAAAATTAACTTTTACATAATGGCAAAGTTTAACATGCATGGTACAAATATAACAACAAAAATAAGCATAAAAACACACACATTTAAAGGATTCACTGAAGTATTTTTGGAAATTTTGTACTGGTCTGATTTTTGTATAATCCAACTGATGAGAGGTAGGAACCTCGAAACAGTCTATCTTGGGTTCCCAGTATGAAATTTCCAAAAATTAGCTCAGTGAATCCTCTAAATGTGCTTATGCTTATTTTTATTGTTATAAAATTAACTTTTCAATCAGTTTAATATTAAATGAAATCACGACACATGATTTATAAACTAATGTAACATTACAGAATGATTGTTGTATTCTACTCTTTATAATCTCTTGAAGTTCTTAGATGCTGCCAACGGACTAACGTCTGCTGAAGATGTGAAGGTTTAAGACTTGAAATCACGAGGTTTTGGAACATACATACTTTAGCATTGCAAGGCTTTTTAACATATTGGAACAAGTTTTTTGGCCTCATTTTAAGCGAATAAAAGAAAGGCTTTGCATGAAACAGAAATTAGAAGGTTTTGATTGGTTATCAACATTATATTATTTATCATTGTGGTAGTGATTACAATAATTAGACTGTGTTTGTTGCTTGTGTGTATGAAGTGTATTCTTGGCTGAATCTATTTAACAGCCATGATTTTTTTTTTCAAGCAATGATTTTTTTTCTTTCTTTTTTTTTTTAGTAAGATCATCTTGTTTAAGAAGCAAGACAATCTTAAAAGTGTCGTTTTATGACACTGATTCACCTATTTGAATTTGTAATATTTATGAAAAATTTCCTTTGAAACGTTAAACCTACCCAACTTTTCCCAAGGAAGTTTCTTCCTCCTTCCCTCCCCCCTTTTTTTAAAAAAATGTTGATAGTCCATAAACATAGAAACGCACACTTTTTTTTTTCTTTAATCTATTGTATTTTTTTCCTCCCTTAGGTTCAACAGATTGCATTGCCTACTCAGTTAATGGGACCAATGACCCTATCACATGTGCATTACATATCATAATTGGTAAGCATTTCTTACAGTTTGATACGAGTAAAATTAGCAAGTAGACCTACTAAAAGAAAAAATTGCATTCATGGTACTTTTTTTGCAATAAATTTTTGCCGATTTCTAAGAATTTATTGATTGAGCTTGGCATTATGTTGTTCTAGTGCTTATTGCATTTCTTTTGATTATTTGATCTTGACACATTATTCCTTGTGCTTAAATGGAAAATTAATGTTTGCTAATTACTTGAAAGAAAGAACAGTTCCTAATGTGCTTCACACTACAATATGAAAACAATAAAATATAAGATGTACTGTAGAAATGTTAATCACGTATTGTTATCTTAATTACTTTATTTGGAGGGATATTAAGGGGATCATTCAAGTATTTTTAATAATTAATTTTGTTATGATTTTTTATTTTACGATTTACATTTATCTGTTTCTGTATTTGCATGTAGATAATACTTTTGCTAGCACAAAGGAAAAATGAAGTAAAATATAAAAAATATTAATTGTAATATCTCTTGCGTATGTTGTTAGTGACAGATTGTTCAGCAGCAACTGTCCTCTTACTGTTAATCGCTGTCTAAGGCTAAACTTCCCAGTATTACATTGTCTAATAGCTCATTTACCTAAGAAACCAAACATTCTTGTTTGTCATGGAAGCTTTCTGCAGAATGCACAATAATTTCACACATATTTTTATCATTTTTTTTTTTATCATTTTCAGATATTATTGGTGATTTTGTAATTTGGAATGAGCTCTTCCAAATGTACTGCCGCAGACAGTCATTTTATCAGATTGATTTTTATAATTTGCTTCGTAACACGAAGGCCTTTCTCTTTTCCATGGGATAATAAATAAGAAAGTTACTATCATTATCTCTCTTATTTGGCAAATTTTGAATCCAGATCGAGCTTCTAAGTAATTGATAAGTTAGAGCTTGTTATCTTGAATATTTTGAAATATTCAAAATTGATATCATTTTGTACATTTGAGTTTGTATGTTTGAGTCATTAACATTAGAATGCTCATTTACCTTCAATAGTTCATGAGCCAGAAACATGCAAGATTTATTTAAAACTCACATTGACTAATCTACAATAATATAATGGTGAGATGAAGAAAATAAATAGGGTAAACTTCTTAAAAATATCCATTTAATCGTGATATTTCGTCTTTTGTGAAAAGACTTCATCGGACGAAATAGGATAAGAAAATTATATTCCTCTTCCTCTAGAATTCGTATTACATTAAAATTCCATTTAAATAATAAATAATTACAAGACTTTTGAATAATAAATAAGGATTAGTTTTAAGAATTTTACAAAGATGCGTCATTTATTTAATATGAGGTCTTTAGAGTTTTTCGAAATATGGTAAAGATTGCAATTCCTTTGTGACAATAGTATAAAAATGTAGTGTGCCATTTGGAGATAGCTGTCACCTGTCTTGTGGCTGATATGCCTGAACCCAAGTTTGAATCCCTGTGAGGGCTTGAATAACATTTGATTGTCATGTGCTACATGTGGATAAGAAATATTCTGTACTTTGCAGAAATTTTGTGAAGGTTAAAGATTGAAAAATTAATAAAGCTAGTGTATCTTAATGCAGCTCTCTTTATTTCTTTTCATTATGAATAATATGAAAGTAAATAATAATACAGTGTTACCTCCGAATAACGGACAGTCACGGGACCGGAAGTTTTGTCCGTTATTGGGAGGTGTCTGCTATTGGGGAGGGCCGTCTTTTTTTACTTTTAGCTTACAGCATGTCATTTAATGAAAAATTACGTACAATCTTAATTAAATTTCTACAATTACCATTGCAATATGAGAGAATATGAACAATTGCAAATTATTTACTACATTTCTTTTTAAATGAGTGCTAATCCGTTTGTCTTACTTAAAATAATGATAAAATTAGTTACAGTATATAGAAAATTAATTTCTAGCCATCCATTTGATGCCTTAAACGTGTCCAATCCTAAAGTTTGACCAAATTCTCTGGCTTTTTCTTGAAGGAAAACACCGCTTATAGGAATATTCTTTGCACGAGCAAAGCGGAACCATTTTATCACCATTTCGTCGATTTTGCTTGTTTCAGTTTTACGAAACTTCAAATTCTTCGAATTTTCGTTTGAATTCACCATCCACATTTTTCTATTCTCATCTTTGTCCTTCAAAAGTTCACTTATCTGAGTTTTTCCAACTTTAAAACGTTCAGCAAGACAACGCACACTCAGCTTTTCTTTTTCAGCAACTTCAAGAACATCAATTTTTTCTTTCAGTGCCAATCTCTTCCTTTTTGACGCCATTTTAATTCGCACTAAATTTAATCAACACGCTTATAGGATAGCTTTAGGAGGGATTGATATTTACAAAGCAACTGCAGTGAAAAAAAAGGCCTCAGATTCGTGCATTGAATCATAGGACACCGATACAATGTATCAATGTATGAGACACCGATGTAAATACAACCATGATGCGTTTGTCGAAATGTTAATAAAAAACAACAACTTACAGTTGAAATAACTGTCCGCTATTCGGAGTGGATAACATGGAATGTCCTATTTTAAGGGACTGGGACCCGCAATAATGTCCGCTAATTAGAGGTGTCCGCTATTCGGAGTGTCCGTTAAAGGAGGTTTCACTGTATTTCTACCTTAACAGACTAGATTTCTCTATAACATATTGTCTTTTCATATTTTACAATTTAATTTTGTTGTAATTTTTATTCATTTAGATTAACTGTTACAAGTAGATATATAAAATAAACACACATTTACATCTGTGCTCACATTCATAACAATATTAAATTTGAAAATGGAAATATTACTTTATGACTGATAACAAGGTAGTTGGCGTGAAGGCAATCTGATTGTAGAAGCTATAGGAGCCAATGTCTTTGTACATTCACACAAGTTACAATTTACAGTAAAACCTTGATATAATGTTCCCGCTTATAACACTATCCTGTTCTTTACGATCCTTTTATACGGTCCCTGGACGTTTTCTATGTGCAATAAAATCTTGATATAGCAATGTCCCGCTCATTACGCTTTTAGGTCACGGTCACTTAATGAGTGAATAACGGGGTTTTGCTGTATTTTCTTTCTTTTTTTTTCTGTTTGTTTTACATTGTATAGTAATTTTATTACATTTTCATTTATTTTGTTCTTTAGGGGATTGTTTACCAGTTGACGTTAGTGGTGTTTATCATGAAAATCAGTTACTTCAATATTACACCACATTGCTGGGATATGGATTTTTAGGGGATGTGTTGGTGGAAAGTGAAAAAAATCGCTGGCTTGGGCCTCGACGATATAACTGGGCTGGTAAGTCAAAATATCTCTTTTATTGTGTAATTCAGTGAAACTGAAGGAAACTTGTCTTTCTCAAATAATTATTTTACACCCTTTTGCTACAATCGCACTCAAGCTAAAGCATAAAAAAATAATATGGCATGAGATATAATCATCTTGGAATTTAAGAAGTTTTCAGTCACATGTTTTAATCTAAGAAATTTGTTATGACCTTTTTAAAACTTCACATATTTTGCGTTCAAAGAAATTATCAGCAGCAATACTATTAATATTACACTGATAACATTGAATTTTTGGAATATATTATTTTTTTAAATATTTCAATAACTTATATTTTCTAGAGTGATATTAATTTATTTATTTTTTGTAAGATTCCGTGTATTCTCCATGTCTTCTCAGTAAAACAAGCTTTACAATTTCTCACCATTAAAAGCTCTTCATGTTACTTCACTGAATTTACTGCCTAACAACTAATGCACAATTAATTTTAGAAGAGTGCCATTTCCTTTTTGTTTGATTTTCACTGATGTTAGCCTTTGGACGCACTTGCTGAACTTGCAGCTAACCGCAAAAGAATCTCCCCTTCATCTCCCCATTTTATTGCCTGCCTCAAGCAATATAATGATTGTTTCTATTGTGATGATCCCCTTGTTGTCGTGAAGAGGGAATAGATTTCTTTCTATGTGGAAGCGTTGGTAAAAGACCTCCAGCAAAATGAGGGTTCTCTAATGAACCTTTCGCTGCAAAAAGCTCAAGTGCGGTCCTACGCTTAGGCTAGGCGCGCACCTACTGCTTTGGCAGCCAAAACCACAGGTTGTAAAGGAGGGAAGTTAATTAGCGGACCTGGAGGGTCTTCACTTGACTCCCAAAATGAAACAGACCTAATTTCTGGGTTTCAGTAAAAAGCCCGCCGCAAAACCACTCCCAATAGGAGCCATCAGCGCAGTGCTGGAGGCACGCAATAAAGGGGTATTTCCCCTCCACGATCCTGCGGTTTGAGCTGCAAAACAAGCAGATGCACACCTAGGCCTAATGTTTCCATACTATTTTTGTCAGTTTTATTTAAAATGTCTGACTTTAAAAACTTGATATTATTCTGAGGGACATTTTGATGCTTTGAAAAGCACTCTTGTTTCTTTACTGGGTTTTTCTGTACTTGGTCGCTTACAGAACCTTCATGATATTTTCGTCTTTGTGACTTATTTTCTTCAGACGACCACTTTTATTTTTGCAATTCAGTCCTCTCGATTTCTAACTACTACAGTAATTCCTCTGTCATAATCTTCAACATCGTCTTTTTAGATACCAGTTATTTAAATGTTACATCAGCATTTTTTTTTTCAGGTTATATCCATTCTGTTGATATTAATATTCATGTTGGTTCACTGCCCTAATTTTATTAAAAGTATATTAATGTAAAAAAAAAATATCCCAGGTCCACAGTTGAAAGAAATAAACCATTGAGGTTGTATAGTTTCATTTCAATTGATTTAGGAGGATAAGCTCAGTGGTGCTTTTTTAGCGGCTCCTAGGTTACAGCTTGCCTGTAAAACATAGGGGAACACTCTTGCTTTTAAGCTTGCTGGATGTCACACTCTGTAGTGACCAAACGGTTAGATATTAAAATGAAACCTTCACCATTGTGTTCAGCATTAAAAAGTAAGTGACCACGTAAAAAAAATCAGACCTCTAGGACCACTCACTGACCGGATGTGGGGGAGTCAAAAGTGGTTTGTTTGGTGGATGTCACACACTGTAGTGGCCAAATGGTTAGATATATTAGAATGAAACCTTCACCATTGTGTTCAGCATCAAAAAGTAGGTGATTAAGTCCAAAAAATCAGACCTGTAGAACCACTCACTGACCAGATAGGGGGGGGGGAGTCAAAAGTGTTTTTTGGTGGATGTCACACTCTGTAGTGGCCAAATGATTAGAGATATTAGAATGAAACCTTCACCATTGTGTTTGGCAACAAAAAGTAGACCACATCCAAAAAAATCAGACCTCTAGGACCACTCCCTGACCGGAAGTTGGGGGGTCAAAAGTGGTTGCATCCGATAAAATTTTGTTTATAAAATTGTGCAAATTATGGGGCCGCTTTGCTTTTGACACTGTCTAAAAGCATTAACTATAATGTTTCATTTTTACTTATTAGTAATTTCCATCAAAATTTCAGATTTGTACTAAGAACCACAGAACCTTATTTGGCTCTTATAAAAGATTTATATTTTATGAAGACAAGAAGAATCATGATGCATTACAAATGGCAGGAAGCCAATTATGAGTTTTGGGAGGCAATCCATTGTATGATACAATTTTTAAGTGTTCAACACTGTCTAGAGTGGTATGTAACAAAATTTGGTAGGATGATATTTCATAAAAAAAAAAATACTAAAAAGTCACCACTACACCACTGTGTTGCTGTAAAGAACAAATATTTTTTTTTTTATTTTATTTGAGACATTCATGCTATAGAGGGATGGCACTGCCCTTAAATAGTACAAGGAATTTTTTTTTAGATACATCATTTACAGAATCTCCAGTTCATAAATAAAGACTAAATTTTTCTTTTTTTCTTCTAGGATTCAAGAAGTTCCTGAAAAATGAAGCTTATGAGGGAGAAGTTTTGTTTAGATCTCAACCACCAGCAGAATCTACACCTCATGATGGTCAACTATGCCGCTCAGGGTCAGTATTTCCAGGAAAATTTCTTCGTATTCCTTCTCCCAGTTTTTCATGTTTCTCTACAGAATCCTTAGCTTTATACAATTGCAATTCTCTAATGTTCATTGTCATTCTGCTTTGACAAGCTAAACTCTCTTTATCCACTTCTTCTGATCTTCGCTTCTATTTGGTATCAAGTTCCATCATTCTTCTTCAGTGTGCAGGTTATTCAACAACATCTGCCCTGTTCTTTCTTATCTTTCAGCCATCTTACAGTTCAGTTCATGAAAGAAGAGCTTTTGATGACGTAATTTTCTTATAAATTGATGTTTCCAGGACGTAACAGTGCCATCTATTGCTAAAATCCGTAACTGAATCTTATAAACATTACGAAAACATTCTGGTTTTTGTATTTTCTACAGTTACGAATACATAACAATAATTAAAATTGAAATAATTAAAAAACATTCCACACTATTCCCCTTGCTTGGCTGTGCAAAGTTTGTCCTTTCTTAGTCACGCTTATACGATCACAAAACAACGCCATATTGGACTGACTGCTTGGAGTTCAAGTTGATGATGTCATGACCATATATGGCAAACGCCTTCATTTTTGAAAAATACTGTAGGTATTGTGTATGAAATTGTCTATACTGCTACAGTTACCCTTTTGCTCTTTCATGTTATGCTTAATGGAAATTGTGATTAAACAGAGAATGTTAAATGTAGTGGCTTCAACATCTGACATTGCAGTGACCAATATTTTCCTCTAGTGTACAATTTACACAACAAGACAAGAATTAAAGTATAAAATAAATAACTCCAACAATTAAAAAACAAAAGCAAATACACAAGCAGTGAAAAATGAATTGAGAAATTCAAGTGCCACCATGCCATCTGTCCATTATAAATAATAAAAAGCACCTAAAATATATAAAACAGCAGTGGATGATGAGACCGAGTGTTTACTAGGTGAAGTCCCAGGACAGCTGTTTCTCACTGTTTGGCAGGGAGTAATCACCAGTAAACAGCTAAGTCAAGAGGAATAACAATTGAAATGAATGCAATACCTCCAACAATTAAAAAACAATAAGAAATCTTAATATATATAAAGGAATGTTTCTTTGTTTGTTTGTTCCATATGCGTTCCTATATCATTCATCAGATTGCGATGAAACTTTGGTGAGTTGTTGTGCGAAGGTTTCTGAATTAGTAGAACCATTTTACAATATCTGGTATTTATTTCAACAAATGAGTGTATTTCCGGTTTCAACGTTTGCAGTTTCCGGTGCGACTCGCATTTGCAATGACCATCAACAAAGCACAAGGACAACACATAGACAGCTGTATGTGGCCTGCTCACGCGTCGGAAAACCTTCTGATTTATTCGTGTATGCACCAGACGGAAAAACAAAAAAGTATTGTGTATCCAAAAGCACTTCAATAAACAGAATTAAAACAGAAACACTTTCTTTCTTTGAGTGGCATTGCAACGCATGCCGGATACAGCTAGTATACAATAATAATTGAAGTGCTTACATTCCACAGGCCATAAATGAATTTTCTCTGCTCATTAAAAATAATAAAAAAGTGCCTAATATATATAACTCTTAAAAGTTATAAAATAAATAGTTCAGAGTTATGTAGATTTGTCCTTCTATGTTTTGATTTGTATTTTTTTTTAAAAAAATCACTTTGTTTCTCATTTGTAAAGTTTAATCCAATTGATCAGCAGTTTGTTCTCCCTGATAAAAAGACAATAATCTTGAAACTGTTCATTTCTAGTGTCCTACTAAATAAGGGCAGATTCAAAATCTTGCACTTTTTCTTTTATACCTTAACGTCAACATAGTGAAACAAGTTTCTTGGATGCTCTAATTTATTGTAATAGAAGTGCAAAGAGAGTATTGAGCATATTTAACATATTGTAACAGTTTCGGCTGTTACAAAATTGGCAGAAAGTTCTTTAAATAAAACTCCTTTCCTTTCCTTTTCTTTATACATGCCTTTAGATTTCAGTTCATTAGTTTAAATTTTTAAATTGTTGTTGTATTGTAATCTAGTAAATATAGAGTATTGTAATCTACACTTGAGAGCAGACGCACAGTTGTATTGTTTTACTTTTTTTTTTTTTCCTTGCGATTCGCAATTTTTTTTTAATCAAAATAATGTCAATGTAAAGATCGTTTCATCACCTATCCAATGATACCATTTAAGTGTGTATTGTCCCTTCAAAACCAAGACAATAACAACAATAGAACAATATCCCAAATTGATAAAATCGATGAAAAATCAAAAGAGGGTCGTAATTAAAGCTAGAGGAGGATATACCCGTTATTAATAAAGATTGTTTTAGAAATGTTTGTATTGAATTTTGTTTTAATCACCATTTCCCAGAAAACGAGGATTTCTGGTAGGCTAGGAGATACCTCCAAAAAGCACTCTGCTGACACACAATACACACTTAAGTGCTGTCATTGGATAGTTTAAAAATGCAACTATGCGATTTTTCTGCTCTCAAGTGTAGTACAATTTAGAATACTTAATGTGGTCAGTTTAATGATTACGCCTAAGTAATTCTTAATTTATTGGTTTATATATAAAGTTACTACATTGCAATTATAACTTTGTATTAAGACTGCATTTCGGTTCTATTAAGATTTTTCTTTTAGTTTCAATAACAACAAAAATAAAGTCCTTGATTGATCATAAGTAAATTTTGTATTTCAGATGTAAAATCTGTGAAAGAGCACCTAGTCGTCTGTCAAAAACAAGAACAGTCAAAAAGAAAGGAACCCCAGAAAGTAAGTAACCATTTAACATCATATACAAATTGAAATTTACCTTAGACAAAACCAAAATATCCATGAGTACAAGTTACCGTATTTTACAGACTATAAGATGCACTTTTTTCTTCGAAAAATTGCCTCCAAAATTCAGGTGCGTCTTATACTCGAAATTAATATAAAAAGGTCAGTTTGGTTTTATAAACCAAGAATTTTTTTTTTAGTCTGGCTTTGCAATCTAATAATAAAAATGATAAAAATGTTATTTTTTAAAAAAAAATTGTTTAAAAATTAAGGTGCATCTTATAGTCCGTAAAATACAGACGCCTGTTAAGTTGAAATGCAGGTTAAATTTTAAGAAACCTTTAGAGGTGAAAAAAAAATGGAGCAGCTTTTGTTTTTAAACAATTTATTTTATTGTTGTTGTTAATACAATTCGGAAGTAATTTGAAGAAATATCTACAGAGCCCAAAGGTTAATGGAGATGCATATCAAGTAAATCACAGAATTCCGAAACCTTTATAACTTATCTTAACAAGGCTGTTTTTGCCATTTGTAGACTTGTAGACAGTAGTTTTAAAAGAATAGTTGAATCATTAAACATTCAGGTTATTAGACATATACTTATCTGTTACAATAATAAATAAATAAATCTTCATGATAACATTTCTTCCTAATCTCCTTTACTCCATAAAATTGTTGTTTTATGTTCAAAGAAAGAAATAGGTTTTTTTTTTTTTTTTTTTTTTTTTCAACCTGAAGAAGAATAATCGATAAGATTGTTTGAAATATTGCTATTATGGAAGGAGATTATGAAGAAATCATGAAGATGTATTTATTTATTCGGTTATTAGAATTCAATTTCATTTATAATTTGAGCCAACAAGAAGCAACTGGAAAATGTTTTGGCAAATTCGAACTTTAAATTTTATTTTGTGTTTCAGTCGCATAAGAATTTTTATTTTTTGTCTTGTTTTCAGAAGAGAGCTCTTTATAATTATTATTGGACTAATTGTTTTAACGACAAGTAGAAAATCCTAGCAAAATTCCACCCTGCCAGTAGATACGGTTTTTATCTGTTGATTACAGGTTAATTATTTTCCAATGGAGATAGGCCATTCAAAGGGTGGTCATTTGTAAGGTTAATGATCCTAAAATGAAAAGTAAAGTATTTTAATAGGATGTATTCTAAGATGGCACCAGTGGCGGCCCATGCAAAAAATCAGCTGTGTACTACTTCTGTTTGCCGACCAAACGAAAACAAATAAACAAACAAAAAAGCCCAAAAAACTTTGTTACTTTTTCTTCAAGTGTTCTGAGTGAACCCATCGGAAACCATTGATGAATTACATCACAAGATTGTGATGTACGTCTGAAGAATGAAGCAACCTCTGTTCAGGAACATGTTTGAGAATATATGTGAGTGTTACGAGTACTGTCTGCAATGCAACAAACAGCATATCATACACGTGCTGTGCCTCAAAAGATGTGGAAATTGATTTCCATGTACTGCAAGCTTCCTCTACTGTTTGTATTCTGTATGTCATATAAACCTTTTTTGTACACAAATATTTCAGTATCGTTTGTTTTGACACATACTGTACTTCTTAGATTTTTTTTTAGAAAGGCTGAAGTTAGTGAATCAAATGTAAAAAAAATCCAAAGGTTTTGTAAAATGAAAATTATCTACAGATCACGCAACTGAATTCTCTTGAATAAATGAAGAGACAAATGTCTTGTCAAATTTAGTAATTTATTCAGATAAGTGTGACTATCTTTTAAATATTAATCTACCATTGACTTTAATTATTTCATTATACAGTAAAACCTCGTTAAGTCGTCACTCAAGGGACCAAACATTTTTGACGACTTAAGCGGAGTGGGAATTTTTGAAAAAAAAAACAAAAAAACACTGAAATACAGCATTTTCATGAATTGATGTAGGATTCGGTGAGAAAAACAAGATTTTCAGAAATCAATATATGCAAATGAGTGGAAAGTAAAAAAAAAAAAAAACACTTTTTATAGTTACCACATTATAATCGTTTTAAAAGAAAGGCAATGTCCGTCTTTGAAACATTCCAGCCAACCATTGCTGCCGCTAAAATCTTCAATGTTCAACTCCTTAGCAATTTCCATGGCTTTTTCTTTGAGAATCACGGCAGAAATCGGCACATTTTGCGATCTGGCATGTTTTAGCCATCGAATTAGCTAAAACCTCCTCGATCTCGTCAAACTTCGATTTCCTCATTCTCTTTCTTTTGTCTTTGCAGTCAGCTTCTTCAATTACTGGTTTCGATGAAAGAATATCGTTTAATGTAGTCCTGGGAATACGATGTTCTTTGGCAAAAGCTGTTTTCGAAACATTTGATTTTTCAAAAAGTGCAATTAAGTCTTTTTTTTTTCTTTAAAACATAACGAGGTAAGTTTTTGTTTCCCTGACATGTTACAAATGTAATCGAACCACGAAATTGCAAGATAAAAAATAGCCGTTATAACGCGGAGCTTACTCGCTATGAAATGAAATCACACTCAGTACCGGTCAAGAAAAACGTATACACTTGACAAGAGTCGCAGCGAGAAGTGTGCAATTTCCCATGTGAGAATTCCGCTTAAAGGCTAGGCTTTCTTAGAGTGAAGGGGCGGGGCTGAAAAGATAGCAGGCAAAATTGAGATTAAAGATGCTTTTCGCTATTTTTGAGGGTGACGAGTTATTCAGA
The DNA here is from genome assembly GCA_023159025.1 of Thereuonema tuberculata. Classification (NCBI taxonomy): domain Eukaryota; kingdom Metazoa; phylum Arthropoda; class Chilopoda; order Scutigeromorpha; family Scutigeridae; genus Thereuonema; species Thereuonema tuberculata. The sequence continues at coordinate 34,284,533 of JAFIDM010008419.1, read as the reverse complement.
GTAGAATTAAATTTGGTGACGAGTAAAAGAGGGTTATTTTACATTATTGTCTATGAGACCTTGTCGGGACCAAAGGAAAAGGATGACTTATCCGGGTGACGACTTAACGAGGTTTTACTGTATCATTAAATACATAACGCAGGCATATAGATTTGAAACACATTCAGAGTGAATATAAAAATTGTGTGTGTGTTAGAGAGAATATATGTGCGTGCCTATTTTTATATTTCATGCATTTTTTTTTTCTTGCTTATTAACATAAAATGTATAATACTGTATTTGATTTGTAGGTTGGTCATGCATTCGCGGCAAATTCCTAGGAATTAATAATGCTGTTTTATCCTGTATGAGTGGCTTAAGCACTAAAGGAATTTCTCCCTATGCACATCTTGGAGATGGATGCACAGATCTTATTCTTATTCACAAATGTTCCCGGTGGAACTTTATGAGATTCTTCTTACGATTTTCATTACATTATAATGATCCGGTAAGAAACTTTTAATTTTAATACTTAAATCAGGCACATCACTTAAGAGATGTGTAAACAAAAAGTACAGGGTTTCGGGATTTTCATTTGATTATTAATTATCATCTTAATTTTATATCAAATATATTAATTATCACCATTATGGAGTTTAACATGCAGGAGACAATATAAACGTAGACCAATTCTGCACAATA
>JAFIDM010008419.1:34240373-34269844 GCA_023159025.1 Thereuonema tuberculata | reverse complement strand
TGTTTCTTCCTTTATATTGAGATCTCCACCTTCTTACCATATTATTAATTCATATAAGTACGTGAAACGAGCATTTTAGCGACTTTTGGTGTCATGTTTCCAACACTTTACTGATGATACTTTATGGGTCCTATAGCTCCTAAACGCTTGGCCCTTTGCCCCTAAGATTTCACAGTTTTTCTACTTGTGACATAAGCTTTCAGAAAATATATGGGTTTCTGGAAAACCGGTATCAAAGGAGATAAGGTTTACTTGTGAGCTGCTACTGGACTTACAAGGAGAGGTCATGGTTTGTAAGTCACCAAAATTGATGCCCTTTTGGGAGATGAAAGTACTATTGAAGTACTACAAAAATATACCAGGTTTTTAGGGTTGTTTTGGAGATATTTGATGTTTAAACTTAAAAGCTTCTTGGCTTGTAAGTCGAAATAGGAAGTTCAGTGATGGCTCGGTCGGTAAGCTGTTGGATTCTGAAGCTCGAGGTTGTTGGTTCAAGTCAGCTATCTGACAAAATTTTTTTTTAATCCGTCTTATATGTTAATGCAGTGTCTCGAGCTTCAGAATCCAACAGCTTACCGACCGAGCCATCACTGAACTTCCTATTTCGACATAAAAGCTTCTTGGCTTATAAGTTTAAACAACACAAACACTCCAAAACACTTGAGTGTTGGACCCTAAAAACCTGGTATATTTTTGAAGTACTTCATTAGTACTTTCATCTCCCAAAGAGCATCAATTTTTGTGAGGCACAACCCATGACCTCTCCTTGTTACTCATGGTGGACTATACGCGGTGACCAATGGTATTGATTCCGTTAACTGCTGAACATCGCAGGAGCAGTGGGGCCCACTTTCTTTTTATGGAAGACGGGTTGCCAATAATCCTGCTGGACATTATGTTGTAGCAGCTAATGTGACTGTACAACCTACTGAAAAGGCCATCCTCCACCTCATTTGCTTCTCTGGGTGTATTTATAGTTTATTATTTCTCAATATCCCCTAAATTTTGGGAGCAGTGTACAATGTAACCACAGCTTATTTCTACACATCCTTAATTGTAGCTGTTCAGTAGAAAACGGGTAAAAAGGAAATTGGCATGGCTGGTGAATAGTTAACGTTTAACTTCAGGGCAAGAAAGAAAGACAGACAGATCCACCGTAATTGGCCTGACATTACTGCAAATGCCTATGGATCAATAGGCTAAACATGATGCTCTCTGGATAGCGGCACACAGATGACTGGCCTTCGAGCATATAGCCCTACATCGAGCCACAGTTGGGTAGGATATCCTTGTTCCAGATGATATGTTGGCCAGAGCCTAGATACAACACTATGCAAGTTTCCCATAATCCTTCGCCGGGCAAAATCATAACAAATCATATGTTGTTGTTGTTGGGATTTTAATGGCGCTGTGGCTAAGCTGCTCCAAGAAAGGTAAAAAAGAGAAGAAATAACATGATATCTTCAAGACATGATGGACTAAGATATAAGAACTGCTTTTGAACTACCCCAGGTGCGTGGACCACAAATTCCCTAAATTCAGTAATAATAAACAACAGAATATTCTTTTATTGTTATGGAATAACGTTACATAATCTTTACCTCACTTAGTTTCTGTACAGGATGTTGTTGGACAACAGGTAGCTTGCTTTAGGGAGTAGGGAAATGACATTCTCTTGATAAGATCCAAATCCACTTGCATTCGATTATTCTGTTGTGTTTCTGCCTCTGAATGAAAATGAAAGCAGTTAATTATATAACCTTACAAAAATACACTGCCTGACATGGAATGGTCAATAAGAAGTATTGAATTGATGCCAATCCAGGAGGTAATAAGTGTCCTGGGGGTGGGAAGGTATTAAACAGACCCACAGATTCTTAATTGGACAGCCCTATTCCCCGCATCTGCACACTTTGCAAAGCTTGTTGGCATGGCTGGACTTTATCCTGTTGGGACACTGGGCAGATATGGTAGTACTTTATCAACATAGCGGCATGCTGTACTGTGTCTGCAATGCATACTGGAGGTAAGCAGCTGTTGGTTTGGGGTGCTGTGTGGCAATCGGCACCATGACTCCACATTGACTGGCTGAGGAATTCGCCCAATGGCCACGTCTGCTCCAGACTCTCACTAATGAGGATCACTGTGTGAGAGACAGAAACTGGATAGGTTGCTGGACACTACAATGGTTCACATTTCCTTTCTGGGACTACTGTCTCCGGTAGTATGTTTGATGCCACAATCGCATTCAATCAATCGATAATACAAAAGAGCTACAATGGAATCTTTTGCCATTGTATGCAATTTCGTCGAACGGATACATTCACAACTTAAAGGCATTAAGATGTTGGTTCTCCAGACACAGTAATAGCAAAAATGCTAAAATTTCTGGCCAATTGCAGACGTCCTGTCTGCAAGAAGTTAATCATGTGCATTCACATCTTCATTGTGTGGCATTTTCTCTGTCAGGCAGTGTATATCAACATAATCTTACTAGAAAAAAAACTTCTAAACTAAAAATAGATTTAACTGGCAGATCTTAAACAAATGTTTTTACAATTACATTACCACTCGCATTCCTTTTGAAATAATTTATCAATATGGGTTCTGAAAGATGATGACGATATCAGTTATGGATCATTTGCTTGTTGTTTTTAAGGTTGAAACAAAGGCCAGAAATAATTTATACAAAATTCAATTGCTTGCATTAAAAATTCAAAGAAAGTAAAACACAGTTCTCTTCATTCTGCAATAGTAGTCTGATTCTCCAGACCAATCTTCTTTTATTGATTTCTGACATCAAAGACTTCCTTAAAAATACACGGACAAAAAATTGAGGAATCATGAAGGTAGCATCCAACGGAGAAATATAGTTGAACCATTTGAGGAAGGCAGTCCCCTCAGGCATTGGGATTGAGAACTTTAAAAAATAGGTAAGTGGGGTTAGGGAGGAAAGATTACAACAGTGTTTGCAGAGCTTGACCTCGTTATTATCGGCTTTAAAAAAAAAGGCCTTTTTTTAGAATTTTGAGAATTCGGCTCTTCGGAAATATAGTTACTTAATTCCGTAACAAATAGTTGTAAAGGTCAGTTATCACCTCTGCTGTTCAATGGCAGTGCCCGTTTTGTGGTCCATATAAGGGCCCTCAGACTGATCCTAGATTCATTTACTAAGATCCTGAGGGCACTCATTGACATTGTCAAGGCATTACACAAACAACCAAGACACTGTCTCTTCCCAGGATACAGCTCAACAGTATCACTGCAAGTGTGACATCCTGTATACAACAACTGGTATCTACATGCACCGGGCTTCATTATTGTCATCCCTTAGAGCATGTGATGCTGAATTGTTAAAAGCGCACGTTGTGTCTTTACTGGTATGGTGCCAGAGAGATATGGTCTTTTATTATGCTTATGTGTTGGAGGAGGAGGAGTGGGAAGCCATTTCTTACGGTAGCTATTATCCTTTCTTAGTGATTGGAGGAAATTTTTATGCGCAATGCTATATGCAAGAGATGCTGCAACCTGTTGTCTTTGCCCTCATGTGAGGATGTGCATTATCCAGTTGGAAAGTTACATAACAATTTCTCTGCAGCACCTCTAAGCAATTCAAACCCCCTCCTTGGCCAGCCAGGTCCCTAGACATGCTGTATTGTGGGAGAGAATACATCCATCTAAAATCCAGAAGTTGCAGTAAGGTTGGTGTGATCTGCCTCAAGACAACATCAGGATTTTGAATAATTGACTCCATGCCAGTTCTGTAGCAGCATTATTAGAACAGTTCAATAAAAATGTGTTTTACACATTGTTACATAGTGAAGTGCTGTTTGGAGGAAGAGAATTGAATTTAAATTGGATCCTCCATGACTCTTCAATTGTTTTGTCACAAGTGTTCTAAGTCTAAATTTATAATGTAGTTTTTATTATGTAAAGCCTTTTTCTTTCAAATTATTGAAACATGAGACTTTTTAAACAGTTTAATAAACTGTCTAACAATTTATTCCAGACTATTACCAAATAGACCTTCCACAAATTATTCTCTTATCACCAAACTGGATCCGTAACTGATATCACCATCATCTAACAACAATTTATAAAATCACATAAAACTAAAAGAAAGAATACCTTTAAATTCAAGTAATTTTAGAAAGCAGTAAGAAGGTGGAAAAACAGAGGGATGATCCACATCCTGACCTTCACCATCACAGTCTACAAATGAGAGCAGATTTGTTCAAAGCTTAAGAAACAAGAAAGTAAATTAACATCAACCCAAAGAATTCAGCCCCAAAAAGAATGATTTTCATGTCGACACAAATCCTCCAGAATGATTTTAGTTTTTCGGAGTAGATCGTCATACAGTACTAGTACTAAATTTTTATAAAAATGAACATGCCATAATCTAAATCTTTCTCAATTAGAAAATATCAAAGGATAAATTAATTTTGTTTCATTGTGAAAAACAAAATATTGAAGAAGTAGTTGTTGTAATTTCATGTAATTTACACCTTGTAATTCCATAGAAACTACAGTAAATCAATATTTCTGTTAGTTCAGTGAAACAAAAAATCCATTACTGTAAAATAGCAACAACTGTGACGTTTTTATGATATATGCCAAGATGTAAAACTTATGTACGAGTACCATCATTACAAATCAGTATATGACAGCAAATCTTTTCAGATGCCCAATATAAGAATTGAAATAATTCAGTTTCTTACTTATGTTGTTAAATGGCATTTCTAGGAAGTGTTTGTAGAAGTTAAACTCCAACTTCCCATCAAATTCTAATGTTAGGCCTTTCTTACTCATCCTTTTTTAAAAAAATAGAAATGTTAGTATTCTTGAAAAAGATCTTGAATGAAGTGCTTCTGAAAAAGCTGTTTAAAACCAGTTAACAAAAATAATTTAAATAGTACTGAGACAAGTTACTCTAAGAAACAACAAAAGCCATGTTTTAACACCGATTCCATTTGTAAAAAATGAATACTTTCACAATATTGGTTTGTTGAGTTCCTTTTGTAACAAAGATTATGATGTACCAAGATAAAAAAAGCATTTGAAGAATTTCTGTCGATATGAAATGCAGAAGAAAGTGGGCAAGAGAAAGAGAAAAAAAAAATGCATAAAACAAGCATTATGTTCATTATAATACAATTCAACGGGATTACTTTCTTTAAAAAAATATTTAGTAAACCATCTAAAAACTATTTGTTTAAAGATATTAATTATTTGGCTAAGAACAATTAACGTGCATCAATGAAATAAAAAGAAAAGAAACAGTGGTTAAATGCACATTTACCAATTAATTTTAAATGGTTTCAAAATTTGTTTCATCACCATAGGGACAAATATGGTGATCGCACAGCTAACAGTAATGCACTTCGCTTACCAGATTATATGCTTATTGTGGTGGGCTAAGGGTTTGGCATCTGTGAAGGTATTTTTATGTTTATGTGATCTGGTAGGTTCATTCAGATGTATGTATTTTCAATGAAACAGGACAAAACAGTTTCATTGAAATGTGTTACTGTAACACTTGTTGATTTCCAAAACTGTTGGGTTTAAAATTAAATGGTGAATTTTAAACCCAAGTAAGTATATTTACCATTGTTTCTTTTCTTTAAATATACTAACATTGCGCGATTCCTTCCTTTTTGATATTGCAATTTCAAACTATTGGATGGTTCCATTGCACAGAAAATAAAAGATGCTTTTTGCTCCAACTTTAACTGAAAATTTTAAATTATTGTTTCCATTGTTAAATAGATTGCTAACTACTTTGTCTTCCTGATTTGAATTGTATTTGCTATATTAAAATCAACTATGGCTAACTAAGCTGTGCCAAGGAAGGTATTTCTTACAAATATCAAAGCATTTATTGATAAAGTTAATAACTAATTGCATTTGAAAAAGGGCAGATTGTTAGTGACATTTCCACATGTGGAGTTGGCTGTTTCCATTACCTCTACATTGATGCTGGTAGCATTTTTGAGGGAAGATATAACTTTTTGTCAGCTTGAAACTGGACAACAATGTTGAAGGAGGACTGGTTGATCAGATTGCACTACCAATTTTGCCATATCATAAAAATTGGCTACCACTACATCATTACTAGAAGATGATATGAAATCTACCAATGATTAATATTTCTACTTCTGCAGTTGTACTTTTAAGTACAAAGAAATAAAACAGTGGATGTATTACCAAAGGCGATTGTATGTTAGTCTTGATTAAATTTTTATCTTCTCTCCTTGTGAACCTTAGGATCATAGACAAATAAATTATGAAGGAACATTCATTAAAAATCATGATTTGCAAAGCAATCCGTTATTTAGCTCAACATCTCCAATGTTCCTCACAAGCAAGTCGACAGCTTCGCAGTTTATAAACAGTGTTCTGCAGATGAACCTGACAGGAACAAAGTTATCGTACTAAGATTGCTATAAACACCAAAACCATCAGCTTATGTATTTGCCGTCATATTTTACAGTGGTCAGCAATTTTTGGGTCAGTGGAACAGATAGGGACAAGACTGCCTGATCAAGTGCAAGCAGTTTCTGTTAGGTGTATATAGAAGGTAGATATTTTCAATGTAGTGTCAAAGAGAGCCATCACAAGTCTTAAGTTTTCAAAACAATGGTCGCAAGATATAACCATGTCTTCCTTATCCTCTACATCTATAAATTTCACATTATAATTTGAAATTGCAACATTCAGAAGCTTGGAAAAATTCGATCGTAAACAAAATTAAAATGTATTAATAAAGAAATCTGTAACTTTTACCTTTGTCAATAAACAATTCTTCCATTGGATTAATCACAGGCAGCAATTCGAATCCTTGCTTCTGGTCATCTGAACAAAAATAAACATTTCATTAAGATTTCTGAACAGAATGATCAAATTAAGGTAAAAGTTTCAATAAGAATAACATATTTGTGTAATGATTTTTATTAGCTTCACACAAATGTTATTTAATTTGAATTTTTCATAGTGTTGATTTCTACTTTTTTAAAAGTCCCCTTGAGTAGTAAAGAAATAGAATTTGCATGTGATAACAACTGAGATACTGGCACTAATTCCATTACCTATCATTCATATGGATATAAAATAACTTCAACAATGACTATCGATTCACTTCATAATTATCTACTGGTATAATCGTGCAGATCCCTTAATTAAATAAGATTTTATAATCAACATTCAATATCCAAGAGGGAAAAAAAGTAAATCTGAGCAGCAAAGCTCACGATTCACTGCTGGAAGTTCATGCAAGGATGGATGGTGATCATCAAAACAGAAGTAAAAGAAACATCACAATAATGCTTTGCCAACCATCAGCAGATTCACACCGATAGATGCATTACGTGAAGCCTAATAGGGAAAATGCTACACTGCTATGTATAATATAGCAGTGTATTAAGTTCCCTGTAAGTAAGTTGGTAAACCGGTACCAACTTACTTGAATTAAGAACAACAAATTTTATGGATATGGAAGATATTTTTACTGTGAGCAATGACAAGTACAGAATTTCCAGTGATGATAATATCTAAGGGTATTCTTGTATTGTGCAATTCAAGGCTAACAGTAGAAGTCTTTCAAAAAGCATGAATTGATTGACTAGCAGGGAATCTGTCAATCGACTAAATGTGAATTATGATCAGATTAATGAAATAACACTCAGATAAAAATCAACAAGATGTAAAGTTTTTGAGACAAACTCAACTCTTCCAATATTTTGCTCTCAAGAACTGATTCTAGTTGAACTTGGAATGTGCAATTGGCAAGAAAGTTTTGACCGAATACAGATACAGTCTATGCATGCTTGAATTATTAAAATGATTGGTTGGTCGATTGATTTTTAGAGCTGCAAAAGCAGTTTAGGCTAAGCTGTGCCAAGAAAGGTAAAATGTATAATGGAAAAATATAAATAGATAAAAATCAATAATATCCTTCTATTAAACAACATTTTATATAAAAATACCATTAAAACAAGAACATAAAGAACAAGCATATAGGGCTAAATGTAAGACCAAAGTAAAAATATTGTGTAAAACAATATAAAACAAACACCAATAAAAATCTTAACATTGCAAAAAAAGTAGCAAGGCCATGCAAATGAATGAATCTTAAATGACAATGATCTTTTACCAATTTCATCTGTTTTAACAGCAAAGGACATGACGAATGGTTAAAACATTTCTCTGTCAAATTTAAAATATATGAAATGTTCTAATAGAATACTAGGAAGGCTCTTCTTTAAGCAGTAAATATTGATGGATTAGTCTGGTATGTCCAATTCATAGATGTGCCAGAAGAACATCCTTCTCTCGAGTTTTACACGTTTTATTTTTAGGAGCGTCTAAAACAGCACTAACAAGATAAAGCTAGTTACTATGAAGCTCATCCTACTGTTGTAGCCAGACGGATTCTGACATTTGTTATTAGTTATTCGTTCTCAAATAAGAGCTATTACAGTGGCAGACTTGGATGAAAAACAACCGATGAAAGAAAACCAAGCTTGATAAAGGTGCATTGATTAATGAGTGCAACGTAATATAATAGGTGTATAGTTTGTTTTTGCTATTGCGCCATTAAACCCCGCTAACAACAAAACATTGATCATACTACACCAAGAAAGGTAAAACAAAAAAAGGACATGTCTACAAAATAAAAAAAAGAGGGACACATTCAAAAAACAAACTAATCACATCTTGTTCACTGTTTGGTTCTATTTGAAGATCTACTGTTAGATTAACAGGCAATTGGTTAAACGGTATTACTTTCCCAATCTTGGAAAATTTAAATACAAAATTTAGAATTCACATGCCCACCCAAAGCAGAACTCAAGAAGGAAATATAATCACAGCCCCCTCCCTTCCAAATTTGTTCTGCATTCCTGGAATTCCTAAACCTACAAGTCACCCTATTTGGCAGATACAGGATTTGTGTTAACCCTATACCTTTCCAGACAAATGGACTGGGCACTTTCTGCTATTTTGATAGTAGGTTTTGGCATCAACTCATTAATCTCTGGAGGGGTTACCAGTTTACCCAGTGAGCATTGCACTGCCAGTAAGATGAAAGCAAGCAGGAGTTGCTCAACTGCCAGGATCTTTAATGACCACCCATTTTTATCATGGGTATCAAAGAATGGCGAACAGAGTCATGGGTAGTTCCTTTGCCAAATACAGGAACCTACAGTTCGTCTAACTTAGGAAGGCAGTCCCCTCAGGCGTTGGGACTGAGAACTTGAAAAAAAAGAGGGGTGTAAGGGTATCAGGGTATTTTATTCCACAAAAGGCCTTATGTGATTTTTTTTTTAGTATTTTGGAGAATTCAGCTCTTCGGAAATGTAGATACTTAAAGTCGATAATAAGGAGGTCAAGCTCTGCAAATACTGCTGTAATCTTTTTTCCCCACCCCCATATCTTATACCCTTTCATCCCTATTTCCCTTTTATCCCTATTTTTTCAAGTTCTCAGTTCTAACACCTGAGGGGACCGCCTTCCTAAGTTAGACGAACTGTATACAGAGCATGTCTCCATTGCTAATTGTAGGGGAGACTGACAAAGTCAAGAAAGACAAATCAGTAAAAATAGGGCAAAAGCCACGAAATGTAATTATTTTGCTATGTTTGATATTTTTGACAAAAAATGGAGAATATTATATTCAGTTGCTGCTTGAATAATTTTAGACTGCTGACCTTTAAAAATGCAACATCAGGAAGGATGCATCTGATCGACCCGAAATCCTGCATCATCATACTGGTCGAGCACATGGCATTATGGTATAGGGTGCCATTGGATTCCAGTCACTCTCGCACCTAGTATGCATTCCCGGTACATTCAAAGCCACCGCTACATCTCAGGTGGTGAAGCCTGTTGTTGTCTCTTTATCTTTAGAGCCTGCCTAGAACTGCATACCAACAGAACAGTGCATGACCGCAAGTGGCAAGCAATGTCGAACAATACCTGGATGGCCAGCGTATTCAACTTCTTCCGTGGCCTGCACGTTCGCTGGATCTGTCGCCTATGTGGCAACGTAACGAAACCGCATGGACTGACATATCCCAAATGCACATCCAACATCCCTTCCTCTCTACGCCAGGCCATATAGCAGAAGCTATTGACGCCTATGGTGGCTACACGGAATACTGATTTCTTTACATTCTGCAAGTAGCAGCAAGCTGTAATTGTAATCATTTCACCCTTGTACCATAAGTTATCTGTAAAATAAATATAGCTTTGAAAGCTCTTGTCTTTCATAGTGTTGCAGTTTTAATGGCCAGCAATGTAATAAGACTATAATAATGGAATCAGAAAATGCAACAAAGCCCTAAAACAAAATGCAGTACCATTCTAGTATTTTTAACATCTATTTTATAAGCAACACTATCAAAAAAAAAAACGCTCAAAATATAGTGAATCATTTATTTTCTTACCCTGAGTTTCCAGTAGAACTTTACACTGTTCTCGAGCACGAATTGATTCCCCATAAGGATGATTCCAAGTCTCCAGGAATATCTTTGATTTATTCTGAAACAATAAACAACACTTCATTAAAATAATTCATAAAGCAATTGTATTTCAACAAAGAATATTTGATTTGTGCTAATAAAACTAGCTGTTAGTGCAAGTGCAGTTATTCACTTACTGTGTTTTATTGGTGCAAGGACTAAATTGCCATCTTCTACAAGATTTTCTAATTATTTGCTTATTTTGCATAGAAAATTTTTCTAAAGTAGAAAACAATAATGCTGCCAAATTAAGATCAAAAGCTCAGTTTGTTGTGCGATGACTGAAATAATAATTAATAACTTTGAGGACAGGAATTTTTATTTTCTATTATTATGAAAAAAAAAGATAAACAAGTTTGTATTTAAATTTTTGTTGTTTATTTAATTCTCTTTTCAGGTCCAATCACCTCTTAGGAGTTTTCTTACCTCAACACTGAGCTTTTTTAAATTGAAATACCTAAATTACTGGAGATTTTCTTTTATTTTATTGCTTCAATAATTTAGAATTTATATGAATTATTTAAATTTAAGTAATTAATTAATTCCCAAATCAAAATGGACTGTCGTCATTGTGCACAAATGCATGTCATTAATAGGCGAGACAGAATGGAATCTTTTGTCACAAAATTTCAATCAGGAGAGTAAGTCACACACATACGGGTACTGCCTTCTTAAAAGAAAACCTTGGCTTGAAACAAGCACCTCCTGCACAAGAAGAAATTTTGTTTCCTGTTATTACATTAATGCATTCATGATGAAATATTGCACTTCTAATGTTCAACTGTAATTAAAATATGAAGCGACCATTTGCAAATTTCAACCTCTGGTAAATTTGTTATTACAGAATAGACTGCAAGAAATAGAACAAACAACAAAGTTAACGTTATAGCAATATAACAACCATAAAATGAATTTGTCGACATTAAACCATCTGTATAAAACAGTTCTATTTTTTAAGTTTACGTAAATCTGAGCAAAATTTAAGGTCTTTAATGATAATCCATTAAAATGACCAGTTCTCAGCCATTCTTTCAGTTCCATATTTTTAAGCCTATCGCTGCTATTATTGCATCAAGAAACGTTACTATTTAGACATAATACATTGTCCAAAGTGGGTTTTCAAAGTAATGTTCACAGGATATGAATAAAACTGAACTAAAACTTCTAATCATGGATAAAATGATCCTATTTTAAAATGTCGCTGTAGACTTGTGATGAATACATCAAGGGAGATCACAAGGTCTGTAAACCTTCTTTTCAGGTTTTTCCCAATCAAGTCTTTGTTGATGCCACTTAATCTAAAATGTAAGTGTTTTAACTGTCCAATCATGATTGGTTATTTATTTGAGATTTGTAGCCACTTCTGTCATGAAAAGGGAAAAATAATAAAATAGTTATGGAGACCAAATTGTAAAGTAATAAAATTAAAGTTTATACTTTATAGAAAATTAACATAACATAGAAAAACATAACATGGCTGGTTATTTGATTTTCATGGCACAAAAGTTTCTTTGGCTAAACTGTGCCAAAAAAGATATATTCCTGAATTTATCTATTTACAATATTTATTTATTTAAATATGTTAAATAACATGTTATATATAAACACCACTAAAACAAAGTCCACAACAAGAATAATAGATATAAAAGCAAGACCAATGTAAAAATATTGTATAAAAGCTTAAAAAAGTCACCAGTAAAAAAAAAAAAAAAAAAAAATCTGGATTTTTTTTTTCTGCATTATATTTTTCAATGATGTGTTTCTGACTAGAACTATTTCAGCGTTATAAATTAAAGTTTCGCAATCTTAAATTTTAAAATGTAATTTTTAATATATTTTCTTTAATGAAATATTGTTACTTGTTATTTTTTTTTTTTTTTTAAAGATAGTGGGAAGAAATAAATAATTTGGATTTTATGTTGGTTCATACACTGTTCAGCCACTTTATTAGGTACATCTACCTACTAGCGTGTTGGGCCTCCTTTAGCCCTCAAAACAGCCTGAATTCGTCGAGGAATGGATTCCACAAGATGCTGAAAACATGTCTGTATGGTACACAATACCTCAACAACGAGTGTGTCACGCAGTTCCTGAACATGTGATGGAGGCGAACAGCCCTTTCTAACTCATCCCACAAATTTTCAATCGGGCTGAGATCTGGGGACTGAGCACGCCACTGCAGCAAGGAAAAGTCATCGTCATGTTCCTCAAACCTCTATGGAATACCACTATGGGATATAGTGATGCGGATATAGTGTATCCTGCTGGAAGTAGCCATCTGCATGAGGATAAACTGTTATCATGTATGGTTCCACTTGGTCAGCTAAGATGTTAAGGTAAGCTCTAGCATCCTGACTTTCCACCAGAGGTATCAATAAACCCAACATGTGCGAGGCAAACATCCCCCACATCATGAGACTGCCCCCACTGCCCGAACCAATTGTGCGCACAGCAGGGGTGTACCTAATAAAGTGGCCGGACAGTATATATGCTTTTAGGTCAGATGCAAGAATAATTAAATAATTTATTCCAATCATTTTAATAAGAAATATGAAATACCTTTGGTAGCCGCAAAATCACTTCCAATTTTATTAAGGCATTTTCTTCAGAATCATTCAATTCTAAAAAAAATAAAAGCAAAAAATTATGCAAAACTTTTCCAATAACCTAATAATTTTAATCAATCTCAGCCTTAATCAGAAGTTACATCAGTTTTAACATTTGTTTATTAAGCAGATTTGTCTTAATTTCTAAACTACAGTGAAACCTCCGAATAGCAGACAGTCATGGGACCGGAAGTTTCGTCCGTTATTGGGAGGTGTCCACTATTGGGGAGGACAATTTTTTTTTTTTCATTTTTTAGCTTATAGCATGTCATTTAATGAAAAATTACGTACAATCTTATAGGGCAATGTTAATTGTAGAAATTTGAGAAATATGAATAATTACAAACTGTTTACTATTTTCCTTTTTAAATGAATGCTAATCCATTAGTCTTACTTAAAATAAGGACAAAATTAATACTTAAAATAAGGACAAAATTAATACTCAAAATAATGACAAAATTAATTAAAGTAAGACAAACGGATTAGAAAATTAATCTTATTAACTAAAGTAATCAGTTAACAGAGTTTGACATTTCTTTTTGGCATTGAAAACATGTTTTTCAATATGAATATTTAAATCGTTTAACTTTGCAAGGCCTTCAGAGTCCCCTTTGCTTCCAATGCCTTTTCTTGCAATAATGGCCCTTCAAAGGAGACACTTCACTCTCCATACACTTTCTAAAAAGTGTCACTTTCAAAGATGTTATTTAGCTGAAACATGGGATAAAGTCACAGAGCAGTTGCTTAGGAAGTCATGGAAAAAATTATGGCCAAAAGCCTTTCTTATGTTGAAACCCCAGATCAATCAGATAAAAAAGGTGAAGTTTTACAGTTTGTTAAAGAAATTCCAGGCTGTGAAGAAGCAGATGAATCAGAAGTGAACGAGTGGCTGTCAGCCGACAGTGAAGATCATGAATTATCATCTGACCAACAAATAGTTTCCCCGATCACTGAGAACTACGATGAAGACTGATGCCATTGATGGAGGAGATAATACGGCAATTACTTCCCATTCAAATGCAGCAAAAGCACAGGAAGTAGCCTTGCAGTATGTGGAGCAGCATGCCTAGGCCATGTCAACAGACTTATTTATGTAGCGCTAGCGTAATGTTGTGTCGTCTGCTAGTCACGCCTTTAAGGCAATTAAAACTTACTGATTTTCTGCAACCAGACTATCAGTTAAGTGTTGTGTGTTAACAGTTTATCAACAGTTCATTGGTTATTGGTTAATAATTTTTTAATTTTAAATCTCAACAAGCTATAGCACTCTGTTTTTTACTGTAATTTTTTCTTATTGTTACAACCTGTTCTTGTAAGTCTTTTTAGTAATCCTCAACAGTATTAAACAATACACTTTGTGTGTGTATGTTTTGGTTAAGTTTTAAAAATAAAAAAAAAAAAAAAAAAAAAATAAGGGACTTAAAATTTTTGAGAAAATAAAACAATAAAAACCCAATTTTGTATGTGTGTTCGGATTTTCCGAAATTTCAGACTAACTGGATTCGGATTGGTGGAGTTCTACTGTAGTACAAAAAACAATGATGATTATGTTGATTCAAAGAAGGACATTCAACTAAAATATGACAAATGGTTACAACAACATTGCACATATCAC
Organism: Thereuonema tuberculata; assembly: GCA_023159025.1. Classification (NCBI taxonomy): domain Eukaryota; kingdom Metazoa; phylum Arthropoda; class Chilopoda; order Scutigeromorpha; family Scutigeridae; genus Thereuonema; species Thereuonema tuberculata. Next base: position 34,255,103 of record JAFIDM010008419.1, on the reverse strand, counting down.
AGATGGGAGTCTGATCTCTGAAAACAATCATGAAAAATATGCTGGTGTGACCTGGAGATCAGAGATCAATCATTGACCCTATAATTGAGGTCTATGATCGTGTGATTTGCTTCACTTGACCATTTTCATCACTGATTCCATCATTGAAAACAAGGTTGTATTTAGAACCGTTCTTAAATTTTTTCAGTGATGCTCATTAGTGAGCTCCAATCAGAACTGATCAGCTATGAGCCCGAAGAAGCCGACCAGTGCCATTTTGGCCACCGTTTTGATTGAATCCGAAGGCTATTAGGAATTAAATATCACAGTGAGGAGATTATTTTTTGAAAATAGAATTAATTTATTTCAATAAAAATATTGTTTATGCATCAGAATGTGCAGATGTCAACGCAGCTCAAGAAGAAATGAAATCTCTTTAAAAAGTTAAGGTCGCAGGGGCTTGTGGGATACCCGCTGTTGTCAATCGAAATTCAGTTCGCTTAAATAGTAGAGATGCTTGAATACAATTTACAATTAGTTTCGAACAGATTGACAGCTTACTAAAAGTCATTTCAAATTCTACCTAAATTGCGTTGCCGAAATACGATTTTAACCTCTAAAAAAAGATTAAACGCCGGCTTTTCTTAACTGGGAAAAGCTTTGGAGTTACTGCCAGAATCTTTTCAGCTGAACTCTGATTGGCTAGAACTCTGCCAATCATATGCACTGTTTCACCATATTTCGTCGTAAAAGGTGGAAAGCAAGGATGGGGATCCCTTCACTGATTTCGGTGTAGCAAAACAATGTTGAAAAAATAGGCTGGTGTGACGCGGGCATAAGCAGTCAATATTGATGTGTTTCTCTGTGTCTGTTTTGGAAACATACCAGAACAATGTCCTCCCAATAAGGCTTTACACATTCTAATTTGAGGAATGGATAAAAGTAGTAACTAGATAACATTTGTTACTATGAAGCTCATCCCACTGTTGTTGCCTGGCAGCTCTCAATTGAGAACGAATAATGTCAGACTAACACTACCGTTCTTTGTCCATCGTTCTGTGACCAGTCTTGGCAAGAGAATCGGAGAGTTCATTACCAACAATTCTGGCATTACCTGGAATCCAGCAGAAAATGATAGTTCTAAATCCATACTTCCTCTTTAAATCACATCGTAACATATTGAAAAAACTTCATCTACACTTCATTTTATTATCGAATTTTCGGAAGAATTTTCTATCTTGAAGAAGGAAGATAGAAAATTCTTCCGAAAATTCGATAATAAAATGAAGTGTAGATGAAGTTTTTTCAATATTTTTAGAAAATGATAGTGCTGTATTTAAACCGTTGTAACAAATCTAAAAACGATAAAAGTACAGGGTGAACGTTCAGGTTCACAGAGCACACTCAGAATCACTATGAGAATTTCTCATCTTTTTTTTTTTTTTAAATACATTTTTTTTTTTAAAATAAGGCCTAAATCCCACAAGGACGATGACATCATTACTCAGTGTGAAAGGCAGCTCCAAAGTAAGACTCCTTTGGATTATCTGAATAAAAAGTTTGGAAATGTAAGTGACAATGATCCTGATGCAGAGACAATTGAGGGAGTATTAGTTTGCGCACATCTATGAAGTGAAAGAAAAAAAAAAAGAAGCACAATTTGGCATTTTATATTTTCACTGTGCAGATGGCGAATTAGGTATAGAGTTACAATTTTTAGTGTGTCCAGTTCCTGGATTTCTCTGCGTCAAAGAGTCTCATCGGTCCATTGAAGCCACATTGGCATCGCTGGAGTCTTGTCTCGGGCAAGTAGCTATTTCTCTCAAAAAGAAAAGCCAGCTTCTCATCCCAGCAATTCTTCCTTGCTCAAAGTCCATCAGGTGTTCGTAATGCGACCTTCTTCAGTGAAGGGGCAAAGTGAGACACAAGAAACACCCTTTCAACCTAATGCTGGCTCTTACTGATTGCTACATCTCATTTGAGCCACTTATTTATACTCAAGACTGAAAAGTTAAGAGGACGCTGCTCCAAAGTTGCAGGCCCTTTTTGACTGACATTATAACCATTTGCAACCTGATGTATATATCCTGTAAGTTTCAATGCCATCAATCAGTCCTTCATGAGGTTGCAATTTTCACAAACGGTAGTGAATAAGTTAGTAAACTTCCAAGCCATATTTGTAAACAAAAAATGAAATCCAGTTAATGCAGAAACACTAGCAATTCATACACAAGAAGTAAAATATTCCACTGCAGGACAATGTGGATGCTCAAGTTGAGGGAGATAAAGCTCTCGCCATATCCTACTGAATAGGAATAAGCCAAGATGAGGTGGTCAGCATGACACAAGCCCATCGTTAACCCCCAAGAAAGAAACCTGGTGCTCGTTCATCACAGGCCTGGGCTGAACTCTAGAACCCATCTGCAGGAGAAATCACCATGGAAATGTACCCAACCTTCGGTGGGACTCTGCTCCTTCAGCCCTCAGTCAAGTGCTTTACCACATGGTCATCGGGTCCACAATCGATACATACCGTATATTTCGGCAGATAAGACGACCTTCAGATAAGACGAGGTGTAAATTTTCGTCAAATTTTTATAGTTTAAGCATATATCTGCCCTAAAAGACGACCCCCAAACTATCAAAGGCCTATGAATTCAGTTTAAATCAGCGATCATCATTTTGATAATAATACTGTATAGCGTATGCAGAATCCCACGGTAGCAAAGCCCGGCTATTCCTTTCAAGTCGCTTTTCAGTAGGCACGCCGGCCAGTAAACGCTACTGCGGATGAGCAGAACGCGTCACAGGTCAGGAATGGAAAGGAAAAAGGAACCTGTGAATCGTGTGAATAGTGACTTTGAAACTTTTGTTTTATTTATAATGATTTTAATTTATATAAGTTTCAATCTTATACGACAGATACAAAAAAAATAAGACGACCCCAGATTTTGGGCGCCTTTTTTAATGATTCAACTATCGTCTTATCTGCCAAAATATACGGTAAATATCCTCTAGAAATTCATAATACTCAAATTCTTTTACACAAAATCAACAGAAAGTAACAAATTTTCAATTAATCTTTCTACTCCAAACTTGATAGGTGATAACAAAATTTCCTGGATGAATGTAACTCTTGTGCTATTACTATGCCTTCAAGGAGAGGTAAGGGAGAGGTAAAGAAAGTGTCAATAGACAGGGTCTTACAGGAGGAAAGATTAATGTTCTAAGAGATCATACCATCAGTTATTCTAAGAAAACAAAAAGTGTATATAAATATTTGTCCTATTACACATGGTTTATGAGATAAAGACTTTGAATGTACTGAATCCTAGTGCCAGCATAAAGGATGTACTCTAACGAGATAATGCCATGTTCTTACATAAGTTGCAAAGTACACTGATTTTTACAGCATAATTTTTGTAAATTAATTTACAAACTATAATGAATTGGCCACTTAATAAATATTAGAAACAATAAATAAATGTTGTTATCTCTTTCTTATCAATGCTTTTGAAACTGTAAATTCGACTAACTATCTCTGTGAACATGTCTTATTCCAAACAGTTTCTAACATTTTCTTTGAATAACCTCGTAGAATATTATCTTCCCTCCAGAAACAGCATCTAACAGATGCTAATGGAAACACGGTCAAGTTGGTATCCTCATTCTCAAATTATTATAAAAAGATTGGAATTATTCTAATTTTATAATCAGCCATAAAAAATAGCAAGACTATTCTATTAGAGTTATAAATAAAAGAAAATCAACAAAAGAAATTTAAGTTACTGCAAGCCTCCTTCTACCAAGAAATTTGCAACATGCCAGCAGAAAACAAGATCGATTTCGGTTGGAACAAAGGCAGTTGAGCATCCTTCAACAGCATTAAAGACAAACTAAGTGCATGAAATAAAAATATAATATACAGTAGAATCCTGGAAATACGAACTAATTGCGGCTGTGGTCTGTTCAGATATGTTTGGATTGTCCGAAAAAAACATTATTACTCTACATGGTATGTGGGCCCGGTAGTCGAGTGGTTCAGGGCGCTTGGCTGTCGGGTTGGAGGTGGCAGGTTTGATTCCCGGTCTCGGCGGAGGGTAGAGATTTTTCCACGCTCCTTTCTCCTCCAAACGGGTCCTAGGGCCTACCCAGCCCTCTGTAGAGTGGGTACCGGGTTTCTTTCCCTGGAGTTAAAGGCGGGCGGGCATCAGGTTGACCTCCCTCAACCTAGTCCCGTTGGTCAAGAAATGCCGGAAGCCTTATGTCCCATGAGCCCTTTGGCCTGCCGTGGCGATCCTTTAACTTTTTCTTTTTAACTCTACATGGTATACAGTTACAGCTACAGTATATATTGATAGTTACAGCTATGGTATTAGCTCCCACTTGGCAACATAGTGTAACTGTGAGACAGAAGAATGAGGGTTGTTTGACCTTGTGGGGGTGAGGAAAGGACAGCGCAGCAATTGCTTGCACTGTGAAAAGACAGTAGCCGATCTCGTGAACAGTTGCAGTATCTGCAGTACATCAGAGTGTTGCATACTTTTTGGTTGGCTTTTGTTACCAATAGCCTACAATACAAAGTAAATCAGGACGAGTTACATATTTATCATTTTTAATTTTAAATTAGGTGAATACAAATCTAATGTTTCGTTGTTGGAACATCGTAAAGTAAAATGACAAGCAAATGGAAACACAGCTCGTATAAATTAAAATACTGTAGTAATGTTGCATTCCGCTAAAAACTAGCTTAAAAACTGTTATTTTAATAATATATACAGTGCTATGATTAAATACTAAATTTCCTGTACATTGCAAGTGAAATTTAAATTTTTTCCTGCATCATAGATTCTGTTCGGATTATCCGAAATTTCGGATTTGCGGGGTTCTACTGTATATTATTTATAGTAATACTGAAAAGAGTTCACTTACCTTCCATGATATATTTTACAACTTCTGATTTCAGTAATAATGCTCCTCTTTGAATATACTGGAGAAACATTCTATCAAGAATAATACAATTGTGGCATTAAAGATTAATCTATTTTTTTTTAATTCAATGAACTTAAAATCTGAAATTAACTAATGATTATTACATTTGTAAAAACTGATCGATAATTCTTTAACAGAAATAAGTTAAAATTTACATTAGTAAATTTACAATAAAAAAATTTCTCGGGGGATCTGCTACCTATCATTAGAGTTAATCTTCAATAATAACCAAAACAGTCAAAACTACAAGCTAGAGTGCAGAAAGCCTTTCCAAACTTTCCATTTACATGGCACGTCCTATTAGTATACTCATAATCCCTGTAGATAAGAATTTTGAGTAATTTTTCTTGGAAGTCATGTTTCAAGGTCATAAAATGGTGTACAATGCAACAGAAAAAAAAAAACCCTGACACTTCAATAGGGCGACATACAGAATTACTAAATTCTAAGTCAAAAGCAACTTCATACAGAAGGCTGATCCAATAGACAATGTTGTTCATTAGTTGGTTTGCACCAAAGTGCATCTGCGAAACTTCGCAGGTCCATGTTCTGTGGCACTCTAAGAGTTGCCATCATGACGAATCCCTAGAAGCAGCCATAGAATATCTTGGAGACAGATTCTGAGGTGGTTTCCCCGTGGACTTCCTCAGAAGAGAAAGAAGCAGACAAACACAGGAAAGGGAAATTTTTCAAACATTCATGTCGATGCCGGGGTTCAAACCCAGGTTCCAACACATTTGCCTCGTGGCAGACCGACGTCTAGATATCATGAAGAAAGTTCATATGTGCCGACAGCAAAAAACTGCTGGGAAGTACATGCATTGGTGTAAGTATAAAAAATAAAAATCACAGCAAAGCCAAAGTGTTGAAAGACTCAAAAATGCAAACTATCTCCCCATTGAAAGATGTTGAAGATTTGATGTATATCAAGTATGGTTCTAAATCTACCATAAATTCCAATTATTTTTATAGAGGTAGCTCATGAACACAATGGGGCAGGAATTATGAAATCAAGTCATCATTTAGATACGAAGACATGTAAGAGTTTGGCTGAAGCAGCACTAGCCTCCCAACAATTTCAAAATATACGAATAGCTAGTGGTCAACTGCTGTAAAGACATCTACTTTCTTTTAATGGAAGGTTAGACTTCTAATAGACTACCACCCCACTCCCTCAGGAAAATATCATTCTAAATAAGCCCAAGTTATGTGATTAAAAAGAAATAAACAAAATTCTTACTTGAAATCTAAACATCGAAATCCAAGAATCCCTATGAAAGACGTAAATCCCTGAGGTAATGGAAATGCGATTTCCTCCACAGCCAAGTGATAGCATTCCATCAAATAAAATAAAGATTTCTCCTTTTCTGGTGTCAAAGTGGATCTAAAAAGATATTAAAAATAAATAAATTAAATATTGCAATTTTAAAAATATTTACCGACTTTACATTTTAATAGAACTTAAAATGAAGAAATACTATCTATGAAAACCTAAAAAGCCTTTGTGGGCCAATCTGCAAAAACAGGAAGAACAAGCTATCCATCTCCTTTGCTTATTTAGGCTACATCATAAATGGATTTTATTTTTTTTAAACTATCCACCTTGCCAAAGGTTTAAGCTCATTCCTATCAGTTGATCTCAGTTTCAGAGAAATACACATTATCATAGCTCTTGAATCATCTCACTGCATTAACAGAACATTTTGATGTGCAAAAGATCAGTGGGCAAATGTTAAAACTATTTTCAATAGCAATAAAAATAAGCAGAAAAACGCACACATTTAAAAGATTCATTGAACTATTTTTGGAAATTTCGTACCAGAAACCCAAGACAGACTGTTTCAAGGTTCCAACCTCTCGTCAGTTGGATTCGCCCAGTACTTATAGTTCAGTGAAATCCAAAGAAAGCTAAACAAAAGACAAGATTGAACAAAACAATGGCCCTTGAGTTAAAAAATATAAAAGAAAATAAATTAAGTATTCTATAAAAAGGGCAATAAATTAATCTCTGCTAGCAGGTCATTTAACTTATGAAAGATTAATTTGCAACTTAGACATAAACATAATGACAAAATTTAATGTGCAAGGTACAAATATAATAATAAAAATAAGCATAAAAACACACATATTTAAATTTTCAATATCCTTTAGTTCTAGAGAAAGGAACCTGCTAAAGCAGATTATGGCTTCTCTTTTCTTATAACAACAGGGGTGCTAAGGAAATATTGAATTTCTGGATACTTGATCCTGTAGAAACCATAACACATTTCCAAATGCTAATTAAATGAAGTTTTCCACCAATCAGAACGATAAATAAGGCTAATGTAATATGTTTGGAGTAAAATATTTCATTTTTTCCTGTAATTAAACAGTTTTAATTCTTGTACCAAGATTAACAAAAAAGAACTGTCAAACAATATTATTATTATTATTATTGTTAAAATTTTTAAAGATTTGTACAGAAGTTAATATAGATGTGAAGTTTTTTTTCAAACTTCAGTCTATCCTCTAAATTTATTTTAATAGATTTGAGCATTTATGGGCTGATATTAATTGTCTAGAATTATTAGTCGCAAGTATGATAAACTTACATAGATTTTCAACGTTACTGTCAAAACTCTATGAACCAACTCATTGTAGTTCATGGAATTTGTCAACTTATCAGGTGAAGTACACGATTCTTTTCAATAAAGTGTAGTACTGATATGGCCAATTAATTAACAAAAACCGACTTCGATTTAAATGAAAATGGGTTTTATTAAGTATTTTCTTTGATAGGAATAATAAAACAAGAACAAATTTTTAGCATTTTTACTCAACTAGCTTAAGCAGCAGCTGGTTGGTTAGTTGATTTTTAATGGCGCAAAAGCATCTGAGGCTAAGCTGTGCCAAGAAAGGGAAAAATAAAAAACAATAAAAGAAAATTGTGCAAAATATATATCATACAGATATTCTTTTTTTTTCTCTCTACATATATTTCTGTATGTCAGTCTTTTGTCTGTCTGTTTGTTGTTCTGTAGACAATAAAAACAAGAAAAATAAAAAAGCAAACAAATAGTACTAAAAGTAAGGGTAAATGCAAAAGGTAATTTTATAAAAGCAACTAGTAAAAAGCAACTGAGAATTACAATAAAGTGGCAAGACCACTTTTTGAATCTCAAATTTTTAAATGAATGAATCTCAAAACCAAATTGGTAAAAAAGATAGTTTTCATTTTAAAAGCAAGGAAATATGAAGAGGAACATGACATTTAAAAAGAGGATAAAAGACAGTGATGACGATGGGGATTAAAAGCAGGACTTTCAATTAAAATATGGAGTGCTCAGAAGCCAATCAGTGCAAGTCATTTTTTTTTTTAAATTGAAATTTTTTTTTAAGTCATACTCTAATGTTTATATTTTCGGTTGACAAAGTGCCCAAATCACTCCTCCAAGTGTATAGTTATGCTATCTTTGAATTAAAAATTCATTCTTCAAATTTACAAACATTAGGTTTTTTAAAATTACGTACCAAAAAATAACATTTCATTTTTTGGTTTATTGACTTACACTGATTGGCTTCTGAGCAGTCCAAATGATGAATGGTTAAAAGAACATGTGGGAGGCTGATCTTTATTCAATAAGTATTGTTGCGTAAGTCTGGTATGCCTATTTGGAGACGTGTCAGAAGAACATCCTCCCGTTTAGTTTTGCAGATGCGAGTTTTAGGACAGGATAAATCGGGACTAACCAGATAAAGTTTGTTACTATAAGAACATCTCATTGCTGATGACAAGCAGCTCTCAAAGGAGAACAAATAATAACACAGATCTGTTGCAGTGGTAGACTAGCAGCAGACTTGGCAAGAGAATCGGCAAGTCAATACCAATTCTGACTTCACCTGGGTCAGCAGAAAATGACAAGATTTATTGCAACGATTGAAACGTCACATTACAATGGATAAAAAAAAAAAGGGGAACTTTCAGGGAGTGATTGCACAGTGCCCGTAGATCACTCTCAGAATCACTGTAGATAAGAATTTTCGAAAAGTTTGCAAACTGTAATGCTATGAAAATGGCATAAAAGCTCAGCAGTGAACACTGAAAACTTGCAAGGAAGATGAACAGCAGTACTGAAGTTTTTGGTGTGAAGAAACAAGGAAATGGGAATCTTCCTTAGTTAATTTTGTAATTGTGGCAACAGAAGATCCAATGCCATTTAAACACAGTTTCAATAAAACCAAATCTCCTCTTTACAAATGTTTCAGTTCTAATGCTTTTGAATGTTAAGATACTTACTATCTTCTCTAATAACGATTATCCAAAAAAAGTTTATATTGAAAATATTACAACAGCAATTACTGTAATATTAAAAAAAATAAAATAAAAAAAAAAAAAAACATTCTTGAAAAGCAAACCTAGCGATTATGAAAAAGGGGCAAAGAAAATGCACATTTCATTCCCACCTTCAGTTATCATGAAACGGGAATGTCGAACAGCTGTTTCATCCTCATCTCACTGAGAAGTGCTTCAAACTTCACTTTAGAGCAGTGGTGCCCAACCTTTTGTAATCTGGGGGCCAAAATTGACTTTGCTGTGAATCTCGCGGGCCACAACCAAAAAAAAAAAAAAAAACCGAATAAAACAGCGGCCCACATGTAACACCTTCGCGGGCCGGATATGGCCCGCGGGGCCGTAGGTTGGGCACCACTGCTTTAGAGAATACAAAGAATATTTTGTAGAAAATTCTTTATGAGGAACATTGCGATGCTAATGCAAGGCAAACAAAAATGAATTAAATTGTGAACTCACAGAATATTTAAAAGGTTGTAAGAGTTGGTTTGGTTGGTTGTCTTTTTTTTAAGAGAAACCCTCAGCAGTCTGGGAATAAAACTTAAATACAAGCATATCTCAAAGAAAAAAGCTTGAAAATTTGCAAAGCTGTTTTTTTCAAAAAAACAAAAAATACATGCAAACGCCAAGAGTGATTCACTATTCCAAAAGACAAAGTGGTGATGACATCCAACTTCCAACAAAAAAATTATTTAAAATAACATTAATAAGTTAATGAGTTTAATAATTAACTAAATAAATGAAATTCAATGCTGCTTTTGTCAAATGGCAAAGGAGCGATATCTAAAAGTGAAATCTACTAACCAACCAACCACCACTTAACTACAGCTATAAGAATTAACGGCGCAAAAGCATCTCTGGCTGCACCAAGAAAGATAAAAGGTTAGAAGGAAAAGAAAAGGAAATGAAAACTAACTGTGTGGATAAAAGGAGAAAACAAGAAAAGAACAGGTAAAAAGTAACGTGTTAGTAATCATCTATAGTGTATAGAACATAAAAAAAAAAAAAACACTGATCATTACAAAAGGGTGACAACTCCACATTGACGAATGAAAACTTTCATGTTCCTTTTTAAATGACAATGATCTTTTCCCAATTTCATCAAAGCAAGGAAATATGAAGTGAAAAAAAGAGGATAAAAGCACTGATGGTGATGTTGAATAAAAGCAGGACATTCAATTAAAATATGATGAACTGGTTAAAACAATGTTGCACTGAGCACACATGGGAGGTGAACCATTCAGCAGTAAATATTGATGGACAAGTCTCATATGCCTGATCTGCAGTTGTATTAGAAGAACATCCTCCTATTCAAGTTGTAAACATTCTATTATCCTCCCCTACAAATAGATTATTTACAAGAAGAACTTTATTGCCATGAAGATCATCCCATTCATGTTGCCAGGCAGACTGTATGTGAAAACATAAAAGTCAAGAGTGCGGAATGGAGATCCGTTGCAGTGGTCGACTAGCAGCAGACTTGGCAAGAGACTCAGTGATGTCATTGCAGTCATTTTCTGCCCAGGCCAAGTTGGCAGTCACAACCTGAAGGTTCACTCTTTTGTTTTATCCATTTTGGATTTCTTGTAACGTTTTCACTGTAGCACTGTGAAAATGTTTATTTAACTACAATTCTTATCTATAACGATTGTGAGATTAATCCAATTTTTTTTATGAATAAAGCCAACTGGCATAAATCTTTATATAACTTTATTAAATATAAACTGTTGAAAAGAAAGTCGTATGGTTGGTTTCTTTTATTTTAACCTTATATATAAAAAAAAAAAAAAAACTTATCATATTATCGTTGAGAATATTCCTCGAAAACTATAAAATCCAAACATATATCTAAATACAATTAAAATAACTAAAAATTGTTCTACTTTCATTCAATCAGAAACATACAGATTTGTCTATAAAAAATATACTTACAGAAAAGAATACGGCCGTTGAACTGAGTCCTCCGATTTTTCCTTTCTAATTGTTGGAACCAAAGAACTGATCAGAAGGTGACACAAAAGCCTACTCATATACAGCTACAAAGAAAAACCAAACAAACATCAAATATAAAACAACAGAAATTATTAAATTGTATAGCATACAGGAAGAAAATAATGAAAATAAACATTTAATTTTTAACTAAATCTAAATTTTAATAAGAGATATTAAGTAAAACAAATTATAATCTAAGACTTCAGAGGTCTTAGAAAACTCGTTTTTTTTGTCTCACATTTTAAAAGTGACCCAAAACCAACTTAGGCCCTTACTAATTTGTGTAATTCTATTCTATTCTAGCCTCGTCCTGACGTTGTCGGGTCGGGTCGGGCTAGCTGCGTGGTCCATTGTTGGCCAAACGCGATAAAAAAAAAAAAGACAAAAAAACAAGAGAATAAAAACGCACAACAAATAACAATTACTGAGCTGCTTTTGGTAATTGTGACACCGGGAATCTAAGACAAGCCTGTTTCCTTTGATCTCACTGAGCTGCAGACACTGGGTGAATCCAACTGAGGACAGGTAATAACCCAGAAACAGACTTGTCTTGGATTCCCGGTGTCAAAATCACCAAAAGCAGCTTAGCAGTGACTGTTGTTTGTTGCGTTTTAATTCCCTTGTGTAATCATATGTGTTTTTTTTTTTTTTTTTTTTTAGGTAAGTAAATCATTATTACAATATGGGTCGAAATATTTTATAGCCTAGAAAATGGCTAGAAATATCAAAATGTAATCAGTTTGGACAATAATTTTCTAAATAAGAATTACACTAAATCCTTAAATATGAAGTTTGGTGTTAGACACAGTAACTCAAAAATAACTGCTTTTCAAGTGATCGTATTTTGCAAATCTACCTAAATATAACTAAAAATGAATTTTTGTTAAAAGAGACACAGATATCGATATATCTCAAATATCTATTTGTGATGTAGATTGTTATACTAGTTTATGCAGTTTTGAGAAATTGAAATTTGCAAGAGGAAAAAAAAAAAAAAAGTACATAGAAAATTTTGAGGGATTGTAGTTATACTGTCTAATTTAATAAATATTTAAGATTTTTAGAAATAATTTTAATGACATGTCATATTTTAAAAACACTCTTAGTGGATGTGAACTGAGGGCTGCCTTATTAAGTAGTCCTGTTCTGTATTATAAAGACAAATCAACATAATGAAACAAAACTTCAAAGTACAGTACAACCTCGTTTATCCGGCCTTCATTAATCCAGATCTCCGGATAATCTGGATGAGATTTGAAGACATTAAATTAAAAAAAAAAATAGAACTGTTCACATAGTTATAGATAACAATTTTAACTACGATAACAAGAACATAAAATAAAAAGCGAATGTTTGGTATACTTGATTAAATGTACAGTTCCTGCATAGATTGTACAATAAATTATGGTAATAAAATGCTTTTTGACGAGTTTAAGAAAGCTTTACTAGTGTCACAGGGCGTTCAAGCTACAAAACATAGACAGTTTTTTATCGTAATAAATGGTAAGTCTATTTAAGGTTTGTTTTGCTTATTACCCATATTATCCGGATTTTCGATTTTCCGGATTGCCTTTGGTCCCAGTTAGTCCGGATAAATGAGGTTGTACTGTACATAAATTGAAAACTGATTCATTCGTCATGGATTAAACCACAAAGATATTAAATCGTCCAATACAAATCATGGTAGCCTACATATGAATGTTATTGGTATTTATCATAAAACCAAACTAAAAATAGATAAGTAAATGAAAACAATTTTTAACAAACAAAACAGTGCTCAACTCACCTGACTTGTAATGTATTCAGTTGATACCTGATGAATATAATTTAAAGGTTCATTGCGGAAGTATTTCAAGACGTGAGCACTTAATTCTTGCAACGTCTGTTAAAACAAAAAAAACAAAAACAGTTTACAATTAAACTCTAAGGTAATCTTGCTCAATAAAGAATTTTAATTTTCATCTATATTCAAATAATAAAGAATTGGCTGATGGGGTTTAATGGCAGATAGCAGTAGTCAAGAAAGCAATAAAGAATTTATACATTCAATTTTTGTTTGTGAAGTGTTTGTTAATGTTCTTTAAAAATTTAAAATTTCTCTTAGTCCTTTATTCTTAAAACAGTTATTGCACAAACTCTGCAATATAGTGCTTTAATATATACATAGCTGCATGTGATGCTTTATTTGCTAGTTAGGATTTTAGGCAGACATAATTAATCTTTTTTCTTGTAATCTTCAAAGTAATACATTTTGGCCAATAAAACTTATTGGCAAGGATGTCTAATGAGACGGTGAATCAGTTTGGTGTTTTGAGGCTCAATTACAAATAACACCCTAGGCATTATTATTGAAGATCTTAGTATTGAAAACACAAATATGATAACAAAGTAAGCATTAAGGTCTCCAAGGATTAAAAAAGGAGGTTTTCAATATCACTGTACGAAACAGTCATATTAACTGGAAGGTTCAGACTACAAATGGTCTGTAAAGAAGTAGTGAGTGAAAGAGAAGATGCCGGAACATTATGACTGACGAGCCACCCCCCCCCCTCCTCCCCTTTTTTATCAGTATGTTATTTGTTCAGCATTAAGTATATTTTTAAGTTAACTTCCTATAATTAAAGTTTACTGGAGACAAAGACAGGCAGGTAAATAAATGTGAACAAGGACCTTGATATTATACAAATTGAAATGTAATCCTCTGCAATTCCAATATATGAAAGCTATTAAAGATTTTTTTTAAAAAAAAGAGAATGTTAGTGAAGTTGGTGTGGAGGGTGGTGTATTTGAGGCAGTTGAATGAAAATGATATGGAAGATATCTCTAAAATTCCTTCTAAATCTGGTCTGAGTGAAATGTCTCCAATAGACATGAGAAGGTGAACGTGAACAAATAAAAAGGTTCACTTTGTGGTAATGGTGGTCTCTTCTGTGAAAAGTTTAATCCAGCTTATGACCAAACTTGTGATAGTATGAGTGGAGAGTGTTTTAAGAGAACAAAGAAAGACTCATGAGAAGGACATGCGATGTCAGTCGGGTAGGAGTTTTAGAAGAGGTTCAATTGAACAGCAGATGCAAAAGTGTTAACTGCCAATAGTGTTGCCATTTTTTTTTCTTAGCCTTGAGATTCGAAACAGACATACAGTCTGTCCAAGTGAAATACTTTCTTCCTTTCAGTGAGGACACCCCTGGAATATGCAGGATGATCGCCACAATAACTGGCGCACTCAAAAGATTAAGGTACAAGGATCTGCACCATGGAAACGTTCTCCACATTGAGAACAGTTGGCTCTGCAGCAGGGAAAACTGTAACATTGACGGTTTAAATTGGAACAGTTGAAATAGTGGAGAGGATTAGGGATATGAAGACAACCATTTACCAGCTGTGATAGACCACCCACCTCAATCTAGTCTAGCCTTACCTCCCACAACCCCAAA
>JAFIDM010008419.1:34216158-34233536 GCA_023159025.1 Thereuonema tuberculata | reverse complement strand
AAGGCAAAGATTCAAATGAAAGCATAAATGTAAATAAGGTAGAGATAGCAATTAGTAAACCAATCACAATGCTTCGCAACTTCTTCTGATACATATAAGAAAATATAATTGATATCGCTTTAATTTCCTTATTATTATAAATGTGATTCTTGCGAATCAAAAGGCGCAATTGTTGCGATTATTGCGCTAATGATACCGGTCCACAGACAGACAGACAGACAAAGCGGGATTATAAGTCTTCTGATACTTGTATCAGAAGACTAAAAGACAGTGCAAAAAATTAGCTAATGATCTTTTATCGTCTAGTCTGTCATTTAAAAGAAATGAAATGAGAATTTTTTTTTTTAAATATAACAAAGGATAACTGGCCGTTCTGGAATGGCCGAGCAGTCTAGACAGCGGTTTGCCATGTGGCCATTCTATCGGAAACTGGGTCCAAATCCCGGTGTTGGCATGGCTGTTTCTTTCTTCTTCTGTGTTTCGTCCGTTTCTCCCTGGGACTTACACTCTACGGGTTATTCTGGACGGGACGTGAATCTCATCCCCCTTCTTGACTTTCACTAGCTTCGCCCTGACGTTGTCAGGTTGAGCTAGTTCCATGATCCCTAGTTGGCCAAATTCGATAAAGGATAAGTGATCGATTTACTTTTAACTGAAGTAGGATGAATGGATAAAACATTCACACTGGAGGCTATTCTTGGCAGAAATTGGCTTTTGTGGACAAGTATTGTATGTTCACTGCAAAGACAGGAAATAAAACATATTTCTCTTTTCCATTTCTACTTTTACATCAGAAGAGGATCCAACAAGGTGAAGCTTGTTATTAATAGGTTTGCTACCAGAAGACAAGAACTGATAACGGTATACATATCCCAGTAAGATTTTGAAATGGGGGTCGAAGGGGTAGTATGTGGTCCTATGGGTTCACTTGATTTGATAAGTTCTTATAGCCAACACACAGTCTAAAAAAGTGATTAAAAATAAAAACATACAATAAAAAGTCAGACTAGTTTCGCCACGTCGCTGCGTGGCAACTTCAGTGAATATGGGTTCACTTCTTGCTGGTGGAAGTGTACTAATAAAGCACAGGAAATGAGTTTATTCCCACCAAATCTGATAAATGCACATCCATGTCGTGGTAATGTCATGTAAGGGCGAAAAAGCGAGTTCTCAACGCTTCAAAATGGGGACGTACCAGCTAAGGGAGACAACCCCGAAAGAAATACATCGGCCCTCCAGGATTGCTGGGGGTTGGCATTGGGCTGACAACCCAATCTATAAAAATTCTTGTTACAAAATCTGAAGAAGAAATAGCCCGACTGACCTTTGTACGACGACCTCGCAAACGCTTGAGAATTGGTTCATGGAAAGTTGGAAGACCAAAGCTAAGGTGGGAAGAAAGTGTGAGAAAGGATGTAAAGACAATTGGAATTAAGAATTGGAGGAGCGCTGCACTCAATAGGAAAGAATGGGGAAAACTTCTTCAGAAGGCCAAGACCCACAGAGGACTGTCATGCCATTGATGATGATGATGATGATGATTAAGATTATGAAATTGGTTGAAATGATAGAATAGAAACTGAATTACAACACGATTTGGTATTCAACAGAAATCAATATTATAATCAAAACAATTTAATAATTGAGCATTGCCTAAGAAAGGATGAACTTTCAGTTTGTCACTGTTTAAAGCTTTCACACAGGTGCTGTAAATGAGAATATTTGCAAACTTAGCATTAAAAACGTTTAATTTAAATGGCACAATTCTACAGCGAAAACAGAAACCCGACTAGGAAAGCTAACAGTTAACTAACATTCATTTAAAAAAAAAAACTTGATCCATTATGAAGTTCTATTAGATAGATCTGTTATAAAATCTGAAAATATTAATGGCATGGTTCACAGTGCAGAGACTTTGGGAATGGGAAGTTGGATTCTCTGAAAGTAATGTTATTCTCATATAAAATCCAAGTAATTAAGACTGCCAATGGAGATGTAAATGCCTCTACATATAAGCTAGATACGCCTCTACATGAAAAGTGCAAAACAACTAATCCTATGCATCATCAGGCCCTCAGATTATGTAAAGAGCAGATGGTTTATTAGAAATTGTGAAATACAGACATAGTTCTTATTTGATCAATCTTAGATTAAGTAATGCAAAGCAAAACTGGAAGATCGTAACTCGACTGCTAGTTAATTTTTGAAGGCAATTTTGGAGCAGAGTTTCCTGTCAATAAAGCAGAGAATACTATTCTCAGAGGCACAGGGAAGTTGAAGGTCATTGAATATCGGATTGGACTCTAGAAAGTCAACTAATCCTTCTTTGATGGAGAAAAGATAAAAACCACTGGAAATATTCCAATCAACTGCACGGGCAATTGTAACCGTTTCTTAATAAGATATAAATTTAAAGATTTGTAGGAAAACTTTAAATCATTCACGAATAAAGAATTATGAACAGATGGAGGAAAATATGAAGGAGTTTCATTTATTCAAGCAAATGATTGAAGACACTGCTGGGGGGAGGGGTTGGAATTTCTTGTTCCCTTTACTAGAAGCAGTAGTTACTCATCTGCAAGGATCTCTTTTTTTTTCTAAAACATACACAGCTATCCTTACACAGCAGTTCAGCATCCAAGAAAGACAAGGGTCGGAACTAGTTCTCCTTTCACTGGGGGCAAGGGTATATTTCGGCACCCCTCCTCCCCCTCCACACCATACTCACTCCATTTAAAAGTAGCTGGCGCCCGGGGAACATGCCCCGTCTGCCTCCCCCCCCCTCCCCGGAGAAAGACAGAACTGTAGAAATGGTTATCGCTCACCACGTAAAGACACCCACAATGAAAGCATCTGTTCAACATCAGAATCAATTTAATCTTATCTTTCACACCCCTTAACCAATTCACCATAAATGGTTAAGTTTACATAATCACTGTAAACTTTCTTTGTTGTAGGTTGGTTATGGTTTAAAAGTTTTCAAGGATTCACCATTGAAGCAATAAAGAATAAAAAAAAAATTACAATCTTTTTTGTTGAAGTGCATGAACACAGTAAGAAACAGAAGAAAAAAAGGAATGCTTACCTATTAAGAGTTCCTGTAAAATTTTTGGGACTTCAATTCCTAAGGCATTCTGCAGCAGTGTTACTAAAAGCTAAAATAAATTTAAAAATTTAATTCTTACAATAAAGTTAATTTGTTTCTTTTTTTTTCATTTCATAAATGATAACTATTTATTTTGACTAGCTAAATGTTTTGTTTCTATTTGGTTAAAGAGAGAAATAAATAACAGTTTGTTACCTTCTCTAACAATGAGTGATCAGCATGAACATGTGCTATTAAATAATGAACGATTGCACGACGAGTTGAGGAATGTTGCGTATGAAGGAACTGTTCCAACAGTCCATCGGGATTCACTTCCACATGAACCCCCCTGTTTTCACTTGTTAACCAAATAACAGAGGAACCTACTGATGAGAAGAAGGAAACGAAAAAAACAACATAGAAACTTTCATAAATTAAGTCAAAATACAAACAACAGATATAAATAATATATATCAGCTCAAATGAAGTGTAAGAAGGTTTAACGTGTATCAAATGTAACATGAAAAACGGAACAAAAATATAGAAATGCACAAATTCATTTGCTTTCATGCCTTTGAGCCATCATCGACGGCAATCTGGGACAGCTGTTTTGTCCTTATTAGGATTCATCAGCCAGATTTAGCCTCGATAATCAAGCTCAGAATGCGTGAACTAGTTATAGCGATTTTTCTATCGTCATTTGCTTTGGGGGGGGGGGGGATCCATAGACTTTCACGCGTTCTAAGCTTGATCAAAGATCTGGCTGATGAGTCCTAATAAGGACGAAACAGCTGTCCCAGATTGCCATCGATGATGGCTCATAGGTGTGAAATCAAACGAATTTGTGCATTTCTATATTTTTTCCGTTTTTCAGCTCCAATAAAAACAGTAAAATTAGATAACTCAATTATAGCCTCACAGCTAAGTCTACTAGATTAACAGAGTTTAAAATAAATTTTTCTGAATTTATATATGGACTGCTCAGAAGCCAATCAGATTAAGTCATTTTGTTTTCAATTGAAATTTTTTCTGTAAGTCATACTCTAATGTTTATACTTTCGGTTGACAAAATGCCCAAATCACTCCTCCAAGTTTATAGCTATGTTATCTTTCAATAAAAAATTCATTCTTCAAATTTACAAACGATGTTATTTTTTGGTATGTAATTTTAAAAAACCTATTTCATTTTTTGGTTTATTGACTTAATCTGATTGGCTTCTGAGCAGTCCATATGTTGGAAACAAAAAATACCTGAAAACCTGCAGCATTTCCAGGTCGTCAAATTTCGAGTCCATTGAATGAAATCTAAAATGTTTACAGAACATTATAATTAACAAATGATAAAATTAAAAAACTAACAACTAATTTAAAGGCAGCTTGAAGATTAAAGGAATTACCGTTAGAACTAAGTCAAGGAGACAGTAAAGGGCTAAACTTACTTCTCAGTCTTCTGTTATGTTTCCATAATGTAATTGCTTTAGTGATGTAGTTACATATTCAGGTTCACCAGAATTGAGTCTCGTAAGATGTAACAGATCTTGAAATCGACGAACATAGTCATTATATTTATATAACATTCGTCGATTTGAATATCTCAGCTACATCTTACAAGGCTCAATTCTGGTGACCCTGAATACATAACTACATCATTAATGCAATTATTTTATGGAAACATAATGGAAAACAGAAGTGTGTTTAGCCCTTAACACCCATGTGCTATATCTCATAGAACATTTTTTCATCTATTTCATAATCAATTTCCACTAACAGCTACGATACCTCTAAAACTATCAGTTTACAATCGAGGTCCCCACACTCCTCACTGCTCTCGATCACTGAAAATGATCATTTGCCAAAATAAACCTTTCAATAAAAGCTTTCCCTACGAGCACTCCAAAAATTTGACCAGTTTGTATTTATTAGAGACTTCATCTTGTCCGAACAGACGCAGGTCATTAGAATGACTCAAGCCTATGACACAAAACATTTCATATGCCCACTTGCACTTTCATATGTGATTTTGAGTCATAAGTCATTTAATTCTGTTTAATTCTGCTTAGCATTCCCATTATAAAATAAATAAATAAAAAAAAAAAATGAAGAAGCGTAATAAGATTTATCTTATCATTTAAGTAATTGTATATTTGTTTTTTCTCGTTTGCTTTTGGACTCAAATGAGCCATCTTAAAACAATATACATTTTATTTATTTATTTATTTTTTTAGTTATATGTTTATGGAATAAAACATATTTATTTTGTTTTTATATTTTTGTCCCGCTATTAAAAATTACTTAAGGAAACAATAAATGAAGTCTTAAAGACTAGAAATCACGGTACAAACCATTTCAAAAACAAAGCCAAGTCATTAAGATAATAATGTATTGCAAATGTTAAACATATAAAAAAAAAAATTACCTTGAGCTAATATATGATTGCATGGCTCATGCTGCAGACCAACATCCAATAAATGCGTAAATATTCCAGGTGCAATTGCCAAGATATGATTATCTAATAATAAAAATTATTATCTTTATGAAGATTAAAGTTATTTAATACAAAAGAGAAATCAATAAATGCTATTTAACTCAAATTATATGTAAAGACTTCTATAAGCAGTTTAATCATTCATATTATCGTAATTATCATCTAAATATCCATATAACCTAATCTGTAATATTTGTTTGTTGCTTCAGAATATTTACCACATGTAGATATTAACTTGAAACCAAGATCTGCTTTATTATATTCCCTAATGTGGAACCCCCTCCCACCTCCACACTCCTTAATTCTTATTTTTGCTACAATGTTATTTGAAATCACATTTCTTCATAATGAGAAATGTAAGTATACAAAAAAAAAAAACTACATCAAATTATGTAAATATTAAATAAATAAAATCACAAATTCTTTCTCCTTTTTGAATAATTCACTACTAGTGGCAATCCGTGAAATATTCACGGAAGTAAAACAGATTCCACATTTTTAAAATATCGTGACATTTTTCAAAAACACAAGAATGAAAACTATGTTCTAAGCTCATTTTGTAAAAGCCATGACGTCCATAACAGCCCACATGTAATTTGAATGATGACCAAGCAATGAAACAAAATATGTATTTTGATCATGGTAACTCTTGCAAGCATGTAATTATCCATATGTACAGGTTAGTTTCGAAATATGCTTGAAGAGCCAATAAGGTGTGAGATCACATGTAATTAATAAAACAAAACGTGTTTAGTAGTCCTACGCTTTGTCATTATAAGTTAACCTCCTGCCCTAAAATAATGTCAATCCAGACAAAGAAATGTTTGTGGCGTTAGCTTGTATTTTGTTTCTTGCTTAAATACTGTCTGTGGCGCTTTTTGGATGACAAACATACAAATATCCGGACAATTTTTGCCTATTAATAGAATGATTTTATATGGTTAATTCAAAAACACATCCCGTTTTCTTCATCAGGTACATTATGGAGAGAAGTTAATAAGTTTCATCTCCTTAAATCATGAAATAAACATCGAATATGATAACAATTGTATAATATCACGGAATAACATTGAATATGATAACAATTTTTTTGTAATAACGGAATGACATTATCATATTCAATGTTATTCCACGATATTATACAATTGTTATCATATTCGATGTTTATTTAATGTTTTTTTATGATTTAAGGAGAAGAAACTTAATGATTTCTCTCCATAATGTATCTGAAGAAGAATATAGGATATGTTTTTGAAATATGGTAAATTATTTTAAAAGGAGAAATAATTTGTGTTTTTTTTTTTCTTTTTTTCTATCATGAAACGAATACTGGTATGTGTTTATTTTTATAATTCCTAAATTATCCTGGATAAATATATGATGTTAGAATACTTTATTTTAGTGTTAAGTAAACGAACACTAAAATAAAGTATTCTAACATCATATATTTACTAAAAATTTCAAAATAAGAAAAAAAAAATACTGACCTTCAAAAAACGTGAAGAGAATCTTAATAGAATTTGCAAGAGCAACTGGAACTCCAGGAATAACACATTGTAAACTGCAATCTATGAAACAAATATGAATAATATCAAAATGTATTTCAAGAAATAAAAATATGATAAAAGTAGAATTAACTAATAACTTATATAACGTTTTCTTTAGTTAAGAATAATACATGTACAGTCGGACCTCGATATAAGGTCACCCAACATATAAGGTCACTTTTCTAAAGTCCCAGCTCATTGAATAGAAATTCTTTGATATGGATTATCGGATATATGGTCAGGTCTTAAATACCATAATCGCATATAAGGTCACTTTTGTCTGTGATTTCAGTGCCACACTGATTCAATTCCAAGAATTTTTCCGTGGGTACGATTTTTATCAGCGTCATTTCTCCTAATGACGGAGGGGACAGCTTTTTCACAAAGCACTTCATCCCCTCAAATTTTAGGTAAAAAGACGATGAAGATGATATTCCTTTACCTGTGGTAATACAAGATCTCAGAAATCGCGGTTGTGCTATTGAAGGAGAAAGTGAATATGTGAGAATTGATGATGAAATTGCTACCACTTCTCAAGTTTCGATTTCCGAAATTGTTTCGCAAGTTTTAGATTCCAATGCATTAGAAAGTGAGGATAACGACAGTGATACTGAAAGTGAAGCAGTGACCACAAGCAAAAGCACTCAGAGCATTAAATTTTCAGAAACTACAAACTTCGAAAACATTGTACAAAAGATGAAACCAAAATCGCGACAGTCCTGTGTTATGGATTATTTTAAGTAAGGTCAGTTGTACATCAGTATCCTTGAGCATACTAGTACTATTTGTATACAATTTTATTCCAAATTAAATTTTTTTTTAAATAATTTCTTTCTGATTCCATTAATTTTAATTGGTTCAACTAAATTAAAAAATTACAACCTAATAAACTGATATTTTTGTACGTATTGAATTTTACAAAGAATTATACTATATTTGTATAATAGTTATTTATTGACAAATGCGTATGAATCGCTTATAAGGTCACTTTCGCGAGGTCCCAAGGGGTGACCTTATATCGAGGTCCGACTGTATTTATAATACATTATATAATAATTTTGATGCAGTTTTCTAGGTTTTGTTGAGGGTTAAATTGTGCTTCTTTAAAAAGGTATAGATCATCTCTATAATCCTCTAAGGAACAGAGGATAAGACAGTTTTTACGAATGTGGATTTTTGTTTTAATCCACTTATATTCAACATGCCATCATCTTCTTACTGAATTATCTATTGTCATGAAAGATTCACAGGGGTTTTAAAGCATATTAAAAAAGCTTGTTTCATCAATATAAACTTAAAAGGTTCTCAATCATTACGATTTACTGAAAGAGGAGGAGGGAATAAGCTGTTATGGGTAAAAAGACTAAGAGCTCTCCATTGCCATGTTGGTCAGGAATGAAGGCTGATGCTAGTCAAGGGGAAGGTAACTGAAATGGTAAATTGTAGAACTAAGTATATTTGCATAAATGCATACCG
Source organism: Thereuonema tuberculata (assembly GCA_023159025.1). Classification (NCBI taxonomy): domain Eukaryota; kingdom Metazoa; phylum Arthropoda; class Chilopoda; order Scutigeromorpha; family Scutigeridae; genus Thereuonema; species Thereuonema tuberculata. The sequence goes on along the minus strand of JAFIDM010008419.1, from coordinate 34,224,943 downwards.
AGTAATGGTTGGTCGCACGGGCATTCTCGTGTGAACGGCCCCTATGGCAGACATTATTTTTTGGAGTTGTGTGTTTTGGCCTTATTTTGGCAATATTTTACTAGTCAAAGTTTACTATTTTTTTGCTGTACTTAAATTCTAAGTAAATAACTGTTAATAAATAAATTCATGTATAGGTATGTGTAACTCAATTCTTTTTGGAAATTGTTTAAAAAATAAGCAATTCTTTTGTTCTTCTTATAATTAGAATATGGTCAATATTTAAATAGCAACTTAAGTGAAAAGGTAACAATTCTTTTTTTCCAATATGTATCCAGGCAAAGCCAGTCTGTGTACAGCTAGTCTCTTTATAAATGCCATCTGGCGTTTAAAATAAATTCAGACTTTATTTTTATATAAGCAACAGTATTGTGCTGAATTTTTTTGTTTCAAAAACAAAAAAGTAAGACATCCATAAATGCTATTACAATTACTGAAAAATTAATAGAATGGAGATTAACAATACGAAGAATTTTTCATATCGAGTTGCATCTGCTGTATTTTTACACATAAATTTAGGTCTATTACATTTTATATTTATATATTTGTGTGGTTTTTTTTTTTGTTTTTTTTTTTTACATACCATATTTATTGGATATACCACATTTATATACCATAACACTTTTCCCTAAAATTTAGGGCTGAAATTCTATCTGCATATTATATGCATATACTACTTTTAAATTTTCAGTGTTTTTACTCAAATGTTGTTCTTAAAATTAGAGTGCATGTTATACACCGATAAATACAGCAATATCAAAATGCTTCTTATGCAGCACACTGGTAGTGCAAACACTCAAGACATCAAAAACTTTGGCTAAACCAAGTGAATTTATATTTTCTTAACATGTGAATACAAATAACTTTATTTTCTCCAAATGTAATTTATATAAATACCTTTCCTTATCAATTTAGTACCTTTATTACCAATACAGTTTATTCATTACATTTTCTATTAATTACATTACTTTTCTTAAAATACATAAATTTTTTCTTCTTAATTATATAACTGAATTAAATTGCACGAGTTGTGTGATGCATAAATCTCATCACTTCAATTTTCAAAGTTTAAGAAGGTAAAAAAAGATACTAGGGGAAATGAACAACCAGGATTCTATTCGAAATTCAGTAACATAAAATAAACATTTATTTAACCCCCCCCCCATTAACAAAAAAATGGATGAGGGAAGTATAATAATACATAAAAAGGTAAGTTTGATACTCAATTGTGGAATGATCCACTTTAAGATTAAAAGTTATTACAATTACAACAATCAAAGAGATTAATTTACCTTGATGCAGAAGAAAAATAGAATAAGCAAAATTCACAACTCCTGCAGAATTGTCCTAAAAAAAATAAAAGTATTTCATAGTAAGAAAGATTGATTTATCTACACAATAAAAAGTTGATGAAATGATTTTAATCCTATCCAATATGTCATCAAGAACATTTACTGGTTTAAAAAAAAAAAAAAAAAAAAAAAGCAAAATATTGCTAAACCTTACAAACAAGATATCTTTTAAAGGATAGAGAGCACAAGGTCTAAATGGCTTCTAAAATAATGAAATTCTTATATTTAATGTTAAATGGCTATTTATAATCTATTGTTAAGAATATCGAATTTAATACAGAACAGAAAACAGAAATGCACACAACTAAACAAAAAAAATTCACCGACCTAATTTTGGTTTTTGTATTGGGATCAGACTGATGAGTGTTGCAACTAGAAAATGTACCGTCTCCGATTCCCAGTACAAAAACCAAAATTAACTCAGTGAATTTTTTTGTTTAGTTATGTGCCTTTCTGTTTTCTGTTTTGTAATAATCTTATACACATGTTAAATTTATTTTCATTTACTAACTTTTTTTTGAATAAATCCTTACTAAGCTAAGCGGAATGCTAGAATGGATTTATTATTAATTTTTTATATATAATAATTAATAATCTTGTGCACACGTTAAATTTAGTTTTAACATCAAATTTAACTTATTTAATTTGATCTCATAATGCACCAGAGGCATTGACTGCTTTAAAAGGCATATGGCTTATTGAATTGTAGAAATAAATATATCTTTATTATTTGTAACTTATAATTACCCAATTTATTTTGTTTGTATTCAATTGTGGTTCAGCAGTACAGCCAATCTAAAATGCATTCAAATAGTAACAATCTAATGAAGTTGTTGGTTTTAATCCCATTAAAGATAAAAGCATTTCTTTCTCTCTTAGTGCATTGTGGGTAACCATATGAAAAATCTTGTTCATTTTTTCCTTTAATTCTAGACAGTGTATTTAGAAGTATTCCTGTTAAAGTACCACAGTGCCCTTAAACAACAACCACTATTAATGGTAAGGGCAATATAGCAAAGCAAAGACAAGGATGTAAATAAGTTTCAAAAATAATTTGTAAATACTTTGTAATTTTTTTCAGTTTCTCCAATTTTCTTCACTAATGCATTTAATGAACAAAATGCATTAAACTTACTTAATTCAGTACAATATTCTATTACTCATCGCAATTAATGTCATCTAAATCATTTACTAACACCTGAAGATAGATTTTTTTTAGTAGTGTTTGCCTTCAGTCGTGTTTTAGCAATTTGAAGGCAATCTTGGAACATTAATTATGGGCACTTCATAAAATTATCCAGTTAAAAAAACCACTGTAACTGATCTTTCTGTAAATTCTATTTATTGACTGAAGAATTATACAAGAAAAAAAACTTATTTCTTTTTTTCAAAAATATTGCTTCCGTTCCGTTTTTTTATTTTGTTCTTTTCAATTTTTCGTGCAACTTTCTTTGCTTGGGAATACAAAACTAGATAATGCAACTGATATATTCTTACTCCTCAACAGAATATGTGTACTGTTCGTTAAAGGCAAAGAAAATGAAATTAATATTAGAGATTATTAATTAGAGAGTTGCTGAGAAGGAATGTGCGTGACCTCAAATGCTGAGAACTGCAAGAAAATGTGCTTAGATTATAAAATGCTCATCCTCAAAACAGTGGTATGAGTCATTCCCATGCAAAACTCAGCTGTTGTCTGCTAGTGCACTTTGAAGACTGAATAGCTGTGCAACACTATCAGGTCAGTAGGAAACGTTTGTTGTTCAGATAGCGTAATTATTTTAAGCAGAGGGAAATATAGCAATATAGTCATGTCATTGAAATGTGTGTTTTTGGTCCTATTTTATTGATATTTTGTTTCTTCGCATTACCAAAGCTCCTCTCTTGGACCTTCAATAGGTGATCATTCAAATGTTTCGTGGTAAGACGTACAGTTTTGCATGGGAATGACTCGTATGGTTTTTGGCATGAGCGATTTCTATTCTAAGCACATTTTTGTGCTGTTCTCAGCTTTCAAGGTCACGCAATTCCCTTGTAAGCTAATTCAACTACTAGATAATCTTTTCCCTTAAAAACTGCAGTAATGTATTTAGAATCTATTAAAGTAAGCATTATGACATACAAAGACACAATTGCATTACAATCAAAGTCTACACTGTAAATAATAGAAAACTTACCTCAGGATTTTGAGTATAAAGACATTCAAACTGATATTGATAGCAGATGCAAACAACGCCAGTCAACTGAGTCAGTAACTCCAGTTTTACGTGATGATCTAAATTAAAAAAACAGAAATGGAAACGTCCATTTATAATAATTTAGAAGGTTATAATTAATGCCTACTGATTTTTTATTCCGTTTCAATTTTAAAACCTTGCGGGAAACAATTCATTTAAGTAATACTTTAAAACAGTAATAATTCTAGCAGTCGGGGCTTTTCTTCTAGAATAAAAGATACAGGAACTCTGGTCATTTTAACAAACATTTAGTCCCTTTTTAAAGAGAACTAAGCACACAAAAGCTATTAAATTATATGAACAATTGTTTTAGAAATACTAAAATACTTTTGTAGACTAACCTTTTCATAAAATTGTATCTTATTATTTTACTGTTAATAAAAGGTACTGGAATGCTGTTCTGGTGCATTGCGGCCATAAAAATTCCCTGCTAACAGTAAATGTAGTCAGTAATCATTATTTATATAGCCCCTTTGATAAAGCAGCTTATGGGAAAACTAATCAAATTTTTGCAGAAATTATTTTGCACGAGTAAAGTATTTAAGAGCAACATCCAATCACAAGTTTTGGGACAGATTAACTGAAAGGTTGCCATTTAATTTCAGTTACTAAGTTTCCAGTGACCATTAAAGTTAGTCTTTAAAGAATTCAATTTAATCCTTTATTAACTATTGCAGTAAGAAGACAAAACCAATTCTATCATTTCACTGTTTCTGCATCATTTATTTTTCCTTGTGTGTCCAGGAAAATTTGAAATAAAATAGCAAGTAGATGGCTGCGTTCTAACAAAGAAATTAAAAACTCAATTAAAGTGCCTTTCTTGTAATACAAATTATAATATGTAAATGATTGAGGTTCGCTTCCTCCCATTACGCCACTGGCATCAATGTTAATATTTGCAGGCTGTTATTATTGGGAAGTAATGCATTAAACAGGGTCGGTCACATTTACAACATAAAAAACAAACTGAACATTAGTCATATCCAGGGCTCCCACAGGGGTCAGGGGTTAGTTGGTCCGTCAGCACTGAAGCCCGGCTGTCAAAGGGGCCCCGAGGCTGAGGTTTTAAACGAAAAAAAATACAGTGAAGCACCATTTATATGCTTCTCGTTTATACATTATTATCATTTATATGCTTTTTTAATGGTCCCGGCAAAATCCAATGCATACTAACTTTAAATAATTTCATTTATACATTTTCCTGAAATCGCAAATTTCATTTATACGTTTTTTTCAAGAACTCAAGAAGAGAGAAAATATGCATTTCAACCTCAGACTCCCACCTGCCGATTGTCCAGTCTTAGAAAATTGCACTGAAAAACTTCTGCCAAGTTTTCAACAAGCTTTGGCGGGTTTTAACACCATGCAAGAATACCTCATTAGCAGTGATTTAAATGACAAAGTTAAGATAGCACTTTTAACTGTGCAAATGAACTTTTTTTCTGTGCATTCCAAAAAAGCCCTACAACCTAAAATAACAAAATATTTTATAAATGTTGAATGAATATGAATAGTAGTAATAGTTGTACATTAAATCCGGAATAAAAAGTTCTGTATTACCATATACTACCTCTTGTATTTCATTTTCATGTACATTTTAATTTACCTCTGACTTTATTGTTGGTTATTAGGAAATTGTTCGTAACTTTTGTGAATTTTGTTTATACGTTTTTTTTTCCTCAGTCCCTTGAAAAACATATAAACGGTGCTCCACTGTATATATAAATTAGCCTATTACTTCTAGACTTTTTTTTTTTTTGTAATTAAGTCTACATTTTACATAAACTACTTTTCTGCTTTAACAGTCTGCATAGAGCTATTCTGCATTACAATATTTGATCATCAATCAAGATGTTCTACAATACCTATTCAACAATATCCATATCATGTTCATTTACAAGAAAGTCTTATTCACAACTTCTTAAAGAGTCACATTACATCTGTTTCTTTATGCTATTTTATAATTGAAAACATTCAAATTTTTAAATAAATTAAAAAAAAAAAAAAAAAATTATAAATATAGTTAATTTAAAATTGTAATCGGCTTATGAATTTCCAGAATCAATTTACGCTGCATTTTACCTTTTTTTTTTCCTTTGTTTTTTTGTAAGTAAATATTTTAGATAGTTGTTAGGACCACAGAACCAGTGCAATTAAGATGAAAAGTAGATGTTGGTGTTAAATTACTCTAAAAATAATGCCAATAACTGTGTGGCATATTTAAAAGAGAAACATGAAATAGTGTGGCGTTTTTGCAATATTTTTGGCTAAGAATCTATGATTTGGACCATAACGTGTGGGCGGGGGTCCTGAATTTAGAGGAAGGGACGGCACCTGGTCAAATTTACATGTTGAAGATGTTTCTCCATAGAAGAGAGGAATTCACTCGATGCCCATCAGATCAGAGTACAGATATGCATCTGAATTTATTACGGCTAATGGAGGAATTTCTGCAGATTCTGCTCCATAGACATAGCCTTAATCAATAAAAGTATTCCATTGACATTCCCTCCATCTGTGAAGAAATGTTTTATATGGAAGCTTACCTCTCCCGACTGACAAAGTTAGCTCAAGAGAGTAATAACATTGAACTTCAATGGCTCTGATTAGTAAGACAACTGGATATGACCAAATCCTCTCTCCACTGGTGCTCTTTACAGCACAAGATGTCCAAGGGCACCTAGATCATATGGGCATCTGTCTCCTTCTTGAATTTTCAAATTTAAGGAAATTTCGTTCTCATAACAGGATTAACACATATTTATAAAATAAAAAATCCATTATTTACTTCAATTTTATATAGTTTTACAATGCAAAAGTACACCACCAAATATTCTATGTAACCAGATGGTAGAATTTCACCATTTTTAATAAGAATACATTCAGAAAAGTTTAAAGCAGAATAGTCTAAAATTAATAAAAATGTAGATCATTACAAATGTAGACATGCTTATTTGTTGTTGTTAAAATTCAAAAAGAAGGCTTGAAGAAGCAAGATGATTCTAATCTTGCGAAATATTGCTAATAAAGGAGTATTTTTGAAATGGAGTCTAATGTACCTTACATTAAATATTATGAAGAAATGAAGAAGAATATTGAAATATACAGATAAAAAGGGATCGTTTTCGTTTCTACTTGCCTGCTACTTTCTGAGATAACGGATCATCTTCATATTTTCCTCTGTAAGAAAAAAAAAAATAAGTTGAGGTAGGAAAAATATGGAACCTCCAAGTCTAAACTAATAAGAAATACACCATAAAAATAAATGTGCTAGTCTCCATTAGCCTCAGTGAATTTTCAATGTGCATTAACAAAGAAAGAAAAGATACTTTTAAATATTGTTACAGTTTACTTAGGAAATAACTTAAATCCTGTTTTCTATTCCATAAGCGGTGTTAGACTGTGGGCATCTAGTATTATGCAAATCAAAGATCGTCTTAGATATTAAATACAGTACAGTCTCGATATCTCGAACTTCAATATCTCGAAAACCCTGATATGTCGAAAAATTATTTTTCCCCTTGATATTACATATTCATCTAATGTTAATTTTAATTCTTATGTCGAAGAGTTTTCACTCAAAACCTTGTTATGTCGAATATTTTTCGAAGTAAAAAATGAATTTTTCCGGAAAAATCGCTTTTTAGTAGTATCGAAGCAAATAGATGTATTTTTTAAGAAATTCTAGCAATGTAAGTTCATTGTATTTTACTAATTCTTTTCAATTTAATGCAATTATTTTCGACTACTTTTAAAATTTAAAGTTGTCATTGCTGTATTTAGACTTATTGTTGACTATCATTACATATTTATACTTATTCTCATCTATCAAGACTAATTTTTAGAATATTATTCCGTATCTTGTGTTTTTCCGTGAGTTTTTATGTTTTGGTTAAGACCTTGTTATCTGGAAAACTCGCCATATCGAATTTTTTTAGCGTCCCTTCAACTTTGAGATATCGAGAGTATACTGTATATCGATAGTGTTTATGTCTACAGATTAAAGATTTTCAAGAAAGTGGATTAGATTTATCGTAAGGAAGAAGAAAATTATCATTTATTAATAAAAGTGAAGAACTGGAATTCAGTTATTGGCCACTTACATCTGACTGCAAGTATCGGGTGTTAAGTTAGGGAGGTCAAGAGGAATGTTAAGCTGAAAGGGAAAAAAAAAATACATAAATAAGTAATGCAATTCAAATGAAAGGCTTATTAATAAGCTAAATTATAAAGATAATGTTATAGATGAACTGAAACCAGAATGGATCGCCTATACTAATCTTTCGATTATTAAAAAATAAATACAATAAAATAAACAGATTTTTAATTATGTGATAAAATCTTAGTCGATGTATGAAAAATGATAATATATTGTTAAGCCTATAGTTTGGTCCTGAAGGAGGAGTAAGACATGATACTGTAATATAGTATTACTATATAGATCCTTTTTTTGAGGGACTTTCTCAGTCCAGGGAGTTGATATTATATCGATATTTAGGCCCGGTGCCTTAGGCCTTCTTTGGGAGATGTATAAATATCAATCACACGATATCAATCATTGATATTTATACATCTCCCGAAGAAGGCCTAAGGCACCGGGCCGAAATATCGAGATAATATCTCCTCCCAAAGTGAGGAAATCCCTCAAAAAAAAAAAAAAAAATCTATATAGCGTTAAGCTTATTTGAAAAATGTATTCAACAATGAAAATATATATGTTGTAGCCTCATGCTGAAACTTATATAAGAGAAATTTTACTCATTTCTCTTAAACAATTACGTAACGATCTGAGGGTTTGTTTTTTTTTGTGGGGGGGAGGGGGGTTCATGGTTTGAATCTTAATGTTTTCTGGAAGATTTGAAACAACTATAGACCGTGCTCTTACATGATTAAGCAATTTTGAAACTAGTAATAATATAACTAATAGACCTGAGTAAAATTTGTCATGCAGCTGCAAATTTGGTTCATATTAATCCCTTAGAGGGCTTAACGTTTTAGCAATTAAATAAATTCTCATGTATACCTTTCAAGTTCTCCAACAATCTTAACATTTCAATCATATTAACCAAGTATTAAATGCCAAATTTAATACTGGGTCATTCCATGTCAAATCAACCAGTCCATTTTTTATCATATCTCAGAATTTGAGAATGATTT
>JAFIDM010008419.1:34194079-34211158 GCA_023159025.1 Thereuonema tuberculata | reverse complement strand
CCATGAGGAGAATGGAGCAGCCAACCAAAAAAAAAAAAAAAAGCTTTGTTTTACTAGTCTACTGATAGATTTCAATGATAATGATTACCAAACGATTTGAAACATGAGCACATTTGCTGCAGATTCACCAAGTGGCAAGTGGACGCACTGTATATTCTGTGTTCTTATGTCTCAAAGAATTTCATTGTTAATGTAGATGCTAGGAAGTGTGCTACCATTGTGAACATTTATATTTTTAACATATAAGTTTTTCCAACTCCACTCATAAAGATCAGACGAAATATAGTAAGATTTCTCGAAATCGGATACTTTTTAAATATAAAATGAAATGAAAACCTTAAAAAAGTTACTTACCTTCTTTGTGAATGAAAACCATTAACTGATTATTCAACTTTTTCTTAATTGTTGATTCTGATGAAGGTTTTTGGTTTCCTTTTTTATACCGAAACTGCACTTTGACCAGAGTTTGTCGCCTAACATTTAGGCTGTGTAAGAATTCACTTTTAGCTTTTACTGGAATCACAAACGCTTCATAATGACAAGAAGTACCTGGAAAGGAGAATATTTGAAATAAGTTTATATATTTATAGTATCTCAAAATAAATAAATAAAATAAATAAGCATTTATCTATTTGATGTTAGAGATGATGTTAACATTTGTTTTATTAATTGTGATATAAAAAAAGTCTTATTTTAAAAACTGATATCATTAGAAAACTACTTTTATTTTCTGCCATATTTGAAAATAAGTTTCCTATCATCATACATAAGTGTTAGTTTGAGAATGACTGCTTTTACAGATACTTAAAAACTCTTCACATCATCATATACATTTCTTTGTAAAAAGGTTTTAGTCATTTATTTGGCTAAACTCTATAACTAGATCTGTTACGGAATCACAAGTTTTCTGAGGTTGCCAATATAAAGTCAGTCTAGGGTTTCTCTGGTGTATACATTTGGGGTAGTCCATTAATTACGTGAGGTCAAAAGGGGGAGGGGGGGGGGTCCGGCAAAATCTCACCAAGCGGGAGGGGGGGGGTCCAAATTTTTAAAAAAACACCTCACCTAATTAATGGACGGCCCCTTTGCACATATCAAACAAATGCACTGGAACAAGTTTTATTAGTAAATTTGCTTTTAAATTCATTCGAGACATTTATATCAAGTAAGGAATTTTATCAGACAATTCAATTTTTTTTGGCCCACCCCACTCAAAAAAGCCCAAATTTGGAATGATGATTCAGCAATCTATTTACTTGTATGTAGTGGTAAAAGAAATACAGAGGATATACCATTTTGTTCAACACAAAAGTGAACAATTCAGAAGCAATATTTCACTAAATCAGTTAACAGCTCAAAAAAGTTTGGATAATTTCACTTAATGGAAATTTCTAAAATCACTGAAGTTAAAACTTTGATGCCATAAAGCACCCTCTACCTGTGATATTGTTGTATAAATAGATTAGAAGAGACAATTATTACAGCGGAACACGTTCATTGTAGTGACCGACTGTTTAAACAACAATCAGTGACTGGAAGGTTCGAGCTAAACTTCTTGGTCTACGACTCATTGTTAAAGAGACAATGATATGAGTTTACGTGGACATCACAGTGAAGTGATTGTATGGGCTGCTCCATATTGAGATGTGTGTTCCGATTTGGCGGAGAGAGGATGCTCCGTTTCAAAGATAACTGGATGTCACGATGATTTCTATTTTACTGGATTATCAAGGATTATTAAAAAGGACCCGCCGTTTTTATTCGACAGATGTTTCAGTATTGTATTCTGAATAATTACGATCGTTTACTCAAAGTTAAAGTAAGGATTTCAACTTTGAAAGGCTCAAGTCATTAACCCTCTTTTCCAATGTTTCTTCCAGGAATTTTCATGTTGCTTAGCAACCAACGTTCGAAGAGTTTTGATCTAAAGTAGGATATGCTATGATGTTTAGAATCTACTTTTCTTTACTGGGAAATAATGTAAGGTATTTATTTCTTTTCCATTAATAGTCGCGGTGATACATTCCTGACGATAGAAGTAAAATCGTTAAAGGGTTAAAGTTGTTAAAGAGCATAAAAGCAATGAAGATTAATCCAGTATAGGAAGACTTTGAAAGATAAAATATTAGTCGCAATAAATAAGATAGGGCTAAAGATTTATCTGTGATCTAGAAATAATAAAGATTAAGGAATCATCAAAGGGCTTAAAAGACTTTAATTGAAAAGATATTAATAGAGGACTCATAGATGAATAAATAAAGATTAAAGCATTAAAGGTTTTGAGTAAAAGTTTTAACAAGGATATAGACTGTATTTTTCTATCCGAAGATTCTGACCTTAGAAGATAGGATTAGTAAATATATACTATGAAAGGTTAAAGGTTAATAGTAGCAGTTCAAGTTAAAGAGATCAAAGTATTTCGGACGAAAAGTTCAAAGTTAAGTTCAAGAGTGAAGTCCAATATAAAGTAGTTCGAAAGAAAGAATTAATGTAAAGTTAAAGAACTATGAAAATAGTAAAGAGCTAAAGAACTCTTAGTCTATATAAATATTAACGAATGGACATTTGAGTTAATATTTAAATGCAAAGTAATTTATTATCATACAAGTGTTAATCAAAAGACATTACAGATCAAATACTTTGCTGGGACTAAACGGATTAGCTCCGTCAAAGAAATAAAATGTTATTTTGTTTTTATCCTTGTGTCCAAGTCTATTTGGTTAAGTGTTAAGTACACGTTTAAGATAAAAGTTTTATCCCCAAATAAAGAGAAAGTTTCTCAAAGTAAAAAAAAAAAAAAATTCTCTGATTGAAAAACAGACATATATATAAATGTATATTATATATATATTAAACTTCAAATTCAATACAGCAAGTATTCAAGGTACTCTCCCGTAGCAAATTAAAAAAAAGTTTGATTTTATATCAATTCTATGTAAGAAGTTTAAACTAAGCACTCTTACATATTATTTACTTTTGGAATCTTTTATGGAATATTTTTTTTCTTCTTTTAAATGTGCACTAATAAAAGTTTTTTTTTTTATCTCACTTCAACTGGTTGGCAAAATCTAATGCCCATAATTTCTTACCAAATGAAAACTCATAAAAAAAATATTCAGAACTGAAACTTTGTTCATATTTCACTTTCTTATATCTTTTGTAATGTCCATATAGAACATTAAATCTGTAATGGTAAACATCACATGTAATATCCCACAAACAATTTTACAATGGTATTCTCTTCATAGACCGTTTAAAAACAACACAACATTCTTTAATAGAAAACAACGTTTATATTCCTCAACTACAAAGAATCTACAAATGGGTCCTAGGGTCTACCCATCCCTCTGTTTAATGGGTTTCTTTCCTGGGGGTTAAAGACATGCAGGCATTGGGCTGACCACCCTACCTCAACTTATCATATGGGAGGTACTTTAACAGTCCCTTACACTGCAGCCTCAAAAGGCCTATTGTGTATCCCAATTGTCATTTAAATCTGCATAAGTTCTAAGATTTTACTTATCTGTAGTATTTTATGCAGGGGTAGTCACAAATAGCTTGAGGGACTGAGAAAACCCATTGCTAGCATATTGTGTCTGATGCTCGCAAGCGCCTCACACTCACAAAGGATGTGTAGCACTGTTTCATTAGCTTGTCCACATCTTTTGCAAGTAGGATTTGAAACAATCTTAATGTTAAAAAGGTAAAAAACCACATCACTTTAACGTATTTCCTTTAATATTGGTATATTTCGCGGAACTACATCATTCCACTTTTTCAAACCATTTCTAATAATAACATTGAGTTACTTTCATCCAATACATGACAATACTGATACAATCATGCATAATATTGACATACTATCATGTCATTATTAAAAAAATAATCATATACCATTTCCAATAAATGAAATAACATTAACATAATCAAGCAGTGTACCATTACTATTCTAATACAATTGTTTATTATTTAAAGTTCACTTTCTTTAAAAAGTTTTCATTAAATGACAGTGGCCTGTAAACAGTCCTGTCAATAGTCTAGTCTGGTTCCTATTTAAATTAATAAGTTCCAAGGCTCCTTTTCTTAAAGGCTCATTAATGAAGAGCTTTGAGTGTTTCCCAGATGTCAACTTAGTCCTATTGGTCATGGAACTCTGGGAGCCTTAACTCCCACAGCCCCAAGGACCTGTAGTGGGACACTAACTTTTAACAAAGAATCAACTAAAAGAAGATTTTGGATTCTATTTAAGAAATTCACACTATACAAATTAACACGAGATGTCAGCATCTAGCAAAACGGCAGTTAAATTTCTTCTTACTTGGTACAATATAAATAAAAATGGAGTTTAGTAATGAAACTGTCTCAACCACCAGCTTTTTCTTTATATATGAACTTCTACCTTTGATATGAGACTGGGATTTGAACTAATGCTGTAAGTAATAGACTTAAATTGGGCTATTGTCTTTTGCCAAATGGCCATTGGTTTTATTTTAATTATTTGATAATTTTGATCTCAAGCATTTGCTGTCTCCAAAACCCAACAAGTAAATGCTGATGAACAGAATACCAAGATCTGCAATGGAAACAAAAATGTTGTACTGTTCATTTTACAAATTTGTTTCGGGCGGCAGAAGATGGTTATGTATGTGTTTATTTCAATAAATTAAAATGTTTCGAAGCTAAATTATTTCCGAGTTTTCTGCATGTACCATCTTTAAATAAGCTATACATTAGTATGGAAAGAATGAAATAAATTACCTTGGTGAGCAGAGGCTTCTTCTTTGATTACAAATGCTGAAAGAATAAAGAAAATGTAGATTTAAATTCTTTTATAACTTCAAAAGATAACAGAAACCAAACCTCTGTGTTAAGAAACTTCTTTTTCTGTCAGATTTAAGTAAGAAATTCTGAATAATCGAGAAATTAATTATTTACTTGATTTTGTTAAAGAATTATTATTATAAAGTAGCTGAAATCATCTCTAATGATTTTTGTCATTATTCAATTTAAGGATCAATTTTATAAAGAAATGTTAATTAAACAAGCAATAAACCAAGAAGGCACCAAAGGCAAATAAAAGATTTCGCCTCTGAGCTTTCAACAGTGGGAGTGTGAGACAGCCATTTCGTCCTCTTTAAGGACTCATCAGCCACACAAACCCTCTGTCGAAAGCTCAGATCGCGAAACCAAGTAATGGAATCCACCGACGAACCTGCCTGTGGGTTCCCAATAAAATAAAATCAAAACAAAAGAAAAAAGCTACAATTCCTGGCCTGTGAATCCGTCAAGCACAGAGGAAATTGAAGAAAGCAAGGTTAATGGCAGGCCTTTGGTGCCTTCTTGGTTTATTGCTTATTTTATAACAGGCACATTAAATTTTCATTGTAAGTGTTAATTAAAGTTACAAACGAAAGATAATATTGAAAAGAAATTGTCTAGAAGACATATTCCATGGTTAATGATAAATGAGGACTTTGTATAAGCAACAGATTCTGAGAAAAAGTCAAGATTAAAGAAAGGTGAGTATGTACTTAATTATGTAAGAATATTCCATTTCTGTGTCTGAAACAGACAGCCATTGCATTCATGTAACCATATGTATGTGAACATTTATACGTATACATATTCTTATTCTGCAGAACACCCTTTCCTCTCAGAAATATATCTTTGTTTGTAATTATTCAGTGAAAACTAAACGAAATGCTTTGGTGTATGCCTTTAGTTCAAAATCTGAAATTTTTCTACTCAAATGTAAGGGCCTGTCGGAGAAGTTAAGTTTAAATTTACAATCAATGTTTAATTTACATATGCATTTTTTAATTACAAAAAAAAAAAAAAAAACTGTTTGCTTTCACATCTTGAGCCATCTTTGACAGCTGTTTCATCCTTATTAGGACTCATCAGCCAGATTTAGCCTTGATGATCAAGCTTAGAACATGTGAAAGCCTATGGATTCTTCTCAATTATATATATAAAAAAAAAAATTGAATAGAATCAATCCCACTCAAATAAGGGCATATACAAGCATTTATTACTGAAGAAATAGCAGTATTCAGATCAATTACATAGAAAGAAGAGAAATTCCAATAGTTTTTTTGTTAAAATTACTTAATATTTTACACAAAGGTGATTTTGTTTTGTATTTAAATTAATATTGTATGATTTTTTAAAATATAGTTTCATGAATATTTCAAAACAAAATGACAAAAATTACCTAAGAGGTCTCCATCTTGACTCACTGATGCTTGTATTATATTCAATTTTTTATCGAACACATGAAGAACCTAAAATAAATAAATAAATCAAATTTAGACAAGATGTAATCCAAAATCATTTTCATTTCAAATGAAAATTCCTGTTAATTCACAAATTTAATCTTTGTAAATATTTGCACATTCAACTTTTCAGTCGGCTGGCAAAGTAAAGATAATTCCAGACAAAATTATATTTGTATTCTTCATCAATTTGAATGAGTTGCAAACTAAACCTGACAAGTCGGTTTTGCAACCCTCTTAGAGATGTTAAAATATATGTGAAAGACATCCTTGATAAAAATGTTACCGTACTTTTCCTGTGACAGATATGGCAATTACGAGACCATAAACTACTCTCCAACAACCCCTACAAATAATTTTATCTGGAAGAACGTTAAGCCAAAACAAATTAAAGCACTGAAAAGAAACATTCTTGAATTTTTTCACAAATATGAGTTAATGAATTAGAAATTTATGTCATTGCAATAAAACAAAACAGAAAAATAAACTTAATCATGAATTGATAAGAGCCAAAATATACTTTCCATGCTATTTAATACAGCTCAGGAAGCAAAAGTCATTGAAACCTTCAAATCAGCACAGAATTATAATGTAAAAATCTGTTGGCTGTAGGATAAAGCTGATTCTGTAACAGCAAATGAAAGGATTCTGTCTGACAACTGAATTGATTTAAGGATTGTTCTTTGCTTGTTTCTTTTTCAAACATGTGCAGAAATTTATCTAAACCGCTTAAATTTGATTGGATTGATTAAATCTCCAGAAATATTTGGAAGAGAACCAAGCCAAGATCAAATTCAAATGCTTTAGTCAATAGAACAGTCGAAACGAAGAAGTTTTTACTGGAATTTTAGTAATTTCAATACTTTAACTTAGTCTAGTCAATCAACTACAATTTTATGTTTACTGTGTCGTATATGATTAAGTAATTCATTCAATTTTTATTAAGTTTAATCTGAATGGGAAAAAAATTTAATACTGTTATCAAGGCCTTAAGAAATGGATGCACTACTGAATTATTAAAATTATGAAATTTTAATTACGAATGTAAGAGCTGTAAAGCAATCTATTTTAGGCTTCTTTTGGAGGAAAGTTAAGCTCACAGAAGCAGTGTGTGTCCTTCTTAACTACTTACAAACCAATGACTGAACCTTCATGAGAATACACTTATTTATAGGCAACAGATAATGTAACTCTTAAATTTGAAAATTTCTTCGTGTGAATTCTCAGGATCAATTCACACATGAAGGCGATACAAATCTGTGTAGAGAACCATTAGAAGGAATTTGTCATCTCTCACTTTATTGCAACAATGAATTTCTATCAACATCTAATGATTGCTTTCTGATCTATTTTAAATCTTCCATGCTTTCATTTCATTAAAATTGATTGGATTCGAGCCACTTTTAACATTCTTTCTAATAATGGTAAACAGATGTTAAAGCTGTGTAACCTACTGTAAATTTACAGAGAAAATAAAAAGACAACACTGCAAGGGCAAAAAGTTTATGAAACTCTTCTGTCAACTCACCAGCACCTCATTGACGACGACTGGTTTCTGTGAACTATACATTTACATAGTAATCACAAAGACATTCACTTAATTTTTGAACATATAGTATTACTTTCAATCATAGTAATCAGGATAGTTCAGGTATTAATCACTAAATAATGTACAACTGCTTTTATTTCATTTGTTTAGAACAAACACTCTTCCTCGAGAATTAATTGTTTTAGCTATGTTGTTGATCTTTGGAAAACAAAATCCAGTTTCCCAAATTATGAATTTCAACTTTTTCTTAAGTGTAATATTTCTCAAAACATACGTAATCTTTTCTTACTTCATTATGCTTTGTTGCCCAATCAAATAATCCAACGTGAGTGACAGGATGACTGAACTCCTGAAAGAAAATAAAAAGAAACGTTAAACACTCAAATATCAAAGAAAAAAATAAAAGCAACATTAACAAATACTTAATAGGCTGACTTAAGTTGTTTTTACCTCATTATATCACTATTTCAAGACAGTGATGCAGAAACAGCAACAACAACAAAATTCGATTAAATTAAGCTTGGATTATCGAAATGAAACGAAATCTTCAAATAAGGAAAAAGTTTTATAGAATGTAACTATATTAATTCTTCATTATTATTCATAAAAACTATTTCAAATTTCGAATATTCAGTTGCTGCTATTTCCATTAAGACACCCCCCCCCCCCTTCTCTTTTTATCCATTTTAAAACCAATTCATCATCATTAATTCATTTATTTATTTATTTTTCTCTTTCCTTGATATTTTGAACTTAAAGAGCTAGTCGTTTAATTAAGAGTTAAGGGGAGTAGAAAAACGGGAAAAAAATTATGGCTAACAAATTAACGACAACGTTAAAATATTCTAAATTTAAAATACTGTAACAATTCAAAAGAAATATTTTATATTGTAATGTAAGATTTTACTAAATATGATAAATGAATACTTAATTATAATATTCACTGATATTACATAATTAATTTCATATTATATCTATCAATAATTATTATTAAAAATAATAATCTATCAACAGTAACTTGCAAGAATTTTTTTTTTTTTTTAAACAGTTTACAGAACTTAAAGAACAGTAAAACAAATAAATAACTATGCATTAAAATTACACAAATGAAAAGGAATGTCGAGATATTTAAAGTTGCAGTTTTGATACGTCGAAATGGACTCACCTCTGAGCTGTCATCCCAAACATATAGTAAATATCCATCGCGTTCTTCGCCCACTAAACGAACCTCTTAAAAGTAAAATAACACAAAATTAATGCATTATTGCAAAGTGTAATTAAAAACCAAAAATTAGATTAAGATTTTAATAATTAAAAAAAAAAAAAAAAAAATGAACTTTATTGAAAAATGATTAATTATTACAATTAAGAATAATTTAAGATTGTCCATTTTTAAAAGTTCATATTCTCAGATATTACGATACATAATGGTTATTTTTTTTTTTTGTTATTTATTTACCGGTTTCCGGTGACTTAATGCCAATAAGTAAATCCTTGTCCACGGTGAAAACAGTGTGTAAATTCAGCATTTTCAATAGTGGAATGGAACCAAGTGTAACATTTTTGCTGTGCTGTTATGTCACCGATGCACCGCGGGTCGTTTCTTTGGAGGGGGTCATTGCAGGAGTTTGTTCCACCTGTCAAACTATCAGCGGAGTCCGTTAAAATGGCTTCGAGTTGAACTACTACGATTTACTGAGCAACGTTCTTTCCGTGACACGTCGCTTGTTAATTTATACTAGACACGTTCGACGCTACTTCGTCGCTATCTTGTTTCCAGCGCTTTTTACGAAGAAAAACTGCGACGTCACAGGTGAAGTCACTGGACCTCCCCCGATGTAGTCTTGTCTTTTGTTTTCTTCTATTCCTGAAAAATCGAAATAGTAATTTTAAATATCACTATAATTAAGCAAAAAATACACGGTTTTTATTACACTCATTTTAAAAATAAAGCAAAAATAAAAATAACTTAAACTTTTTTTTTTTTTTTTTTAATTATTACTAAGTTATTGGAATCTTCTTTGCTACTCTTCCAATAACATCGTATATCCGAAAATATTTTTTCCCAATTAGTACCAGTAAGGTTATTATCTATCAAAAATAGTAATTCAAACAAAATTATTGGCTAAAACGGAGAATAAGGTACCTGCCAATCACAGTCTTCGTAAGGATACATGATAGTGCATACTGTTATCTCAAATCGCAGTTAGACAGATGAGGGTTAGTTTTTCTAGTAAAAGATCGTGCAAAACCATTTTTAAATAAGCTTACCTACTAATCTTATTCTATTTTTCACTAGTTAATTGAAAAACTAAAATTCATATCTTTAAAATAGTGCCAAGGCAGCCATCTTGTCGAAAGCCTGGTACTGTAATCTCCGATTTCACCAAATTATTTTCAGGTAACTGAAAAATAGTGAATCCTAAAGGGGCAATCTATCCTGGAACCTAATTTCTTTTGAACTCTCCCCACCTTGAAAAATTAAAAACGTCGTGAAATGGTTTGGAAAGAGAGATGTTTGATTATTTTTAATTAAAAACAAAATTAAAATAATAAATATATTTTAAAAAGGTAAAATTTTAAAATTTAGTTTCAGTACTGAACCCGAGTATTATTGCATTTATCTTTTTTTAAATAGATGTATTATTTTAAATAATTGCTTCACGGCTTGACGTCTCACAATATTACTTATTAAATATTTTATAAATAAACATAATTGTATAATTATAAGAAAAAATGTAGTTACCAGTAAAGGCATATTGGGGAAGATTAATTGTATCCCCTCCCCCAAGTGCTTCGGCGGAAAAAAAAATCCAGCGTTTCCCCACCCTTTTTATTCCGTTTTTTTTTTTGGTTGGATGAATTCCAAATAATTATATTCATTTCTCTCCCTTTAAAATTCCAGGGCATGCTAGTGCTTTTCAATCTACATTAGACTTCTAAAAATCTTTCATTTCTCTGTCTGTCTGTCCGGCGCAATTGTTAATTATTAGTTTCCTTTGCTGAGAAAGTCAGATTATAAAATTTTCTTTTATTCTTATTCGCCTAGCATGGGATTCGAACCGAGACCTTAGTCCGCTCAGTCAGGAACGCTAACCATTGGACTACTGCTGGTCCCCCAATATCCAATTCTACTTCTATTCTATTTGTTCGCGCGCTATCAAATAAGGAGTTCATTCAAAAAGGAATAAAATATCACTTTTTTGCCATAACCGCTTGGAATCGATTCTTCTTGGATTATCTCATAATTACCAAGGGGAGACAGGAGGTTGATCTAGTATTATTCAAAAAATGTTTCTTCTTTTCCAATTTTTTATTCAACTGTAGGCCTATAACAAAAAGATGATATTTTTAAAAGAAATGTGCATTTACAAACACAGCGTTATCTTCAATCCTCATATCCTAGAATTAATGATTATAACAATGGCTTCGTAAATACCATCAATAAAAGTATTTAAATACCTAAAAATTCCAAGGCTTCATTATTGTTATAGTTTATTAAATATTATAATTTATTTTTCATATTGCATCATATTGATGTGTGGTCGAAGAATCACAGAGACTATCATCGGTGTTACAGCGTAAGATACACACACTTTATTTACAATTTATTTACAGTTTATATACGTGTTTGGTGGATTCTCAAGATCTGCTCGGAGCTTCCTTTTTGGTCGGTCACTGGAGAAGGAAAGGTAGTCGCGTAGCTGATTGGCCTCCCGGTTCAGCCAATCACAGGGCAGATTAACTGACCAATCCGGGAAGGTTTTCAACTTTACATCAATATAATCATTTTCGTAATTTGATATCTACAGTGATTTGTTTATCTTCTTCTTTCCTTTTCTCTCTCTGTATTCTTGGATGATTATTTACAGGGTGCTTATAATTAAAGTTGCGATTTCAAAACGTCCTAACTTTAAAACTACCGGTCAGATTGACTTGATATTTTACCAGAACAATCGTGAGGTAATGGAATTTTGTTTGGTGAAGGAAAAAAATAGTTCCAAAATGTGCCGATAGTTGGCGCTGTCAGGGTTCACGTTGCTGTTGTGGAGGTATGCAAATTACTAAGACTTGTTAGTAATTGGCTAAGACGTCTTTACTAAGACATTAATAATATGTCTTAGTTAGTACAGTCTCGAAAACTCGACACTCGATAACCAGGCAGTCCGGATAACTCGGCCATCCCCTGGCAGGGCGGAAAAACCCCGTGCACAGACCCGTTACAAGTTACATTTATATACAGTTCATGTATTAGGTATTTTCTTAAGTTTATTTGGACAGTTTGAGTTATAGCATTCTTTGTAAACTGTTGTATTCTCAAGCAACAAATAAAAGTATTTTATGATGAAAAAAAAATCGTACTTATTCTTTTTTTAACACCTTTCCCGTTAACCCGGCAGTTTCACAAACTCGGCCACCCTTCGGCCCACATTAGGCCGAGTTTTCGGGACTACTGTAATTTGCATACCTCCACAACAGCAATGTGAACCCTGACAGCGCCATCTATCGGCATATTTTGGAACTATTTTTTTCCTTCGCCAAACAAAATTCCGTTACCTCACGATTGTTCTGGTAAAATATCAAGTCAATCTGATCGGTAGTTTTAAAGTTAGGGCGTTTTGAAATCACAACTTTAATTATAATCACCCTGTATAGTTACTGACGAGGGTTAAACGTGAGGCTCGATAATAAAAAACGCTTCTGCATTCTTATGTTCTAAATTTACCTTGCTAAATTATTATAAACAAGAAAGTATCAATGAACCATTGCAATTAATGATTAAATGAACTCGAGCGAAACAGCAGCTGAAACAAATATTAAATTTTTACCTTTAAATAATTTCCCTTTAATTTCATAACTTCAAATTGATTAGTAAATTCTTTGTTAATAGATTGAAAATAATTTAGAACAATAGAAGGATATAACTAGCGCTATACCGTGCAAAACGCCCGAATTTTAAACTTGAACCCTGCGAATTATTCGCCGAGGTCAATTTGTGATTACACCCTTTTCCCCCCATCTCTCTTTAACAAAATTGGTTAACTCAAAAAAGATGAAACTTAAAGAGTTTACAATACGACTATAAACAATTAAATTAATACATTCTTGAAAGATTTCACCGAGTTTTTTTAGAGACAAAAACTAAATTTATTGAGTCCCCTCGCTCCAAACTACAGATAATCCAATTTTCCAGGATTGAAATGCGCTCTTCCAAAAAGAAAAATAACATAAAATAATAATTAAAATATATAACTATGATGAAAAAAATAATATTTTTTTATATATTAAAAAAATAATATATAATGTAATCAATTTAAGATAGGAAATATTCTTTTAAAATAAACAGAAAACACTTTACTGTATCTTTCAATAGACCACTTGAGGATAGGCGGGGTTTCGTAGTTACAAAATATCCCACCAGGCTAGTGCTTGGCTTGTGGGATAAACAAAGCCATGTGCTTCGTTTTAACCCGTATAGATATAGAGGAAATATTAAAGAAGGATATTCCAAGCGTTTTAACAGAATTATTACAATAAGGAACTGCACAGTACTGAACCACTCCGTCTTGAAATATCAAAAATCGACGATTTTTTGAGTAATTCACACTAAATTACATGTTTGTTTTGAGTAATTCTTGTTTATCTTACAAGATCTCGCAGCATGTCCTTACACGTCATATGTGACGTCGGTAGGGGCGTAAAACTCAAGTGGTCCATTGATGATCATTTTGTTTTACACCTTTTTTTTAATAAACAAGATCTTAACCATATTTTTTAACCCATATAATTCGGTTTCAGAAGATTATTTTCATTAAGTTCAAATATGTACAGTTATACTAATATTTAATTGTAATAATACTGAAGTGCAATAAATGAGTTTCTTCGAAAAATTTACGTCGATTGTTGAATAATTGGAGTATTTTCTTAACATTACTGATAATCAAGTACCATAATTTTCGGCGATTGAATAAACGAATAGGAAAACCAAATTTCAAATTAACTACTAGTTTTATATGAATAAATTTACTAAAAGATGAATCGTAGGATGCTCTGGTTCATCTCAAGGCGATTTGAACTATGGTTTTGGAATATCGCCACTGAAAAGGCTAATATGAATAAAAGAAATATTTTTGTAAAATCACCACTAGATGTCACCGCAAACGTTGATGCTCATTTATTTAAAGAGGGACTTTTTACCTTTTTAAAACACTTTTTCGCAAAACAGAATTATACTTAAAAATAAATAAACAGAAGAGTTCAAGAATATAGACTTCAAACGCCGTCATCTGTTTCAAAAATTAAGCTTTCTTATTTATTTATTTATTTATTTATTTACTTACTTGTTTGCTCAAACTTTAATTATTATTCAATTCCTCTTTTAATAGTCATATTATTAAAATTAACATATCTTCACACCAATGAAATATAAAAATAGGAATATGAAAACATGGAATTTGTTTAACAATATGTAACGTACAAACAAATCGAGCTTAGCCTTCATTATAAAATCATCAATTTAATATTGTCAATGTTAACTTATACAAATACTGTTAACCAAATTTCATGTTCTCATATTCCTATTTTGTTTACGATAACGGCTTGAAAAAGAAAAGATGCAAAATCCTTTCAGAAAATTCGCTTGAATTTTAATATATAAAAATGAACGTTTCTTTGTTTGTTTGTCCCATATGCGTTCCTATACCATTCATCAGATTGCGATGAAACTTTGGTGAGTTGTTGTGCGAAGGTTTCTGAATTAGTAGAACCATTTACAATACCTGGTGCGCGAGGCGTTTCAACAAATGAATGTATTTCCGGTTTCAACGTTTTCAGTTTCCGGTGCGACTCGCACTTGCAATGACCATCAACAAAGCACAGGGACAATCGCTACAAGTGTGTGAACTAAATTTGGAAAATCCATGCTTCACACATGGACAGCTGTATGTGGCCTGCTCACGCGTCTGAAATTAAAACGCAAACACTTTCTTTCTTTAAGTGGCATTGCAACGCATACCGGGTACAACTAGTTAAATACTCGTATATTTTATATTTAATTGGTGTTAAGATATGCTAATTTAATTATTATTATTATCGGAATCGCAGTGGTGCTCACCCATTGTTTTTTATTATTATTATTTGTTGTTGTATCTGTCAATGGAATTAAAATTCAAATTACGTGGATGAACCTGGGAAGGCCTAGAGTCTTCCATATCTTCTCCCCGAAACTTCGCAATTTTAAGAGGGTTACGTCGTGACCTTCAAACACCTTACTGGGTTGATAGTTGTTTCGAGACCCTTTTTTCTTTGTTAGGTTGGATTGTCATTTCAAGGAATTCTGTCCCCCCCCCCCCCCCGTCCCGAAATTTGAGATTTTGTTTAGGTTGGATGATAAAAAACGATTTTAATTCTTACTTGGATGCTATGCCTGAGAAATTGACCCCTCTCTCAAAATCAAATCCTTTATATGTCCGCGTTTCAATAATCAACAATCAGATGGGGTTTATTTCATATTTGCCAATTAATAACCTTGTGATATAAGGTTTTTCTTCATATATAACAAAAAACAGCATTTAACCTGAACTTACAATGTAGCAAGGAAAAAGGAAAAACATCAAGCTTTCAAATAATTTAAGAAAAATATATTGAACTAGCTGTACCCGGCATGCTCAAAGAAAGAAAGTGTTTGTGTTTTAATTCTGTTTATTGAAGTGCTTTTGGATACACATATTTTTTGTTTTTCCGTCTGGTGCATACACGAATAGATCAGAAGGTTTTCCGACGCGTGAGCAGGCCACATACAGCTGTCCATGTGTTGTCCCTGTGCTTTGTTGATGGTCATTGCAAATGCGAGTCGCACCGGAAACTGCAAACGTTGAAACCGGAAATACACTCAATTATTGAAACGCCTCGCGCACCAGGTATTGTAAAAATGGTTCTGCTAATTCAGAAACCTTCGTGCGCACAACAACTCACCAAAGTTTCATCGCAATCTGATGAATGGTACAGGAACGCATACGGGACAAACAAACAAAGGAATATTCATTTTTATATATTAAGATAAGATTAATAAAATAATACTTTTTAAAATATTATTTCTCTTAGATAAGGATTCTTAATTTTAATCTGTATTGCTTATTGTTTAGTAATTATCAAACAATTACATAATGCTGAATCAGATAACTCGTGGAATTTAATTAGACTACGGATTTTTCTCTTTTACCTTGCTTATAAATAGCGTCGTTGTAAATTCTTATTATTTTAATAAAAGATGTTATAAATTTGAAGGAAAAAAACTTGGCTGATGAATTCATTATCAAACTCTGTAAATAAATCCTCGATTTAAAATAACCCATTGCTTCAGATTTCTTCTTACTTACGGTTTTTTTTTTGTTTTTTTTTTAAAGATTTCTTAAAAATACAATTGACTTAACAAGCTCGAAACAGCTGTCCCAGGGTCTCAGCTTGATTCAGATGGTTCCGTTTTATCATGAATATTTTTAAAGAAAGGAAAAAAGAAATAAAATTTTCGCCATTAATTTAAAAAAAAAAATTAATGCTGCTCCAATGGCGGTTTTTTTACCTGTATGTGACGTCACTTCCTATAACCTTGATATTTAGTGATGCAGCTTCTTTGTCAGCTTCTACTTACCTCAAAATCACAGCGGAACATTTATTAAAGATGCTGTTTCCATTAATTCAAGCGGTTTAATAATTTTCTGTAATTCATTGCTAGTTTTGAAATATGTAATTTGAATTTTGTTTTTGGTTATTTATTTAAGCCATTTATTTTCTCTTGAGTTGAAAGTGAGTATTATTGTTGAAATGTAATTGTGGTTTGAATAATAAGCTGTAACCATCTTTTGCCAATCTACAATGGCCTAGATTCTTCAGAAAAACATTATTAAAATGGTATGGTTTTCTTAAAATTTTTGTGATGTTTTTGTAACTATGCTATTAAAAATTCTTCAGGTTCAATGACTCACATTGTAACAATTATTTAATCCATTTCATTACTATTATTATTTGATGAAAGTTTTATAGATTTGAATAAAATATTTTATAATTCCGAGGACGCCGTTTTTTTAAGATTATGATTAAATATTTCACATAAAACCATAGTGATTTCAAAACTATTAGTGTATCTAATATCCGACTTAACTAGCAGCAGGCCTAAAAGCAAAAACAAATATGATGCTTTCACCACATCAAATATCAAATATGATGGTTTCACGACGTCAAATATCAAATATGATG